>CM065711.1:8503216-8525716 GCA_017654935.2 Phymorhynchus buccinoides | reverse complement strand
AACCAATGGTGAAGAACGTTTGATGGAGGAGGCCACATTACATTATATAGAAACCTCCCCACACCCACCCCCGTGGGGATACCGGGGGGGGGGGGTCCTTTGTATCAATAGTTCCCCCACCTTCTGGATGTTCTGTGCTTGTAACTTCCTCTAATCTGTCTCTCTCTCTCACTCTGCCCTTTTCCCTTTGCTTGCTGTCATCTACTATCTTTGGTTTAAACAAGATGTATTCAAATAAAGCACATACAGCAACACATAACTTAAATAAGTACAGCACAACAAGCTTAGAGCTTATACAAGGCACTCCAACATTTTTCTATTGCATAGTATAGTAATTACTACCATCTTTCTGCTTTTACTCGGGTCCATTCTCCTGCCTTTTTTTTCCTTCCACGAATAGAAGCACTTTCAAAAACATTTCCTCCTCCAGCCGAAGTCGGACTTTCTGGGCATAACTGGTGTTTTTTTTTAATACATTAGGCGCATAACGGCAGCATGACGCATCTGCGCTCATAATTGACAGGAAAAACTGAGCGATCGAAGAAGAAGAAGAAAATATAAGAGCCTAACCTTACCATGTGTTAGATACATCTTGTCCAACGGTTTGGCCTGAAAAGTGATCAGCTTATCATCACTTTTTCATTTCATTTATATTTTGATATGGAATGATCATGTGGCATGCGTTCATAATACCACCTACAATAATAATAATAATAATAATAATAATATGTGATCAATCTTAATCTTACTTAGCGTCCCTAAAAAGGGACGGCCCCGGGATTGCATGGGTTAAATGGATTTAAAATACCCTGCTCCGCTTAATAGCGTAGGGTTGAACATGGATTTGAAGAGATGAATTCTCAGATAATAATAATATGTGCGAAATAAGCGGTTTCCCACCAAAAAAATACAAAATAATAGCAATTAACCCTTTCAGCGCCAATGTCGACTTTTGTCACATTGGGTTTACACCCATGTCACTAGAGGGCATCAGGTCAGAGCCTGTTGTCTGGAGACCCTGTTTTCTTGATTTGGAGAGGTGGGGATGGGCCTGATGTTACATATGTTAGAGGAATTCTCAATATTGCAGAGAATTTTTTTTCTCTACCCAGTTAGGTTTAAGGGTATTTTTGGGCCGAAAAATGGCTGGCGGTGAAAGGGTTAAAGTGCTTGAAAAATACAGTAAACACACAAAGATCTTGTTTGATGTCACGAAATCCCCCGCTCGATCTTGATCAGAGATCGGGAGAGGAAAATCGCGAACCCCGAGGATAGTCTCGCACGCCCAAACAGACAAGCTCACAGGAGAAGGCACACGCGCACACCAGAAATACAATACAAAACAAGACTATTTATTATAACCAAGCAGACACACACTTACACAATTCAATACACTCAATGTTTAACAAATTATCTACATAATATACATGGCATTCAAAAGTTTGTCCAAAGAATAAACTAAAGCCGGCAACTTAACTAATCAACTAAAAGAAAGTTTGTATGCAGAAACACAAATTGAAGAGAAAACGACGAAAAGGCAGACGAAGAAGAGGTGTCCAACAAAACAAACAGCAGAGCGTCCGAAGAAGACAAAGGGAAAACTAAAGTCAGTAGAAGAAAAACTGCTGCCCCTCCTGGGGCAGGCTACAGCAGCAGAAACAAAAAAAGGAGAAACGGCAGAGGTCGCCCCCAGACTCCTCAACAGGAACGGACGAAGCCTGGCCCAAACGCACAGACAGGCCCACGGATCGGGCCTAACACGGGGCCAGACGGAAAGGCGAGCGGCCTCTCACAGCCGGAAACGGAGAAAAGAGCAGTTGACCGGGCGGTCAACCAGGCAGCAACAGGTCAGGTCAGGTTCAGGCTCAGGACTGTAGGAAAAACCAAAACAAAAACCTGGTTTTGAACACCCAGAGTAACAACAGTTTTGTGTTTCCCCAAAAACAAATTCCCCAACAGTCCTCTTCAGGGATGTAAAAACCCACCCTCTTTAAACTTGGTTCTCTCCAAGAACCCCAAAACGCTGAACAACACTTTCTTTACAATCCTTTTCACACGACTCAGTCTAGGGGTAATATTTCATCAAAAAGGATTAACTAAAAGGTTTCACTTTTTTCTGGAACAACAAGGCTTTCATACATTTAGAAAATTCTAGCCTTTCAAATACAAAAATTAACAATTACATTCTTCTGAAAATGTCACAGCTCTTCAGGTACAAGAATGGACACTCAAATTATTCTGAAAATATCACATAAAATTTCACCACCAAAAATATGTCCTTTCCATTCTCATTTCTTCCAGAAGGCGGATGAACTACAGGCAAAGAATGCATTTCCCCAAAATAATCCACAATGTACTTCAAAAAGTCAAAAAAACCTTGAAAACATTAATGACACTTCCTCTCAAAAATAAAAACAGAAACGGGGATGAATGCTTTACAAAGCCCCTATCAGCATAGCTAGAAGCGCAACTGGAATAACCCCCTGTTATTCCAGCTCTCCGCAGAGTCTCTTAATACCTAATTAAGCTAGGACGATGGCCGCGAGGCTAAACATAGGCCGCGAGGGTAAACATATACCGCGAGGCTAAACATAGGCCGCGAGGCTAAACATAGGCCGCGAGGTTAAACATATACCGCAACAAGGAATAATGCGCGCGCGTGCACGCATTTAGGATTCTGAATCTCTGTGAACTCAAATACACTTTGCACCCAAAAAACGATTTGTGCGGCCTAAACACACAATGGCGATCCAAAACATTGATTCCAAAATATGTGCCAAGTTCAAGTACCAAATTCTACGACCGGCAAAAACCTATCCAACTGACAAGTCACGACCCAGCCAGTCAGTTCCTTAGCCCCTTATGCAAAAATCAAGAAAATAAGAAAATGAACCAAAGAAAACGCACACAAACACACATGTTAGCAAACCTATAACTAGCTACTCTACATTGTTACGCGCGCGTTGTTGTACGACTTTTAACGGGATTAATACTAATTTTATGCAGCTACTGACCAAACTTCCAAGTGGCGGAATGAAGAAGAAGAATCCTCCCCACAAGACAGTCGCAGCTCTGGTCTCGCCAAGGGCTCGAGGTAAGCGCGAGCAGGTGGAAGGGGTTCCGGACCGGCCACAGCTTTCTTCCAGGACTCCAGTGAACGCCAGGGACGATGACGGGGAAGGGAGGACGATGAGGAACCAAATAAAAAGGGGTGAAGATGGCGATGAGGATGAAGAGAAGAGACGGTGTCTGCCGAAACGCAGTAGTTTCGCTACGAGTCTTAGGACTCGTGCAGGGTAAAAGTTGATTTCAGGATCCTTCAGGGACGTGGCCCTTACAGCTGTGTCGCATGAAAATAGGTAGCTCGTAAAAATAAAAAGCTCGCTACTATGAGAGTCTGTATTTGCGACAACCACAAATTTCACTTTTTCTGTACTTTAACCATTTAACTAACTAACCCTAACCCTAACCCTATCCCTAACCCTAGAAAAAAGTGAAATTTGTGGTTCATGCTCAATGTCGCAAATATACACTGTCATAGGTAGCGAGCTTTTTATTTTTACGAGCTACCTATTTTCATGCGACAGCCCTCACCACACCTCAGCACTGGGCGGCCGTAGGTGGACAAAACGATGAAAAGGAGAAAGGATGAAGCGATGAAGCGATGTTGGTTAACTGAAGGAAAAATATGGAGTGACGTTCGACCGGTACAAAGCTCATGAAGTCGCAAGTTGAATGTGGAGTCTCGCGAGAGGTCAGCGCTAACATGGGTTGCACGGATTTCACGAGTAGGTTGTCTCGATTAGGTGAGAAGAAGGAGAAAGACCTCGGGGTCCTTTGTGATCGAGTGGTAGTCTGTGCCTTTCTCTGTCTGTTCAGAAGAACAATGTCACAAACTCGTGACATTTGAAAAGAAAAGAAAAAGGAACTTCCTATTCTGGTAAAATTCAAAAACAGGAAATACTTGTGTACCAGGGCCTGTATTCACGTTGAGATAGCATGAGACTTAGCATCATGCTAACTTAGAAGCTCTTCCAAAAGTCCTATTAAATCCTATAGGACATTGGAAGAGCTTCTAAGTTAGCATCATGCTAAGTCTCATGCTATCTCAACGTGAATACAGGCCCAGGAAAAGTTGCACCCATGCTTCAGGCATGGGAATTAGAGAAGACAAAAAAGACTGAAAATTGGGGTCTGGAAGCAGGCATAGGAACAAGGAATAAAAAAAAAAAAACTGAAAACTGTGTGTGTTGGGATACAGCCCCCCCACAAAATGAAGCTTCTTCCGATATCTAAGCCTTAAAAACAGTATTAGAGATAAGACTGATATATTTAGTTCATTTTGCATTCATTTATAACCAATAACTTAAGTTTTACTCATTGGGCTTCTTTTTTTTTATCTCATAAATGTCCTCTTGGACCATCAAAAAAGCTGAAACTTGCAAAAAAAGACTGAAGAGGACCATCAAAAAAGCTAAAATCAGCCAAAAGACTGACAATTCCCATGCCTGATGCTTATATGGCTAAGTATGTGTACATTCATAGTATTCCTAGTCCTACATCTTTGATATATATATATATATATATATATACAAGGCTTGAGGGTTCTTACTACGAGCAAAAGTTATTTGTACAGTTCCCCCGAAGTCGGAGTGTGGCTGCCCACGTGGCGGGGTAATCAAAAACGGTTAACACACGTAATGTTCTCATCCCTAGCTGATGCGCTTGTACCTTAGTGTTCAAGTGCTTCGGCTATTTTGGGGATGATCCCTGGAGTCTTTTAGCCAGGCTACGACAACCACAAAAAGCGAACATAATGTACTGCGGTTCACAATAATTATGCAGAACATCCAAGGTTTGATTACACGTTTTAACTTTTTTCTTTGCAAATAAAGATGGTACAATCATGCAATATGGGATATTTTCTTTAAAAAAATTAAAAAATTAAAAAATGCCGAGAATGTCATTGTTTCGTGAACGAGTGTGTGTGTGAGGTTATGCATTGCACATGCAGCAGGGGTTGCGGTGGCTTGCACGCCTTTGACTGTATAGAAAAGAAAGCTACCAGTCAACATATAAATTCTGTTCATTTGCATTCAATATTATTCACGACTTCAACCATTAATATTTTTGGTTTTTCAACAACCATTCATGCGTTGGGATTCTTGCGCATGAACACCCCATGTTCTGTTTCCACATCTGTTGGGATGATCCCTGGAGTCTTTTAGCCAGGGTACGGAAACAAAGCGTGAGTGCACCCCCCCCCCCCCACCCCCAATTTATCTTCTTGAGCGTTCATATTTTTTTTAATATCAAAATTCACAAACTTTCAAAGGCCTTTTCAAAGACCTTTTATCCTATTTTCAAAGACCTCTCACGACATGCAATAACGACGATTGCTTCGATCATGATCGTTCAAGTTGCACCAGTGTAGCCCAAAGACCTGGATATAGTGAAGGGAAGTAACTCGACAAATTGAGGACGTCTGCTATATGGAAAAGTAGTGAAATTAAATTGCTTCTTTATCAATTCTGGAAGCAAAAAAAAATAATTATGGCATGAATGACTTTTTCACAAACTATTCCACAATTTTCACATACCAAAGCCAAGATTCAAAGACTTGAAAATGGCACTCCATTTCTGAAAGACCGTGCGAACCCTGTTCTTGTGTGTGTGTGTTTATTTTATAGAAATTATAAAACCGATTTCTGCCGTGAAAGATATATTGAAATATTGCCTGATGTTTATATATATCCTCTTATACGGTTTCGGTGTGGTAATCATAAACTCATGATAGAAATTGGCAGAAGACTTGGAATACCCCATGAAGAACGATTATGTAGAGACTGCGATCAGAATGACCTTGGTGACGAGTTTCATTTTGTAATGAAATGTCCCAAATACAATGATATCAGATGTCAGTTTATTTCCAGAAAATGTGCATGTTTAAAGTCCGTCTTTAACTACTGTCGATTGCTCTGTGGTGGTAAAAAGGTGTTATTAAATGTAGCTAAATTTTTAAGGTTTAGTAAAGTTGTGTGAAATGTTGGTGTGTTAATTACATTAGAGTTATCTTTTGTAACCGTTTTCAATTGTTGCATTAATTTTGTATTTGCTTGATTTGCTTCAAGTCCTCCATGCCCCAAATGGGGTCAAAGGATTAAACAATCTTTGAATCTTTGTGTGTGTGTGTGTGTGTGTGTGTGTGTGTGTACGTACGAGCGTGTGTGTTCAGTATAACTTGAAACACTAGCTCTTTACTTTTCCAGTTATTTTTGGTCACAAAAATTCGCCACAAAACCCCAACTCATCGCTTCCACACAAAACACACTAAAGGCCGGAAACACTATCAAGTCCTGAATTCCTGTGTTTATTATTGTTTGTTGTCACAATATTATACGTAATAATATTCATAATGAGCGACAGAAAGAGAGGAGAGAGAGAGGGGGGGAAAGAAGAAAAGAGATGGAGAGAGAGAGAAAGAGAGAAAGAGAGAGAGAGAGAGAACAGATAAATGTATAAAAAAGAAAAAAGATCAGTCGGGCGACCAACTCGGCAAAAGTGTCTTGAAACATGAGCTTCCAAATAAAAAGCCTAAAGTATGCCAAATAACATGTTCACTACAGAAAAACTGGGTAGCATTCTGCAACAGGGGGCCGGGAAGGGGAGAGGAGAGGGGGGGATGGGAGTGAGTGAGAAACCAGAAATGGGGCAGGGGAGGGAAAGGGGGGAGTGAAACAGGGGAGAGGGTGGTGGTGGTGGTGGTGGGTCGCAAGGAGGGGAGGGGGGGAGGGGAGGAGGGGGGACAAATGCAAACAGATCTAAAACCACCCTCTCAGGCTTATTACAATGCACAAATGACACACACAAAAACCCACCATACTTTCTCTTTATGCTGTCGGTAATAAACATTACTAGAATATTCACTACTACGAGGATTCATCATAGCAAAGAAAAAGTCAAAACCACCCCCACCCCCCACCCCCCGGCGGAATATGGGGTAGCCCCCGCGAGGGGTGGGAGTGGGGGTGGGGGTGGGGGTGAGGGTGGCGTTTACACACACACAAAAGTAGGGGCTGCACGTATTACAATACTACTTCTCTCCTCCCCCCTAAACCCACAGAAAAGCAAGATACAGGCGGGTGATAATATCGATGTGTTGGTTAAACTGAAGCGAAGAGGGGAAAAAACGAAACAAAAGAAAGGGAATACAGACGTCAAAAAATGGAAAGATATTATGGTTCTCCATCTCATATCGATGTGAATATATGTAGGATTTGCACTACTATCTCTGAAAAAAAAATGTTTTTTTACTACTTTACAGACTATACACAAAGCATCCACCTTACTTTATTTATAGGAAGCAGAGTAAGAATGAATCTGCGCGATTTAAAAAGTTTCACATTTCAGGTCATAAGGACCACAAACTCACTGCACCACCGCATACAATTTTTTTATTGTTTTTTTATTTTGCACAATTTATTATAAACACAATCCGATTTTTTTCCCAAGATGTTACGAAACAATTATGTTGCCAAATACGATTGTGAGAGAAAAAAAAGGAGTGGGGGGGGAGGGAGCGCGACTGAGGACCAATTAACCGTAGGAAAGATATTATAATCAACTGTAAAATGACATTTCGTCAGTCAAATTCAAAAACCTCGTATCTCAATTTTGGTAGTTTAGGTAAAAATGAAAAAAACAAAAAACAAATTAATTGCGTTGACCACAATTGATTAACTATCTTTCAATGTTTTAGTTTTAATTTTGGCCATCAAGAGCCATAATGTTTTGTACCCCTGGCAGATGAAAAACACGTAGAGGGGGAGGGAGAGGAGAGTCGCGTCTTTCTTTACTACGCATATCAAAGCGCCTTGCAACATCGTGGGACAAGATGGGGAGGAGATATAGCCAGCTATCATCGACACCCCCCCCCAAAAAAAAAAAACACCCAACGGTCAGTTCATCATTGAAATAAATCATGAATATCTAACCTAACATTTTGGTGAGAGAAAAACAAAACAAAACACACACCTAAAAAAATGCACAACATGCAATAACTACTACAACAAAACAACCCAACAGGGGACGAAACAATCAGGGCATAGAAAGGAAACGAGATTTTTTTTAAAAGAAAGAAAAAGTAATTCAGTAATAATAATAGTAACAACCCAAAGTCATGGACTCTTTCTTTGATTTGTGGCTTTAAAGTGGCTTTAATAAGCGGCAGGGTGGTTTTATTAAACGGCTTTTTTTAATACATAACATATAGTGAAAAATCCGGACCGTAAGAAATCGGCTTTAATAAGCGGCTGGCTCTATTAACCGCGGTTTTATAAAGCGGCGACCACTGTAGTAATACTTTGAATTTATTTATAAATAAATATGCATATATGTTGTCATGATTGCGTAGAACATCGTAACATATTTACAAATGTACATGCGTATCAAATTTGGTGCTTATATAATGACATTTGAAACTTTAAACTTTAACTCTTTTCATGTGGTAGCCATAACACAAGCTGACTGGCAGCCATTTTGAATTGATTTATGAATATAAATATGAATATAATTTATCATGATTGCGGTGTAGCAGCATGTATTAAGCATTTACAAGTGTCAATGTATGCCAAATTTTGTGCTTATAATCTTAAATTGTCTTATAAGGTAGTCATAACTCAAAACGTTGGTGGCCATTTTGAATTTATTAAAAAAAGCACTTATAAATGTACATATGTTGTCATAATTGCATAACAGGTTTAATTTTGTATCTTCATGTGTGCCTGTGAGCCAAATTTAGTGCTTATAATATAAAATTTGCGTCTCTTAAACTCGATTCTTTCTATGTGGTAGATATAGCTTAAGCCGATCGGCGGCCATTTTGAAATGTTAAAAAATCAACATAGCCAAAAACATTTTCAACTGCCCCTGTATCAATAATTGTGTAGTACCCAAAGCCAAACACCTGTACCAAATTTCATCCTTGTAGCACGAAAATGCACGGCTTTGGACACTACTTGCCCAGCTATAGGAATGAATGAAAAAATGGTGTTTTACGTCCTCTCGGTCATAGGTATTTTATGACTGCTTACTTCTTCAACAATGTTACCATTAATAGAGAGAGTTAAAGAGCCGAGAGGAAGATTCTGACGTTTTTGTCTAGTTGTTACCATCATAAATTTAGTTTTTATAGGATGCAGGCTCATGTGGTTTAATTCTGCCCAGTTTATGAGTTCGTTGATGCTGTTCTGTAAATTTCGTAATACTACTTCATAGTTAGAGTGATTAGTGTGTAACGTTGTATCGTCAGCAAACAAATCGCACAACGTACTTAGAACTAGAGGCAAATCGTTGATATAAACGGAGAAAAGCAAAGGTCCTAAGACGGAACCCTGAGGAATGCCATACTTTGTTGTTCTAGATGAAGACACGTGGCCGTTAACAGCCACCACCTGTTTCCTCTCCATTAAAAATGATGATATAAGTTCTATTGTATTACAAGACAATCCATATAATGTT
Organism: Phymorhynchus buccinoides; assembly: GCA_017654935.2. NCBI lineage: Eukaryota > Metazoa > Mollusca > Gastropoda > Neogastropoda > Raphitomidae > Phymorhynchus > Phymorhynchus buccinoides. Next base: position 8,516,197 of record CM065711.1, on the reverse strand, counting down.
AGTTTTTTAAGCAGAAGAGAATGGTCTACAACATCAAATGCTTTAACAAAGTCAACTATTAGAGCACCAGTTATTTCATTATTATTGATATTAGTAAGCCATTTATCAACAAGAGTTGTAAGAGCTGTTTGACAAGAGTGTTTCGTTCGAAAACCAGACTGACACGGATGGAAAAGATGAAAGTGGTCAAAATGATTAAGGATGTGTTTGTTCATGTGACTTTCTAATGGTTTTGATAAGACAGACACGATGGAAATGGGTCTATAGTTACAAGGGTCAGAACGATCTCCTGATTTAAATATGGGTGTGATTCTCGCTGTCTTAAAAGCTTTAGGAAAATGGTTTTTAGAAATACACAAATTATATATGTAAGTGAGTGATTCGGATATGACTGGAGCTGATAGTTTAAGAATTTTGCCATCTAAGTCGTCTAGGCCTCTGGTGTTTGTTTGTTTTAAATGAACAAGATAATTAAAGACTTCGTATACCGTTAAATAAGGTATAGTTAGTTCGGATGAAATTTCTTTACACAAACAAAAGTCATGAAGATATTTAAGATCATTTTCCTCGGATCTATTGTTTTGTATAATAATGTTGGCTATTTCAGAGAAATAAACGTTAAAGGTTTCTGGAGATAGTTCATTTGTAAAAACATTTTGTGAACTGGATTTTTTGTTATTTAGCTGGTTAATGGCTGACCATATGGATCTACTGTCTGATTTGTTAGTTATTAAGTCTTGAAAATATTTGCTTTTTGACTTTCTCTTCAAGTGATTTACATAATTTCTTTGCTTGCGAGCACCTCCCTCATCCCCCATAGCAAAAGGTGAGTCTCTTACATTCATAGCTTGTCTTACATTATCCGTTAACCATGGCTTTTTGGGGGTATTTTTTACACGTTTGGTTTTTAATGGCGCATGTTTATTATATACATTTAAAAAGTTGTGGTAGAAAATTTCAAAGGCTTCATTTGGATTCGTGAATTGATATACCAAATACAAAAACGAGTTATTAAGATCAACTAGGAATTGGTCAGTATCAAAGTTAGAAAAGTTTCTATATGTTATGAATGTATGACAGTGTTTTGGAATTTTGACACCCTTTTTTGACCACGTGAAGCAGACAGGGAGATGATCGCTGCAATAAAAGCTAGGTGAGCAGACTTCGACTAAATGTTCTGGTTGGGATGCGTAAATATGATCGATCAGGGTTTGGGAATTAGCTGTAATTCTTGTAGGCTTGTCAATAACTTGAGTCAAAAGGGATAATTCAAAGGAACGCTTCCATGTTTGGTTCGGTTTTAGTAAATCGATATTGAAGTCACCTAACAAGCAAGTCTCATTAGATATTAAAGAAAGTTCATCCATTAAAAGTGTAAAGTTATTAATCCAGTCTACATGTTCAGCGGGGTTTCTATAAATAAATCCTAAAGTAAGGGGAGAAGATCTTTTGAAGTTAACTTTAATAAACAAACATTCTATGTTATATTTACCAGAGAGTGTAATTCAGTTGTAATTTAAACTTTCATGCACGTACACTATGATGCCAGTCTCTCGTGGCCGCTTAGGGTCTGAACGAATAAAGTTATAACCAGATAATTCTACCTCAGAATCAGAAATGCGGTCGTTTAACCGTGATTCTGCAAAACAGAAAACATGGAAATGTTTACCTGAATTATTTAGGATTTCTGAAACATCATCAATTTTGCTGTATATATGATTAATATTTAAAAATCCAACTCTAAGTCCGTCCTTAGAGGGCCAGGAATCTTGCGTAACAGGCATAATATAATATAATGTTATTACATACAAAACAATTATCGAAAAAGGAGCAATAATGACAGACACAACATACAATCAACAAGAAATACGCAATATAATGAAAATACAACCGTTACAAACGATTCTCAAGTCACATGTAAGGTCAAATAATAAACGTTATCAAGTAAAGTTGCCGCCAAAACGCATTAAACTTTCCCCAACGGCACAAAATCCTAGTACACAACCTCTTGAACCAGAAAGAACACACACGCACAAATAAGCAATATATCTCAAACTCCAATCAATCGAGCGGCGTCCCTTGTCCGAGCATGATTACATCAGAAGGCCATGTGCTTTGAGGATTCTAATTATGATTATTAAAAAGAAAGTACAATGAAAATGAAAAACACAGAAAGAATAACAAGCGAATATTCATCATTCATACATGTGGTCATACCAAGAACCATGGGTGACTCAATGAAACAAGGACTGGGTAAGACATATAAATGATTGTTAAGCCTGCATCCAATTGGGAGGCAGCCCTGGCTGTTCACGCTGAGAGAGAGAGAGAGAGAGAGAGAGAGAGAGAGAGAGAGAGAGAGAGAGAGAGAGAGAGAGGCAATCAACGGGACAGGTAAAACGAGCGTACATAAAGCTGCCTTACCTGCTGTCGATTTGCAGCGTAATGTAGGTGACAGTGACAGGCGAAGCTTCACTTTGCGGTAGGCTAGGCCAGCCCTGGCTAGGCCTATTACCGGTTATAGGCTACCAGTAGGCAGTAGGCCTATACCTTCTACTATTCTACTGTGCTAGTTCCTTTTCTTCTTCTTCTTCTTCTTCTTTTTCTTCTTCTTCTTCTTCTTCTTCTTCTTCTTCTTCTTCTTCTTCTTCTTCTTCTTCTTCTTCTTCTTCTTCTTCTTCTTCTTCTTCTTCTTCCTCTTCTTCTTCTTCTTCTTCTCTTCTTCTTCTTATTATTATTATACCAGTATCGAGTGTGTCGGTGCAGTAAAAGTTTGCTAATTAATTAAAATAGGGGTAAGTACACCGCGATTTGTCACAGTTGTGGTTCGTTGCGTTTTTCCGTCTTATAGGGTGGGGGGTAGGGTTAGGTTTAGGGCTAGGGTTAGGGCTAGGGTTAGTATTCCAATAAGGTTATTAGCTAACAATGTTCCTAAAATACAGCTTTATGTATGGTAAGAAAGGCAATAACAGAAAAATACAATTAACCGAGAAATGTAGGGGGATGGCACATCTTGACCTGCTTCACAAAAAAACCAAAACCATGAAGGCCTATCATCTCATCACCTAGAATAAATCCTCACGTTACACACACGTGTAAACACAAAAGCCCCCCCCCCCCCACACACACACACACACACACACACACCAACCCACCCACCCCCCCCTCCTCCTTTTTGTATTCACAGTTGTTTATATTACTTGGTTTAAATGCAGTCTCCATCTGTTCAATCAATTGTGCAATTTTTGATGCCCTTTTTTCCATGTACCCCCATGGGGCTCTTTGGAATCTAATAAACCTTGAAACCTTGAAACCTCACCAGGAGAGCGTCACGGTCGCCGCTATGGCAGCGCCACGTCCGAATCAACCAGCGTCGTCAGTGATGGCGTCGGAGTTACGAATCTATCTGCAGTGTTTTCGAGTTCTTTTATTCTCATCGTTAGTGATGGTTCTGCTGCTGGTAGTGTGGACGAGCGGGTATCGGTACTATTACCATCACCATCATCATCCATCTGGAGAGGTAAGGAGGCAAGATGCACCCGCATACTCTATGCATGCAATCCTCTCTCCTTCCGCCGTCAGCGACCGACCCTCTCTGCTTTTGAAATCAAACCTCAAAACCCATGCACCTGTTTCCCCTCCGTCGTTGAAGCTCTTTCTCTCCTTCCCTTCCTCTTTCTTGCCTTTAGGTCCATTTCTCAAACGCGTGTGTGTGTGCGCGCACGCCCGTGCATGCGTCACGTGTGTGTGTGTGTGTGTGTGTGTGTTATTTTATTTTATCTTCTTGCTCCTCTTTGTTTAACCCTTTCACCGCCAATGTCGCATTTTTGCACCACAATGATTTAACACTCGTGTCATTAAAACTCTTGAATCAGGGTCTATTATTCAATGATATTGTGTTCCTAAATTTGGGCAGTAAGGATTGACCCTATTCTAAATGTGTCACAGAAAAATCGCACAATATTGCAGATGAAATATTTCTGTAAGCAAAATACATTTTATGGAAACGTTTGGTTCAAAGATGGCTGGCGGTGAAAGGGTTAAATGCGTTATGAATGTTCAACGTGTTTGTGTGTGCGCTTCGTTTTTGATGTTTTTTTATATTATGATTAAGATTTAGCACCGTATGAATACTGTATGTTGTCGTTGCGATGAAATTGTGACGATGTCTGTGAGTCATGATTCATGACGTGGAATACTTAATAATAATTAATAATTCTACTGTTTTCGTTCACTCTACTCATGTATAATAATAATAATAATAATAATAATTAGCATTTATAGCGCCTAATCTTAAAAAAGCCCTAAGCGCTTGCAATAATAAATGAATAAACCAGCAAGCAATATAGATAAATAAACGACAAAAATATATTATACACACACGCGCGCGCGCACGCACACGCGCATGCACTAAACACAGACACACGCACGCACAACACACAGACACACGAACGCACTACACGCACACACGGATGCACACATGCACACACAGATACACACACACACACACACACACACACACACACACACACACACACACACACACACACACACACCACACGCACAAACAACACGCATGCACACAAACACACGCGAATGGAACGGGCACAGTACTTTGAAAATAGTATAGCAGGCTATGATTTGAAAAGAGTAGTTTTGAGAGAAGACTTAAATGAAGAAAGAGAGTTGACAGAACGGAGAGGTAAAGGGAGTTTATTCCAAGTGGAAGGGGCCTGGAAAGAGAAGGAGCGTTCGCCAAGGGTCCTGGCGCGGTAACGATGGATCTGGAGGAGAGAAGTGTCAGAAGAGGACTCACGAATTACACAAAATGTCTGATAACAAAATAAAACCCAGATATTTCACCACAAGTTCGTGTCCTTGGGGACTGACTACCGTGTCCCTACATCACCATTGTGGATCATTGTGGCACAGAGGTTAACGCGTTCGCCTCGTATACAATAAACCCGAGTTCGAACCTGGCTACAGGGGATTTTTTTATCTCTCACTCTGCACTTAGGCCTTACGGTCTGAACGTGGAGTCTTTCGGATGAGGCGATAAACCGAGGTCCCGTGTGCCCATGCACGTAGCGCACGTTAAACTCAGTGGCAACGAAAAAGTCATTTGGTCACAATTGACACCCCCACCCACCCCTCTTTGCTTCCTCATCAGTCACACAAAAATCGACGCTAAAAAAAGAAAGGGGTGGCACGCCTCTGGCTGCGACGCACTCTCCAGGTAGGAGCAACCCGAATTTCACAGAGACGCCTCTGTGACTATAAAGTAGGGCTTACTTAATCTACACTACTCACAAAAAGTTAAGGATCACTATGAGAAAACAGGTGCGCAAGAAACTCCGTTCGCTCCTGTTATTTTTTTCTCAGTCAAGCCAAATTGTTATGAATTCTTGTTCAGCTGTAAGTGGGCGATGTTGTGTTAGTGGAAACATTGCACGTGATTCTCTATTACTGAGCTTGGCAGCAAAAGAAAAAGCGGAAACTTGCGAAAAAGGACCTTGTTTTGGATCGTTCTGCATGAACACATTGCACAAGCCAGATGGAAAAACCATTATGCACGTGCAAGCACTGCTGTTTATGTGTGAGATACTGTCTCTTGCTTGGCTTTATAAGAAAACATACCACCAGTATTAGGCCTGATTTGACAATGCCTCCACGACGAAAATTGAGCGCGTTGGATAGGGGACGAGCTGTTGCATGGTTCCAAGATGGTGTTCCCAAGCGAGAAGTGGCCAGGCGACTTCAGGTGTCCATCTCGGTCATTGTCAGACTGATTCAACGCTTCACAGCCACTGGGAGGGTCCATGAAAGACGCAGATCTGGTCGACCGAAGAAGACAACTCCACGTGAAGATCGTCTCATTGAACGACAAGCCCTGCAGACAAGAACAGCCTCTTCCAGCATCATTCGAAGGCAGCTGAGGGTGGCTACTAACATCAACATCAGCCAGCAGACCATACGGAACCGCCTTCATGGGTTTAACCTCCGTTCTCGTCGCCCAGCTGTACGGCCACGCTTAACTCCAGCCCATAGGGCAGCACGCCGCGCCTTCTGCAGACGTCACGTGAGGTGGACACGTCAGCAATGGTCCCAGGTCCTGTTCAGTGATGAATCACGCTTCACCCTGAACCACAACGACGGCCGACTGAGGGTCTGGAGGCGCCCAGGGGAACGCTTTATTGACGCCACTGTCCAAGAAAAGGTGGCCTTTGGTGGAGGTTCTGTAATGGTCTGGGGGGCCTTCAGCCTTCACCACAGAACACCCTTGTATCATGTACAGGGTAACCTGACTGGCCTCCGATACCGGGATGAGATCCTTCGACCGCTGGCTGTGCCTACACTGCAGCAGATGGGACCGCCGGCTGTCTACCAGGATGACAACGCTCGCCCCCACAGGGCAAGGGTGGTCAACGACTTCCTGCAGCAGTCTGGAGTCAACAGAATGGAGTGGCCAGCATGCAGTCCCGATCTCAACCCGATTGAGAACCTCTGGGATGAGCTGGATCGCAAAGTGAGGAGCAACCACCCCCCTCCCAGGGATGCCCAGCACCTCTACCAGATGCTGCAGGCTGAGTGGCAGGCGCTTCCACAGAGGATCTTCACCACCCTGGTCAACTCCATGAGGACTCGCTGCGTCGAGTGCCAGAACAGCCATGGCGGATACACGCATTACTGAACTTTTGGGAGCATCAGAATGCCCTGTCTTGTGATTTCAATGACTTTGGGAAATCAAATTTCGATACGTACCCACTTTGATCAAATGTACAGACCAAACGATTGCTCGAAATTGAAGGCAATTGTGTATCGTTATCACTAAAGCATTGAATTAAATGTTGGCCAAAATTCAACGCATTGGCTTTCTTATTTGGAAAGTTATGAATTAGTTTGCAAGTGATCCTTAACTTTTTGTGGATAGCTTATAATATAATACGCTAAGGCCCGAATTGTAAAAGAACGTAAAAACTCGGATACTGCGTAAATGTCGGACTTTTGCTTGCAATACAGTTCCAGAAGAACGCGTTGGGACGCGATTCCGCTATGTCTGGTTCAAAAGTTTGCTTTGGAAAGTTGATTTTTAAGGCAAAATGTATCATTATATTAAATTTTCTTGAAATGTTGTGTCGTCTGCGTCGCCTGAGCTGTGTTGGAAATTGCCGAATCTACTTCGGAAAACACGAAGAATGCCGAACCTGTGTTTTGTAACTTCCGCCCTTTTCAAGTACATGTTCTCCTCTATCTCTGTATCCCCACACCCCCACACTTCTCTCTCTCTCTCTCTCTCTCTCTCTCTCTCTCTCTCTCTCTCTCTCTCTCTCTCTCTCCCCCTCCCCTCCCGACCCTTCTCGCTCTCGCTCAAACGACAACAGTGCTAATAAAGTTTGTCACTAAGTCACGCAAAATTTGCTCAAATCATTTACATTTATTCTTCAGTATGGGGTACGGGGACCTCTCTTACATTTACAGACAGCATAATTATATGTTCTATCAATGTAACATTGACTAAATTATCTTTGCCTTTCAAAAATGTGATTTCTGGACTCTGTGCGGAGCACGGGTGTAACTAGTACCTAATAATTCCTCATACCTTTTTGTTCAAACAGGACAGTGGCTCTCGGGGACTCCGTAACGTAGCGAGTGGCTCTCCGACAGCTGCCCTACCCCACTGTTCCTCTCTCACTAAGGAACTGGGTATGTTGTTGTGATCAGCGAAGAAATTAAACCGCGTGGCAAAACCATAATCATAATTATTAGTATTAGCGTAGTCCCAGTTCTTGAGAGAGAGAGAGAGAGAGAGAGAGAGAGAGAGAGAGAGAGAGAGAGAGAGGGAGAGAGAGAGAGAGAGAGAGAGAGGGAGAGGGAGAGAGAGAGAGAGAGAGAGAGGGAGAGAGAGAGAGAGAGAGAGAGAGAGAGAGAGAGAAGAGAGAGAGAGAGAGAGAGAGCGAGAGAGAGGGGGAAGAGAAAGATAGAAAGAGAGGGGGAGTGAGAATGAGAGAGAGGGAGTGATAGAGATAGAGAGACAGAGACAGACAGGCATACAGACCGACAGAGATGTTTTGGGGGTGTTCTCTGAGAGAGGTGGGATAGGGTGGGGTGGGGTGTTTGAGTGTGGCGACTGAGCATGAAGAGAATGTGATTCGTAAGTCAGTCTGCAAGTGAGCCACGTGACATAGGCTTCCACCTGAACTGGAATTTGTTTATGCATTTTTAAAAAAATGTACTGCCTTGCCTGGGGCACATCCCCACTCAGGGAACTCAACGTGACTCGTAAAAGTTCATACTCACTCTCCCCAAGCGTGGTTCCTCGCACTACGCTTAGAAGTACGCTGAACAGGAATTTGGTTTTTTTATAAATGGAGATGCCCAGGGTACATCCCCACTCTCTTGAACATGAAGGTACCTAGGAAGCCCAGGTTTGGGCACGGGGATAGGTAGTTATGATATCTAGGCCAAGTTCGAAGAAGAAGGTCATTGGTCAAAGGTCAAGGTCCCTGGAGCTGAAAAATGTGCCACGTATGCGCTGCTTGTTGCTGTTGCAAGACACTGGTGCGAGGGAAACAAATCTTGCTTTGAAAGCCGCGTTAAGCATCTTGTTTCTTCCCTTTATTTGTCTTTAAGGCCAGTGGTTTTGATGTACTACTTACTGCTCGGCTCTCTGTCAAACTGTGCATGCGTTTAGGTAGCTGGGATATGTAGTAGGCCAAGTTCGAAAATGAAGGTATAGTTGGTCAAAGGTCAAGGTCACTGGAGCTGAAAATGCTGCCAAGCGGATGGTTAATCTACCGGTGTGGGGTTTTTTTCACGCTCAAGTCTATTTAGTTATTTACTTCTGTTTCTGGACAGAAAACCAAACGGTCCCAGTCAACGTGGAAGCCATTAGCTATGTTGAACTGAAGAGAATCTTGGCCAACTCCTCCTCTTCTTCCACCTCCTCTTCCTCCTCCTCATCCTCATCATCGTCGTCGTCGTCGTCGTCGTCACCATCATCAACGTCATCGAATCGGCTTGAAAAGGGAGGCCATTATAAACCGTCCAACTGCGAACCGCGGGAGAGGACGGCCATTGTTATCCCGTACCGCGACAGGCGGCGTCAGCTGTTGACGCTGCTCAGGAACCTGATCCCGTTCCTTATGCGACAGAATATATGGTTCACCATTTTCCTGGTGGAACAGGTGGGTGGGTCTCGTGCAACCCCCCCCCCCCCCCCCACCACACACACACACACACACACACACACACACAAGACCAAGTCAAATGTATCGAATCGTCCCTTGCATGTGTGCGTTTGTATGTATGTTTGTATGCCAAGTAAGTCGAGTCAAAATGATTTTTATTGACGATAAAAGAATAAGCTTGATAAAGCGTTTTTGTTGCATCCAGCTGTCGTCATGAATTAATAACAAAAACAATTAAGGCAAATATTTTTTTTTTTAAACCCATAAACTGGGGGGAAATCAATCACAATCAATAATCATGAGGAAAATACATACACTTCATACAAGCACAGTACAATGATGATGTATACATATGGACAAATGTAATCATTATTGTTCAAATAAAAGGAAAGAGGAAGAGGGAGTTGGGGGGAAAATAATAATGACTGAGACAAAGAGACAGAGGGATATGTATGCTTTTTTTTTCTTCCTTCCTCCCAACACACCCACACACGCGCGCGCGCGCGATGAATGAATGAATGAATGATGCTAGCTCGCTATCTTTTGATTATTGTCCTTTGCCGATCTACGATCGCAAAGTATGAATTCGTTCGTGTATCTTTCCTTCTTCGTTTTTGTTGTGTGTGGTTGTTTTTTTATTTTATAGATAATGTTGTTGTTATGTTTTCATATGATTGATAAATCAAGACTAATATAAGTAATGCTAGCATTACATCACTAATTGATATCGGTCTCAGATCACTAAGCTATAAGAGCTCTATTATACACAAGTAATGAGCCTCAACACTAGAGCGTTTAAGACACTAGATTACCAGCCGCGCGGCAGCATTTTCGACGCCAGTGACCTTGACCTTTGACATTATGGCCTTCATTTTAGAACTTGGCCTAAATATTTAGTACCTATCCGCATGCAAAATTTGAGCGTCCTAGGTCTCTCCGTTATCATGCCAGGTTTGTGGCAGCATTTTAAGCTCCAGTGACCCTGACCTTTGACCTATGACCTTCATGTTTGAACTTGGCCTAGATAGTCTTCGTACCTATCCGCATGCAAGGTTTGAGCGTCCTAGGTCTCTTCGTTCAAACGTTATCGTGTTAACATAGATAGTCGGATAGATAGTCGGCTTCAGAACCCACTCTGAAGGTTCGTTCGCGGCTGGTTACAAATGTTCCAATCGGGTAGAGCAAAGCAATGGATGATGGTTCTCGGGTCACTGCCATTATATTAGTCTTCCATTTAACTCATTTATAATTAACTTCACCTAAAAGTCACCCGTTTGTCTGTGGTTCTCTTCTCCCTATCGGGGTCTGCAACGAACACCTTTTGCAAGAGTGAATGCCCTTGGTGGGTGGGGGAAGATGGTTAAGTACTGACCAAACAGGGGGATAACTCTCGCCAATAACCCTAGTTGCAGAGGCCTATAGTGTCACTGGGCCGTTTCATTTTTTACGGTCATTTTCTATCAAGTATCGTTTAGATCATTTCGAAGCACGACTGTAGCAGTCTACTGTATGTGTGAGGGTTCACATTCAACCCATCCATTCCCTTGATACTTCTTCTTCTTCTTCTTCTTCTTCTCCTTCTTCGATCGCTCAGACAGCTTCCTGTCAATTATGAGCGCAGATGCGCCATGCTGCCGTTCGTTATGCTCCTAACTAAGAAACAGTTAGGCCCAGCAAAGTCCCACTTCGGCTGGAGGAGGAAATCGTTTTGAAAATGTTTCTTGAAAACAAAGGGCAGGAGAATGAATGGACCGGCAAGGTAGAAAGATAGTAGATGACAGAAAGCAAAGGGGAAAAGGCAGAGTCAAACAAACTCAGCCCACAGGTCGTCAGGTAGCACGTCGTTGAAGGGAGCCCGGGTCTCTGCTCTGGCAAAGTCTACTGGGTCTCCATGGTCTCCTCAGCCCACAGGTCGTCTGGCAGCACGTCGTTGAAGGGAGCCCAGGTCTCTGCTCTGGCAAGGTCTACTGGGTCTCCATGGTCTCCTCAGCCCACAGATCGTCAGGTAGCACGTCGTTGAAGGGAGCCGGGTCTCTGCTCTGGCAAAGTCTACTGGGTCTCCATGGTCTCCTCAGCCAACAGGTCGTTGAAGGGAGCCCAGGTCTCTGCTCTGGCAAAGTATACTGGGTCTCCATGGTCTCCTCAGCCCACAGGTCATCTGGCAGCACGTCGTTGAAGGGAGCCCGGGTCTCTGCTCTGGCAAAGTATACTGGGTCTCCATGGTCTCCTCAGCCCACAGGTCGTCTGGCAGCACGTCGTTGAAGGGAGCCCAGGTCTCTGCTCTGGCAAAGTATACTGGGTCTCCATGGTCTCCTCAGCCCACAGGTCGTCTGGCAGCACGTCGTTGAAGGGAGCCCAGGTCTCTGCTCTGGCAAGGTCTACTGGGTCTCCATGATCTCCCGTTGGTTGGTTGCTCTGTGTCGAGTCGGTCGACAACACGTTGGATGGCGCCACTCTGCAGAGCAGCTCTCACTGAAGTTTTCACCTCAGCGACCAGTTGCAGGTGTCGTTGCATTTCTGGACTGACTGTTGACGAGGACAGTGACCACGGAAGTGACTCAAACAAGCAATTTAAACAGAGCGACGCGAAGGCACAGTCGCTCTGGTAGCCATAGTCTGACGTCACATACATACATACATACATACATACTTACATACATACATACATACATACATAATACATACATTACATACATACATACATACATACATACATACATACATACATACACATGGGGAGCTACTCCCCCAAATGAAAAACAAACAAACAAAACTGAAAGGCAGGGGTCCAGGGTGCCATGGCCCCGGCAGGGTATCTCTCTCTTAAAGACCCCGCACGTCACGTGTCAAGGTCACGGTTTTCCCTCTAATGGCTAGTAAGGAATCTTAAGAAATATTCCTAGTATAAGAGGGAACGTGACACGTGACTTTAACATACGGTAAAATGTGTGTTGCAGACGTCAGAGTTCCCATTCAACCGTTGCTTCCTTTTTAACGTGGGTTATGTGGAGAGTCGGAAGAGGGGCAACTACTCTTGCTTCATCATGCATGACACGGACCTCGTGCCGCGTTACTATGGCAACCTGTACCACTGCCATGGCGACCGACCGCGTCACTTTGTCCTTCACCGTAGCAACGATGTCAAATCCAGGGTGAGAGCTGAGAGAGGGGGTGGTGGGAGAGAGAGAGGGAGAGAGAGATAGGGAGAGAGAGAGAGAGAGAGAGAGAGATGGAGAGAGAGAGAGAGAGAGGGGGGAGAGAGAGAGGGGGGAGAGAGGAGGGGGAGTGACGAGAGGGAGAGGCGAGAGGCGGAGAGAGAGAGAGGAGGAGAGGGGAGAGAGGGATGGAGAGAGAGGGGAGAGAGGAAGAGAGAGAGAGAGAGGAGAGAGATGATTTGCGTCTCTCTGTCTGTCTGTCTCTCCCTCCTCTTCCGTCTTTGTCTCTGTTCTTCTTTCTGTATCTGTTTCTTTTCTCTACCCCTTGGGTGTCATGTATCTCTCTCCCCTCCTCCTCCCTCCTCTCACCCCTCTCCTCCTCCTCTCTCCCGCCTCTCTCTCTCTCCCTCTCACCCTCCTCTCTCTCGCTTTGTCTCTCTCTCTCCTCTCTCCTCTCTCTCTCTCTCTCTCTCTTTGTATGTGTTGTTTGTTCGTCTTTGTGTGTGTTGTCGTTTTTTTCGCTTTTTGTTTTGTTTTTTTTTTTTTTGTTTTGAATGTTGTGTTTTGTGTTTGTGTGTAGTTCTGTGTGTGTTTTGGAGTGTGCGTGTGCGTGTTTGTGCGTGTATGTTCCCCCCCCA
>CM065711.1:8476912-8502716 GCA_017654935.2 Phymorhynchus buccinoides | reverse complement strand
GCACTAATATCAAACCAATGGTTGAACGGGCACAATTAGCTCGTGCAAAAAAAACCCCCCCCCCCCCCCAAGCCTTATGTTCCTAAATCCCCCCCCCCCCCCCCCCCCCCCCCCCCCCCCCCCCCCCCCCCCCCCCCCCCCCCCCCCCCCCCCCCCCCCCCCCCCCCCCCCCCCCACCCCCCCCCCCCCCCCCCCCCCCCCCCCCCCCCCCCCCCCCCCCCCCTCCCCCCACCCCCCCCCCCCACCCCCCCCCCCCCCCCCCCCCCCCCCCCCCCCCCCCCCCCCCCCCCCCCCCCCCCCATCCCCCCCCCCCCCACCCCACCCCCCCCCCCAAACCCCCCCCCCCCCCCCAACCCCCCCCCCCCACATATACCTAGCTCTTATATGCTCTTTACTTATAATTTAATTTGAATACTTTAATATATTTAATTGATTAGCGTTAATCCATCGATTGATAAAGATGTTGCATTGCTACAGGAAAATCAACAACCATGCCGCTCTCGTCCTCACCGTATCTTTGGCCCCTTCTTCAGGCTGACACTAACCAATGGTGAAGAACGTTTGATGGAGGAGGCCACATTACATTATATAGAAACCTCCCCACACCCACCCCCCGTGGGATACCGGGGGGGGGGGGGGGGGTCCTTTGTATCAATAGTTCCCCACCTTCTGGAAGTTCTGTGCTTGTAACTTCCTCTAATCTGTCACTCTCTTTGACTCTGCCCTTTCCCTTTGCTCGCTGTCATCTACTATCTTTGGTTTTTAAACAAGATGTATTCAAATAAAGCACATACAGCAACACATAACTTAAATAAGTACAGCACAACAAGCTTAGAGCTTATACAAGGCACTCCAACATTTTTCTATTGCATAGTATAGTAATTACTACCATCTTTCTGCTTTTACTCGGGTCCATTCTCCTGCCTTTTTTTTCCTTCCACGAATAGAAGCACTTTCAAAAACATTTCCTCCTCCAGCCGAAGTCGGACTTTCTGGGCATAACTGGTGGGTTTTTTTTAATACATTAGGCGCATAACGGCCGCATGACGCATCTGCGCTCATAATTGACAGGAAACTGTGAGCGATCGAAGAAGAAAGAAAGAAAGAAATTATCTAGAGCCTAACCTTACCATGTGTTAGATACATCTTGTCCAACGGTTTGGCCTGAAAAGTGATCAGCTTATCATCACTTTTTCATTTCATTTATATTTTGATATGGAATGATCATGTGGCATGCGTTCATAATACCACCTACAATAATAATAATAATAATAATAATAATATGTGATCAATCTTAATCTTACTTAGCGTCCCTAAAAAGGGACGGCCCCGGGATTGCATGGGTTAAATGGATTTAAAATACCCTGCTCCGCTTAATAGCGTAGGGTTGAACATGGATTTGAAGAGATGAATTCTCAGATAATAATAATATGTGCGAAATAAGCGGTTTCCCACCAAAAAAATACAAAATAATAGCAATTAACCCTTTCAGCGCCAATGTCGACTTTTGTCACATTGGGTTTACACCCATGTCACTAGAGGGCATCAGGTCAGAGCCTGTTGTCTGGAGACCCTGTTTTCTTGATTTGGAGAGGTGGGGATGGGCCTGATGTTACATATGTTAGAGGAATTCTCAATATTGCAGAGAATTTTTTTTCTCTACCCAGTTAGGTTTAAGGGTATTTTTGGGCCGAAAAATGGCTGGCGGTGAAAGGGTTAAAGTGCTTGAAAAATACAGTAAACACACAAAGATCTTGTTTGATGTCACGAAATCCCCCGCTCGATCTTGATCAGAGATCGGGAGAGGAAAATCGCGAACCCCGAGGATAGTCTCGCACGCCCAAACAGACAAGCTCACAGGAGAAGGCACACGCGCACACCAGAAATACAATACAAAACAAGACTATTTATTATAACCAAGCAGACACACACTTACACAATTCAATACACTCAATGTTTAACAAATTATCTACATAATATACATGGCATTCAAAAGTTTGTCCAAAGAATAAACTAAAGCCGGCAACTTAACTAATTAACTAAAAGAAAGTTTGTATGCAGAAACACAAATTGAAGAGAAAACGACGAAAAGGCAGACGAAGAAGAGGTGTCCAACAAAACAAACAGCAGAGCGTCCGAAGAAGACAAAAGAAGGGGAAAACTAAAGTCAGTAGAAGAAAAACTGCTGCCCCTCCTGGGGCAGGCTACAGCAGCAGAAACAAAAAAAGGAGAAACGGCAGAGGTCGCCCCCAGACTCCTCAACAGGAACGGTCGAAGCCTGGCCCAAACGCACAGACAGGCCCACGGATCGGGCCTAACACGGGGCCAGACGGAAAGGCGAGCGGCCTCTCACAGCCGGAAACGGAGAAAAGAGCAGTTGACCGGGCGGTCAACCAGGCAGCAACAGGTCAGGTCAGGTTCAGGCTCAGGACTGTAGGATAAACCAAAACAAAAACCTGGTTTTGAACACCCAGAGTAACAACAGTTTTGTGTTTACCCAAAAACAAATTCCCCAACAGTCCTCTTCAGGGATGTAAAAACCCACCCTCTTTAAACTTGGTTCTCTCCAAGAACCCCAAAACGCTGAACAACACTTTCTTTACAATCCTTTTCACACGACTCAGTCTAGGGGTAATATTTCATCAAAAGGATTAACTAAAAGGTTTCACTTTTTCTGGAACAACAAGGCTTTCATACATTTAGAAAATTCTAGCCTTTCAAATACAAAAATTAACAATTACATTCTTCTGAAAATGTCACAGCTCTTCAGGTACAAGAATGGACACTCAAATTATTCTGAAAATATCACATAAAATTTCACCACCAAAAATATGTCCTATCCATTCTCATTTCTTCCAGAAGGCGGATGAACTACAGGCAAAAGAATGCATTTCCCCAAAATAACAATCCACAATGTACTTCAAAAAGTCAAAAAGCCTTGAAAACATTAATGACACTTCCTCTCAAAAATAAAAACAGAAACGGGGATGAATGCTTTACAAAGCCCCTATCAGCATAGCTAGAAGCGCAACTGGAATAACCCCCTGTTATTCAGCTCTCCGCAGAGTCTCTTAATACCTAATTAAGCTAGGACGATGGCCGCGAGGCTAAACATAGGCCGCGAGGGTAAACATATACCGCGAGGCTAAACATAGGCCGCGAGGCTAAACATAGGCCGCGAGGTTAAACATATACCGCAACAAGGAATAATGCGCGCGCGTGCACGCATTTAGGATTCTGAATCTCTGTGAACTCAAATACACTTTGCACCCAAAAAACGATTTGTACGGCCTAAACACACAATGGCGAGCCAAAACATTGATTCAAAAATATGTGCCAAGTTCAAGTACCAAATTCTACGACCGGCAAAAACCTATCCAACTGACAAGTCACGACCCAGCCAGTCAGTTCCTTAGCCCCTTATGCAAAAATCAAGAAAATAATAAGAAAAAATGAACCAAAGAAAACGCACACAAACACACATGTTAGCAAACCTATAACTAGCTACTCTACATTGTTACGCGCGCGTTGTTGTACGACTTTTAACGGGATTAATACTAATTTTATGCAGCTACTGACCAAACTTCCAAGTGGCGGAATGAAGAAGAAGAATCCTCCCCACAAGACAGTCGCAGCTCTGGTCTCGCCAAGGGCTCGAGGTAAGCGCGAGCAGGTGGAAGGGGTTCCGGACCGGCCACAGCTTTCTTCCAGGACTCCAGTGAACGCCAGGGACGATGACGGGGAAGGGAGGACGATGAGGAACCAAATAAAAAGGGGTGAAGATGGCGATGAGGATGAAGAGAAGAGACGGTGTCTGCCGAAACGCAGTAGTTTCGCTACGAGTCTTAGGACTCGTGCAGGGTAAAAGTTGATTTCAGGATCCTTCAGGGACGTGGCCCTTACAGCTGTGTCGCATGAAAATAGGTAGCTCGTAAAAATAAAAAGCTCGCTACTATGAGAGTCTGTATTTGCGACAACCACAAATTTCACTTTTTCTGTACTTTAACCATTTAACTAACTAACCCTAACCCTAACCCTATCCCTAACCCTAGAAAAAAGTGAAATTTGTGGTTCATGCTCAATGTCGCAAATATACACTGTCATAGGTAGCGAGCTTTTTATTTTTACGAGCTACCTATTTTCATGCGACAGCCCTCACCACACCTCAGCACTGGGCGGCCGTAGGTGGACAAAACGATGAAAAGGAGAAAGGATGAAGCGATGAAGCGATGTTGGTTAACTGAAGGAAAAATATGGAGTGACGTTCGACCGGTACAAAGCTCATGAAGTCGCAAGTTGAATGTGGAGTCTCGCGAGAGGTCAGCGCTAACACAGGTTGCACGGATTTCACGAGTAGGTTGTCTCCCCTAGGTGAGAAGAAGGAGAAAGACCTCGGGGTCCTTTGTGATCGAGTGGTAGTCTGTGCCTCTCTCTGTCTGTTCAGAAGAACAATGTCACAAACTCGTGACATTTGAAAAGAAAAGAAAAAGGAACTTCCTATTCTGGTAAAATTCAAAAACAGGAAATACTTGTGTACCAGGGCCTGTATTCACGTTGAGATAGCATGAGACTTAGCATCATGCTAACTTAGAAGCTCTTCCAAAAGTCCTATTAAATCCTATAGGACATTGGAAGAGCTTCTAAGTTAGCATCATGCTAAGTCTCATGCTATCTCAACGTGAATACAGGCCCAGGAAAAGTTGCACCCATGCTTCAGGCATGGGAATTAGAGAAGACAAAAAAGACTGAAAATTGGGGTCTGGAAGCAGGCATAGGAACAAGGAATAAAAAAAAACTGAAAACTGTGTGTGTTGGGATACAGCCCCCCACAAAATGAAGCTTCTTCCGATATCTAAGCCTTAAAAACAGTATTAGAGATAAGACTGAAATATTTAGTTCATTTTGCATTCATTTATAACCAATAACTTAAAGTTTACTCATTGGGCTTCTTTTTTTTTATCTCATAAATGTCCTCTTGGACCATCAAAAAAGCTGAAACTTGCAAAAAAAAGACTGAAGAGGACCATCAAAAAAGCTGAAATCAGCCAAAAAGACTGACAATTCCCATGCCTGATGCTTATATGGCTAAGTATGTGTACATTCATAGTATTCCTAGTCCTACATCTTTGATATATATATATATATATATATACAAGGCTTGAGGGTTCTTACTACGAGCAAAAGTTATTTGTACAGTTCCCCCGAAGTCGGAGTGTGGCTGCCCACGTGGCGGGGTAATCAAAAACGGTTAACACACGTAATGTTCTCATCCCTAGCTGATGCGCTTGTACCTTAGTGTTCAAGTGCTTCGGCTATTTTGGGGATGATCCCTGGAGTCTTTTAGCCAGGCTACGACAACCACAAAAAGCGAACATAATGTACTGCGGTTCACAATAATTATGCAGAACATCCAAGGTTTGATTACACGTTTTAACTTTTTTCTTTGCAAATAAAGATGGTACAATCATGCAATATGGGATATTTTCTTTAAAAAAATTAAAAAATTAAAAAATGCCGAGAATGTCATTGTTTCGTGAACGAGTGTGTGTGTGAGGTTATGCATTGCACATGCAGCAGGGGTTGCGGTGGCTTGCACGCCTTTGACTGTATAGAAAAGAAAGCTACCAGTCAACATATAATTCTGTTCATTTGCATTCAATATTATTCACGACTTCAACCATTAATATTTTTGGTTTTTCAACAACCATTCATGCGTTGGGATTCTTGCGCATGAACACCCCATGTTCTGTTTCCACATCTGTTGGGATGATCCCTGGAGTCTTTTAGCCAGGGTACGGAAACAAAGCGTGAGTGCACCCCCCCCCCCCCCCACCCCCAATTTATCTTCTTGAGCGTTCATATTTTTTTTAATATCAAAATTCACAAACTTTCAAAGGCCTTTTCAAAGACCTTTTATCCTATTTTCAAAGACCTCTCACGACATGCAATAACGACGATTGCTTCGATCATGATCGTTCAAGTTGCACCAGTGTAGCCCAAAGACCTGGATATAGTGAAGGGAAGTAACTCGACAAATTGAGGACGTCTGCTATATGGAAAATTAGTGAAATTAAATTGCTTCTTTATCAATTCTGGAAGCAAAAAAAAAAAAATTATGGCATGAATGACTTTTTCACAAACTATTCCACAATTTTCACAGACCAAAGCCAAGATTCAAAGACTTGAAAATGGCACTCCATTTCTGAAAGACCGTGCGAACCCTGTTCTTGTGTGTGTGTGTTTATTTTATAGAAATTATAAAACCAATTTTTGCCGTGAAAGATATATTGAAATATTGCCTGATGTTTATATATATCCTCTTATACGGTTTCGGTGTGGTAATCATAAACTCATGATAGAAATTGGCAGAAGACTTGGAATACCCCATGAAGAACGATTATGTAGAGACTGCGATCAGAATGACCTTGGTGACGAGTTTCATTTTGTAATGAAATGTCCCAAATACAATGATATCAGATGTCAGTTTATTTCCAGAAAATGTACATGTGTAAAGTCCGTCTTTAACTACTGTCGATTGCTCTGTGGTGGTAAAAAGGTGTTATTAAATGTAGCTAAATTTTTAAGGTTTAGTAAAGTTGTGTGAAATGTTGGTGTGTTAATTACATTAGAGTTCTCTTTTGTAACCGTTTTCAATTGTTGCATTAATTTTGTATTTGCTTGATTTGCTTCAAGTCCTCCATGCCCCAAATGGGGTCAAAGGATTAAACAATCTTTGAATCTTTGTGTGTGTGTGTGTGTGTGTGTGTGTGTACGTACGAGCGTGTGTGTTCAGTATAACTTGAAACACTAGCTCTTTACTTTTCCAGTTATTTTTGGTCACAAAAATTCGCCACAAAACCCCAACTCATCGCTTCCACACAAAACACACTAAAGGCCGGAAACACTATCAAGTCCTGAATTCCTGTGTTTATTATTGTTTGTTGTCACAATATTATACGTAATAATATTCATAATGAGCGACAGAAAGAGAGGAGAGAGAGAGGGGGGGAAAGGAGAAAAGAGATGGAGAGAGAGAGAAAGAGAGGGAGAGAGAGAGAGAGAGAGAGAACAGATAAATGTATAAAAAAGAAAAAAGATCAGTCGGGCGACCAACTCGGCAAAAGTGTCTTGAAACATGAGCTTCCAAATAAAAAGCCTAAAGTATGCCAAATAACATGTTCACTACAGAAAAACTGGGTAGCATTCTGCAACAGGGGGCCGGGAAGGGGAGAGGAGAGGGGGGGATGGGAGTGAGTGAGAAACCAGAAATGGGCAGGGGAGGGAAAGGGGGGAGTGAAACAGGGGAGAGGGTGGTGGTGGTGGTGGTGGGTCGCAAGGAGGGGAGGGGGGGGGGAAGGGGGGCCCAGGAGGGGGTCAAATGCAAACAGATCTAAAACCACCCTCTCAGGCTTATTACAATGCACAAATGACACACACAAAAACCCACCATACTTTCTCTTTATGCTGTCGGTAATAAACATTACTAGAATATTCACTACTACGAGGATTCATCATAGCAAAGAAAAAGTCAAAACCACCCCCACCCCCCACCCCCCACCCCCCGGCGGAATATGGGGTAGCCCCCGCGAGGGGTGGGAGTGGGGGTGGGGGTGGGGGTGGGGGTGGCGTTTACACACACACAAAAGTAGGGTCTGCACGTATTACAATACTACTTCTCTCCTCCCCCCTAAACCCACAGAAAAGCAAGATACAGGCGGGTGATAATATCGATGTGTTGGTTAAACTGAAGCGAAGAGGGGAAAAAACGAAACAGAAGAAGAGGAATACAGACGTCAAAAAATGGAAAGATATTATGGTTCTCCATCTCATATCGATGTGAATATATGTAGGATTTGCACTACTATCTCTGAAAAAAAAATGTTTTTTTACTACTTTACAGACTATACACAAAGCATCCACCTTACTTTATTTATAGGAAGCAGAGTAAGAATGAATCTGCGCGATTTAAAAAGTTTCACATTTCAGGTCATAAGGACCACAAACTCACTGCACCACCGCATACAATTTTTTTATTGTTTTTTTATTTTGCACAATTTATTATAAACACAATCCGATTTTTTTCCCCCAAGATTTAATGAAACAATTATGTTGCCAAATACGATTGTGAGAGAAAAAAAAGGAGTGGGGGGGGAGGGAGCGCGACTGAGGACCAATTAACCGTAGGAAAGATATTATAATCAACTGTAAAATGACATTTCGTCAGTCAAATTCAAAAACCTCAATTTTGGTAGTTTAGGTAAAAATGAAAAAAACAAAAAACAAATTAATTGCGTTGACCACAATTGATTAACTATCTTTCAATGTTTTAGTTTTAATTTTGGCCATCAAGAGCCATAATGCTTTGTACCCCTGGCAGATGAAAAACACGTAGGGGGGAGAGGGAGAGGAGAGTCGCGTCTTTCTTTACTACGCATATCAAAGCGCCTTACAACATCGGGGGACAAGATGGGGAGGAGATATAGCCAGCTATCATCGACACCCCCCCCAAAAAAAAAAACCCCAACGGTCAGTTCATCATTGAAATAAATCATGAATATCTAACCTAACATTTTGGTGAGAGAAAAACAAAACAAAACACACACCTAAAAAAATGCACAACATGCAATAACTACTACAACAAAACAACCCAACAGGGGACGAAACAATCAGGGCATAGAAAGGAAACGAGATTTTTTTTAAAAGAAAGAAAAAGTAATTCAGTAATAATAATAGTAACAACCCAAAGTCATGGACTCTTTCTTTGGTTTGGCTACCCCCCCCCCCCCCCCCATATATAAAAACAAAACAAAAAGTTCTCGCACGGAGTCTGCGAATTGTCCAAATTCCGCCATGTCGTAACCACGACTTTCCAGACCAGATCGAAGACGGGTCATTATCTGCCTCATCTCTGCGTTTGAAGGGGGTGGGGGTGAGTTTTAGTCACAAACTATGTGATTTATCTGAGAAAAGTGGCTTTAATAAGCGGCAGGGTGGTTTTATTAAACGGCTTTTTTTAATACATAACATATAGTGAAAAATCCGGACCGTAAGAAATCGGCTTTAATAAGCGGCTGGCTCTATTAACCGCGGTTTTATAAAGCGGCGACCACTGTAGTAATACTTTGAATTTATTTATAAATAAATATGCATATATGTTGTCATGATTGCGTAGAACATCGTAACATATTTACAAATGTACATGCGTATCAAATTTGGTGCTTATATAATGACATTTGAAACTTTAAACTTGAACTCTTTTCATGTGGTAGCCATAACACAAGCTGACTGGCAGCCATTTTGAATTGATTTATGAATATAAATATGAATATAATTTATCATGATTGCGGTGTAGCAGCATGTATTAAGCATTTACAAGTGTCAATGTATGCCAAATTTTGTGCTTATAATCTTAAATTGTCTTATAAGGTAATCATAACTCAAAACGTTGGTGGCCATTTTGAATTTATTAAAAAAAGCACTTATAAATGTACATATGTTGTCATAATTGCATAACAGGTTTAATTTTGTATCTTCATGTGTGCCTGTGAGCCAAATTTAGTGCTTATAATATAAAATTTGCGTCTCTTAAACTCGATTCTTTCTATGTGGTAGATATAGCTTAAGCCGATCGGCGGCCATTTTGAAATGTTAAAAAATCAACATAACCAAAAACATTGCAACTGCCCCTGTATCAATAATTGTGTAGTACCCAAAGCCAAACACCTGTACCAAATTGCATGCTTGTAGCACGAAAATGCACGGTTTTGGACACTACTTGCCCAGCTATAGGAATGAATGAAAAAATGGTGTTTTACGTCCTCTCGGTCATAGACACATATGGGACATTTGTAAATACAAAGATGGTGGGAACAATACTGGCTGCAATGCCCGGAGGCAGTGCAACACCAGTAAAGTCCAGAGTTTTTAACAATATAGGATTTTCAAGATTTCGTAATCAGCTATAGGAAGATTTATTACTAGCTATGAGAGGGAAAGCATGTGAAAGCCGTGATTTTGACACGTGACGTGGGGAGTCTTTAATGCCAGACTAAAAAACAACAAGATAGATTTGCAATTCTGACGCCCCCCCCCCCCCCCCCCCCCCCCCCCCCCCCATCCTGTATACACACACTCGCATAGTACATTGGAAATTGTGTTTAAACCCTTTCACCGCCAAAGTCGCATTTTTAGCACCACAGTGATTTAACACCTATGTCACTAAAAAGGCATCAAAATGGGGTCTATTATCCAAAGACCCTATTGTCTTTAGTTTTGGGAAGTAAGAATCCCCAGTACTGCAGAATGGATGTTGTTCCCTACCCAGGTAAATGTAATGGGAATTCTTGCCTGAAATATGGCTGGCGGTGAAAGGGTTAAACGCAGTCACTGCTTCAGGATTGGGAAGATTCGGAGAGAAGACTGAAACGTGTCATTATTCCAGATATTGAGAGAACGCTTTACTTCCGCCCTTGTGGAAGGAGTTCAGACTTGCTCCTGAAATCAGGATTGAGAAAGTCGATTGAAAGAATCTTCAGAATTTTCCCTCTTGGTTTAAACAAGAATTTATTCAAGAATAGAAAATCATAACAAAGCAGCAATACATTTATGAACTTCGAGTACAACCAGCTAAGAGCTTATAAAGCGTACTCTAATATTTGAGTTGCACAGTAAGGATTGCACACGCAAAACTAATCTAACATTGAAAAAAATAATAACATAAAAGCAACAACACAAAAAGGAAAACAAAATAACAGAAAAAAAGAAAATACACAACAAAATTAAGTAAATCTAATAATTTTAGGGGCAATATAAAACATAATGTCAGCTTGCATTGAATCCGAGTCATCACAAAGCTATGCCTACCAGGGCTAAGAAAACAACAACAACAACAAAACAAATGGAATTGTAAAATCATGTCAAGGGCAGAATAAATATTTGTTTATGCAAGCTTGCGCCCCTTATCAAAGGGAAACGACGGATCATGTTACAATCAGAATTGATCATGTTAATGAGAATTTGTTTGACAGTTGAATAAAATTATAAGCAGTAGTATTTTGCGTGCGCGCAAATTCCTGTCAAGAAGTAAAAGGGACAAAAGCAAAGTTACATTCACATCGGGTATCTTGAGGAAACAGGTGGTGGAATCTGGGAGAAGGTTTAATAATATGAACAACATGTTATAGAATTGAATTATAAAATTCGGTCATTAAAAATGTTCGATAGTTTTTTTTGAAAGAATTAAAGCTTGTTTCAATTGCGAGATTGCCCAATATGGCATTCCACAAGGCCCCGCCAGAATAAGCTAAACATGTTTTGAAAAGGTCGATTCTAGGCAAAGGCAGCATGAGTTTGTTAACATGGCGTTGATCATTGACAACAAACCTATTGGTAAGTGATGGTGAGGCATTGCCTGATAAAATTTTGAACATGAAAACAGCTTTGTTGAATTTTAGTTTTAACTTGAAAGGTAGTATGTCCAAGGCTTTGTAATCATTAGCTGTTAATGTAAAAGATTTAAGAAGAACTAACTTTAATGCCCGTCTATGAAGATTAGAGAGGGGTTTTAAAGTATTGTCACTTGCACCATCCCGGATAGTTGAAGCATAGTTAATGTGGGATTCAATAAACGAGTGAAAGAATATCTTACGCGAGTGGAGGTTTAGGAAGTGTTTTATTTTGGACAACTGATAGATCTTTTTTGAAACAGACTCACATACCTTAGATACATGATCTGACCAAGAAAGATTATTGTCAATGACAACGCCAAGTATTTTATGACTGCTTACTTCTTCAACAATGTTACCATTAATAGAGAGAGTTAAAGAGACGAGAGGAAGATTCTGACGTTTTTGTCTAGTTGTTACCATCATAAATTTAGTTTTTATATGATGCAGGCTCATGTGGTTTAATTCTGCCCAGTTTATGAGTTCGTTGATGCTGTTCTGTAAATTTCGTAATACTACTTCATAGTTAGAGTGATTAGTGTGTAACGTTGTATCGTCAGCAAACAAATCGCACAACGTACTTAGAACTAGAGGCAAATCGTTGATATAAACGGAGAAAAGCAAAGGTCCTAAGACGGAACCCTGAGGAATGCCATACTTTGTTGTTCTAGATGAAGACACGTGGCCGTTAACAGCCACCACCTGTTTCCTCTCCATTAAAAATGATGATATAAGTTCTATTGTATTACAAGACAATCCATATAATGTTAGTTTTTTAAGCAGAAGAGAATGGTCTACAACATCAAATGCTTTAACAAAGTCAACTATTAGAGCACCAGTTATTTCATTATTATTGATATTAGTAAGCCATTTATCAACAAGAGTTGTAAGAGCTGTTTGACAAGAGTGTTTCGTTCGAAAACCAGACTGACACGGATGGAAAAGATGAAAGTGGTCAAAATGATTAAGGATGTGTTTGTTCATGTGACTTTCTAATGGTTTTGATAAGACAGACACGATGGAAATGGGTCTATAGTTACAAGGGTCAGAACGATCTCCTGATTTAAATATGGGTGTGATTCTCGCTGTCTTAAAAGCTTTAGGAAAATGGTTTTTAGAAATACACAAATTATATATGTAAGTGAGTGATTCGGATATGACTGGAGCTGATAGTTTAAGAATTTTGCCATCTATGTCGTCTAGGCCTCTGGTGTTTGTTTGTTTTAAATGAACAAGATAATTAAAGACTTCGTATACCGTTAAATAAGGTATAGTTAGTTCGGATGAAATTTCTTTACACAAACAAAAGTCATGAAGATATTTAAGATCATTTTCCTCGGATCTATTGTTTTGTATAATAGTGTTGGCTATTTCAGAGAAATAAACGTTAAAGGTTTCTGGAGATAGTTCATTTGTAAAAACATTTTTGTGAACTGGATTTTTTGTTATTTAGCTGGTTAATGGCTGACCATATGGATCTACTGTCTGATTTGTTAGTTATTAAGTCTTGAAAATATTTGCTTTTTGACTTTCTCTTCAAGTGATTTACATAATTTCTTTGCTTGCGAGCACCTCCCTCATCCCCCATAGCAAAAGGTGAGTCTCTTACATTCATAGCTTGTCTTACATTATCCGTTAACCATGGCTTTTTGGGGGTATTTTTTACACGTTTGGTTTTTAATGGCGCATGTTTATTATATACATTTAAAAAGTTGTGGTAGAAAATTTCAAAGGCTTCATTTGGATTCGTGAATTGATATACCAAATACAAAAACGAGTTATTAAGATCAACTAGGAATTGGTCAGTATCAAAGTTAGAAAAGTTTCTATATGTTATGAATGTATGACAGTGTTTTGGAATTTTGACACCCTTTTTTGACCACGTGAAGCAGACAGGGAGATGATCGCTGCAATAAAAGCTAGGTGAGCAGACTTCGACTAAATGTTCTGGTTGGGATGCGTAAATATGATCGATCAGGGTTTGGGAATTAGCTGTAATTCTTGTAGGCTTGTCAATAACTTGAGTCAAAAGGGATAATTCAAAGGAACGCTTCCATGTTTGGTTCGGTTTTAGTAAATCGATATTGAAGTCACCTAACAAGCAAGTCTCATTAGATATTAAAGAAAGTTCATCCATTAAAAGTGTAAAGTTATTAATCCAGTCTACATGTTCAGCGGGGTTTCTATAAATAAATCCTAAAGTAAGGGGAGAAGATCTTTTGAAGTTAACTTTAATAAACAAACATTCTATGTTATATTTACCAGAGAGTGTAATTCAGTTGTAATTTAAACTTTCATGCACGTACACTATGATGCCAGTCTCTCGTGGCCGCTTAGGGTCTGAACGAATAAAGTTATAACCAGATAATTCTATCTCAGAATCAGAAATGCGGTCGTTTAACCGTGATTCTGCAAAACAGAAAACATGGAAATGTTTACCTGAATTATTTAGGATTTCTGAAACATCATCAATTTTGCTGTATATATGATTAATATTTAAAAATCCAACTCTAAGTCCGTCCTTAGAGGGCCAGGAATCTTGCGTAACAGGCATAATATAATATAATGTTATTACATACAAAACAATTATCGAAAAAGGAGCAATAATGACAGACACAACATACAATCAACAAGAAATACGCAATATAATGAAAATACAACCGTTACAAACGATTCTCAAGTCACATGTAAGGTCAAATAATAAACGTTATCAAGTAAAGTTGCCGCCAAAACGCATTAAACTTTCCCCAACGGCACAAAATCCTAGTACACAACCTCTTGAACCAGAAAGAAAACACACGCACAAATAAGCAATATATCTCAAACTCCAATCAATCGAGCGGCGTCCCTTGTCCGAGCATGATTACATCAGAAGGCCATGTGCTTTGAGGATTCTAATTATGATTATTAAAAAGAAAGTACAATGAAAATGAAAAACACAGAAAGAATAACAAGCGAATATTCATCATTCATACATGTGGTCATACCAAGAACCATGGGTGACTCAATGAAACAAGGACTGGGTAAGACATATAAATGATTGTTAAGCCTGCATCCAATTGGGAGGCAGCCCTGGCTGTTCACGCTGAGAGAGAGAGAGAGAGAGAGAGAGAGAGAGAGAGAGAGAGAGAGAGAGAGAGAGAGAGAGAGAGAGAGAGAGAGAGGAGAGAGAGAGAGAGAGAGAGAGGCAATCAACGGGACAGGTAAAACGAGCGTACATAAAGCTGCCTTACCTGCTGTCGATTTGCAGCGTAATGTAGGTGACAGTGACAGGCGAAGCTTCACTTTGCGGTAGGCTAGGCCAGCCCTGGCTAGGCCTATTACCGGTTATAGGCTACCAGTAGGCAGTAGGCCTATACCTTCTACTATTCTACTGTGCTAGTTCCTTTTCTTCTTCTTCTTCTTCTTCTTCTTCTTCTTCTTCTTCTTCTTCTTCTTCTTCTTCTTCTTCTTCTTCTTCTCTTTCTTCTTTTTTTCTTCTTCTTCTTCTTCTTCTTTCTTCTTCTTCTTCTTCTTCTTCTTCTTCTTCTTCTTCTCTCTTCTTCTTATTATTATTATACCAGTATCGAGTGTGTCGGTGCAGTAAAAGTTTGCTAATTAATTAAAATAGGGGTAAGTACACCGCGATTTGTCACAGTTGTGGTTCGTTGCGTTTTTCCGTCTTATAGGTGGGGGGTAGGGTTAGGTTTAGGGCTAGGGTTAGGGCTAGGGTTAGTATTCCAATAAGGTTATTAGCTAAAAATGTTCCTAAAATACAGCTTTATGTATGGTAAGAAAGGCAATAACAGAAAAATACAATTAACCGAGAAATGTAGGGGGATCTTGACTTGCTTCACAAAAAAACCAAAACCATGAAGGCCTATCATCTCATCACCTAGAATAAATCCTCACGTTACACACACGTGTAAACACAAAGCCCCCCCCCCCCCCCCCACACACACACACACACACACACACAACCCACCCCCCCCCCCTCCTCCTTTTTGTATTCACAGTTGTTTATATTACTTGGTTTAAATGCAGTCTCCATCTGTTCAATCAATTGTGCAATTTTTGATGCCCTTTTTTCCATGTACCCCCATAGGGCTCTTTGGAATCTAATAAACCTTGAAACCTTGAAACCTCACCAGGAGAGCGTCACGGTCGCCGCTATGGCAGCGCCACGTCCGAATCAACCAGCGTCGTCAGTGATGGCGTCGGAGTTACGAATCTATCTGCAGTGTTTTCGAGTTCTTTTATTCTCATCGTTAGTGATGGTTCTGCTGCTGGTAGTGTGGACGAGCGGGTATCGGTACTATTACCATCACCATCATCATCATCCATCTGGAGAGGTAAGGAGGCAAGATGCACCCGCATACTCTATGCATGCAATCCTCTCTCCTTCCGCCGTCAGCGACCGACCCTCTGTGCTTTTGAAATCAAACCTCAAAACCCATGCACCTGTTTCCCCTCCGTCGTTGAAGCTCTTTCTCTCCTTCCCTTCCTCTTTCTTGCCTTTAGGTCCATTTCTCAAACGCGTGTGTGTGTGCGCGCACGCCCGTGCATGCGTCACGTGTGTGTGTGTGTGTGTGTGTGTGTTTTATTTTTATTTTATCTTCTTGCTCCTCTTTGTTTAAACCCTTTCACCGCCAATGTCGCATTTTTGCACCACAATGTATTAAAACTCTTGAATCAGGGTCTATTATTCAATGATATTGTGTTCCTAAATTTGGGCAGTAAGGATTGACCCTATTCTAAATGTGTCACAGAAAAATCCCACAATATTGCAGATGAAATATTTTCTGTAACCAAAATAAATTTTAATGGAAATTTTTGGTTCAAAGATGGCTGGCGGTGAAAGGGTTAAATGCGTTATGAATGTTCAACGTGTGTTGTGTGTGCGCTTCGTTTTTGATGTTTTTTTATATTATGATTAAGATTTAGCACCGTATGAATACTGTATGTTGTCGTTGCGATGAAATTGTGACGATGTCTGTGAGTCATGATTCATGACGTGGAATACTTAATAATAATTAATAATTCTACTGTTTTCGTTCACTCTACTCATGTATAATAATAATAATAATAATAATAATTAGCATTTATAGCGCCTAATCTTAAAAAAGCCCTAAGCGCTTGCAATAATAAATGAATAAACCAGCAAGCAATATAGATAAATAAACGACAAAAATATATTATACACACACGCGCGCGCGCGCGCACACGCGCACGCATGCAAACACAGACACACGCACGCACAAATCTTTCCTTTTTCGTTGAAACTAATCGAGACAACCTATTTGTGAAATCCGTGCACACACAGACACACGAACGCACTACACGCACACACGGATGCACACATGCACACACAGATACACACACACACACACACACACACACACACACACACACACACACACACACACACACACACCACACACGCACAAACAACACGCATGCACACAAACACACGCGAATGGAACGGGCACAGTACTTTGAAAATAGTATAGCAGGCTATGATTTGAAAAGAGTTGTTTTGAGAGAAGACTTAAATGAAGAAAGAGAGTTGACAGAACGGAGAGGTAAAGGGAGTTTATTATAAGTGGAAGGGGCCTGGAAAGAGAAGGAGCGTTCGCCAAGGGTCCTGGCGCGGTAACGATGGATCTGGAGGAGAGAAGTGTCAGAAGAGGACTCACGAATTACACAAAATGTCTGATAACAAAATAAAACCCAGATATTTCACCACAAGTTCGTGTCCTTGGGGACTGACTACCGTGTCCCTACATCACCATTGTGGATCATTGTGGCACAGAGGTTAACGCGTTCGCCTCGTGCACGATAAACCCGAGTTCGAACCTGGCTACAGGGATTTTTTTTATCTCTCACTCTGCACTTAGGCCTTACGGTCTGAACGTGGAGTCTTTCGGATGAGACGATAAACCGAGGTCCCGTGTGCCCATGCACGTAGCGCACGTTAAACTCAGTGGCAACGAAAAAGTCATTTGGTCACAATTGACACCCCCACCCACCCCCCCTCTTTGCTTCCTCATCAGTCACACAAAAAATCGCACGCTAAAAAAAGAAAGGGGTGGCGCGCCTCTGGCTGCGACGCACTCTCCAGGTAGGAGCAACCCGAATTTCACAGAGACGCCTCTGTGACTATAAAGTAGGGCTTACTTAATCTACACTACTCACAAAAAGTTAAGGATCACTATGAGAAAACAGGTGCGCAATAAACTCCGTTCGCTCCTGTTATTTTTTTCTCAGTCAAGCCAAATTGTTATGAATTCTTGTTCAGCTGTAAGTGGGCGATGTTGTGTTAGTGGAAACATTGCACGTGATTCTCTATTACTGAGCTTGGCAGCAAAAGAAAAAGCGGAAACTTGCGAAAAAGGACCTTGTTTTGGATCGTTCTGCATGAACACATTGCACAAGCCAGATGGAAAAACCATTATGCACGTGCAAGCACTGCTGTTTATGTGTGAGATGCTGTCTCTTGCTTGGCTTTATAAGAAAACATACCACCAGTATTAGGCCTGATTTGACAATGCCTCCACGACGAAAATTGAGCGAGTTGGATAGGGGACGAGCTGTTGCATGGTTCCAAGATGGTGTTCCCAAGCGAGAAGTGGCCAGGCGACTTCAGGTGTCCATCTCGGTCATTGTCAGACTGATTCAACGCTTCACAGCCACTGGGAGGGTCCATGAAAGACGCAGATCTGGTCGACCGAAGAAGACAACTCCACGTGAAGATCGTCTCATTGAACGACAAGCCCTGCAGACAAGAACAGCCTCTTCCAGCATCATTCGAAGGCAGCTGAGGGTGGCTACTAACATCAACATCAGCCAGCAGACCATACGGAACCGCCTTCATGGGTTTAACCTCCGTTCTCGTCGCCCAGCTGTACGGCCACGCTTAACTCCAGCCCATAGGGCAGCACGCCGCGCCTTCTGCAGACGTCACGTGAGGTGGACACGTCAGCAATGGTCCCAGGTCCTGTTCAGTGATGAATCACGCTTCACCCTGAACCACAACGACGGCCGACTGAGGGTCTGGAGGCGCCCAGGGGAACGCTTTATTGACGCCACTGTCCAAGAAAAGGTGGCCTTTGGTGGAGGTTCTGTAATGGTCTGGGGGGCCTTCAGCCTTCACCACAGAACACCCTTGTATCATGTACAGGGTAACCTGACTGGCCTCCGATACCGGGATGAGATCCTTCGACCGCTGGCTGTGCCTACACTGCAGCAGATGGGACCGCCGGCTGTCTACCAGGATGACAACGCTCGCCCCCACAGGGCAAGGGTGGTCAACGACTTCCTGCAGCAGTCTGGAGTCAACAGAATGGAGTGGCCAGCATGCAGTCCCGATCTCAACCCGATTGAGAACCTCTGGGATGAGCTGGATCGCAAAGTGAGGAGCAACCACCCCCCTCCCAGGGATGCCCAGCACCTCTACCAGATGCTGCAGGCTGAGTGGCAGGCGCTTCCACAGAGGATCTTCACCACCCTGGTCAACTCCATGAGGACTCGCTGCGTCGAGTGCCAGAACAGCCATGGCGGATACACGCATTACTGAACTTTTGGGAGCATCAGAATGCCCTGTCTTGTGATTTCAATGACTTTGGGAAATCAAATTTCGATACGTACCCACTTTGATCAAATGTACAGACCAAACGATTGCTCGAAATTGAAGGCAATTGTGTATCGTTATCACTAAAGCATTGAATTAAATGTTGGCCAAAATTCAACGCATTGGCTTTCTTATTTGGAAAGTTATGAATTAGTTTGCAAGTGATCCTTAACTTTTTGTGGATAGCTTATAATATAATACGCTAAGGCCCGAATTGTAAAAGAACGTAAAAACTCGGATACTGCGTAAATGTCGGACTTTTGCTTGCAATACAGTTCCAGAAGAACGCGTTGGGGACGCGATTCCGCTATGTCTGGTTCAAAATTTTGCTTTGGAAAGTTGATTTTGAAGGCAAAATGTATCATTATATTAAATTTTCTTGAAATGTTGTGTCGTCTGCGTCGCCTGAGCTGTGTTGGAAATTGCCGAATCTACTTCGGAAAACACGAAGAATGCCGAACCTGTGTTTTGTAACTTCCGCCCTTTTCAAGTACATGTTCTCCTCTATCTCTGTATCCCCACACCCCCACACCCTCTCTCTCTCTCTCTCTCTCTCTCTCTCTCTCTCTCTCTCTCTCTCTCTCTCTCTCTCTCTCTCTCTCTCTCTCTCTCTCTCTCTCTCCCCCCCCCCCCCTCCCGACCCTTCTCGCTCTCGCACAACCCCAACAGTGCTAATAACGTTTGTCACTAAGTCACGCAAAATTTGCTCAAATCATTTACATTTATTCTTCAGTATGGGGTACGGGGAACTCTCTTACATTCACAGACAGCATAATTATATGTTCTATCAATGTAACATTGACTAAATTATCTTTGCCTTTCAAAAATGTGATTTCTGGACTCTGTGCGGAGCACGGGTGTAACTAGTACCTAATAATTCCTCATACCTTTTTGTTCAAACAGGACAGTGGCTCTCGGGGACTCCGTAACGTAGCGAGTGGCTCTCCGACAGCTGCCCTACCCCACTGTTCCTCTCTCACTAAGGAACTGGGTATGTTGTTGTGATCAGCGAAGAAATTAAACCGCGTGGCAAAACCATAATCATAATTATTAGTATTAGCGTAGTCCCAGTTCTTGAAGAGAGAGAGAGAGAGAGAGAGAGAGAGAGAGAGAGGGAGAGGGAGAGAGAGAGAGAGAGAGAGAGAGAGAGAGAGAGAGAGAGAGAGAGAGAGAGAGAGGGAGAGAGGGAGAGAGAGGGAGAGAGAGGGAGAGAGAGAGAGAGAGAGAGAGAGCGAGAGAGAGAGAGGGGGAAGAGAAAGATAGAGAGAGAGAGGGAGTGAGAATGAGAGAGAGAGAGAGTGAGAGATAGAGAGACAGAGACAGACAGGCATACAGACCGACAGAGATGTTTTGGGGGTGTTCTCTGAGAGAGGTGGGATAGGGTGGGATGGGGTGTTTGAGTGTGGCGACTGAGCATGAAGAGAATGTGATTCGTAAGTCAGTCTGCAAGTGAGCCACGTGACATAGGCTTCCACCTGAACTGGAATTTGTTTATGCATTTTTAAAAAAATGTACTGCCTTGCCTGGGGCACATCCCCACTCAGGGAACTCAACGTGACTCGTAAAAGTTCATACTCACTCTCCCCAAGCGTGGTTCCTCGCACTACGCTTAGAAGTACGCTGAACAGGAATTTGGTTTTTTTATAAATGGAGATGCCCAGGGTACATCCCCACTCTCTTGAACATGAAGGTACCTAGGAAGCCCAGGTTTGGGCACGGGGATAGGTAGTTATGATATCTAGGCCAAGTTCGAAGAAGAAGGTCATTGGTCAAAGGTCAAGGTCCCTGGAGCTGAAAAATGTGCCACGTATGCGCTGCTTGTTGCTGTTGCAAGACACTGGTGCGAGGGAAACAAATCTTGCTTTGAAAGCCGCGTTAAGCATCTTGTTTCTTCCCTTTATTTGTCTTTAAGGCCAGTGGTTTTGATGTACTACTTACTGCTCGGCTCTCTGTCAAACTGTGCATGCGTTTAGGTAGCTGGGATATGTAGTAGGCCAAGTTCGAAAATGAAGGTAAAGTTGGTCAAAGGTCAAGGTCACTGGAGCTGAAAATGCTGCCAAGCGGATGGTTAATCTACCGGTGTGGGGTTTTTTTCACGCTCAAGTCTATTTAGTTATTTACTTCTGTTTCTGGACAGAAAACCAAACGGTCCCAGTCAACGTGGAAGCCATTAGCTATGTTGAACTGAAGAGAATCTTGGCCAACTCCTCCTCTTCTTCCACCTCCTCTTCCTCCTCCTCATCCTCATCATCGTCGTCGTCGTCGTCGTCGTCACCATCATCAACGTCATCGAATCGGCTTGAAAAGGGAGGCCATTATAAACCGTCCAACTGCGAACCGCGGGAGAGGACGGCCATTGTTATCCCGTACCGCGACAGGCGGCGTCAGCTGTTGACGCTGCTCAGGAACCTGATCCCGTTCCTTATGCGACAGAATATATGGTTCACCATTTTCCTGGTGGAACAGGTGGGTGGGTCTCCCTGCAACCCCCCCCCCCCCCCACACACACACACACACACACACACACAAGACCAAGTCAAATGTATCGAATCGTCCCTTGCATGTGTGCGTTTGTATGTATGTTTGTATGCCAAGTAAGTCGAGTCAAAATGATTTTTATTGACGATAAAAGAATAAGCTTGATAAAGCGTTTTTGTTGCATCCAGCTGTCGTCATGAATTAATAACAAAAACAATTAAGGCAAAAAAAAAATTTTTAAACCCATAAACTGGGGGGAAATCAATCACAATCAATAATCATGGGGGAAATACATACACTTCATACAAGCACAGTACAATGATTATGTATACATATGGACAAATGTAATCATTATTGTTCAAAATAAAAGGAAAGAGGAAGAGGGAGTTGGGGGGAAAATAATAATGACTGAGACAAAGAGACAGAGGGATATGTATGCTTTTTTTTTCTTCCTTCCTCCCAACACACCCACACACGCGCGCGCGCGCGATGAATGAATGAATGAATGATGCTAGCTCGCTATCTTTTGATTATTGTCCTTTGCCGATCTACGATCGCAAAGTATGAATTCGTTCGTGTATCTTTCCTTCTTTGTTTTTGTTGTGTGTGGGTGGTTTTTTGATATAGATAATGTTGTTGTTATGTTTTCATATGATTGATAAATCAAGACTAATATAAGTAATGCTAGCATTACATCACTAATTGATATCGGTCTCAGATCACTAAGCTATAAGAGCTCTATTATACACAAGTAATGAGCCTCAACACTAGAGCGTTTAAGACACTAGATTACCAGCCGCGCGGCAGCATTTTCGACGCCAGTGACCTTGACCTTTGACATTATGGCCTTCATTTTAGAACTTGGCCTAAATATTTAGTACCTATCCGCATGCAAAATTTGAGCGTCCTAGGTCTCTCCGTTATCATGCCAGGTGTTCGGCAGCATTTTAAGCTCCAGTGACCCTGACCTTTGACCTATGACCTTCATGTTTGAACTTGGCCTAGATATTCTTCGTACCTATCCGCATGCAAGGTTTGAGCGTCCTAGGTCTCTTCGTTCAAAATGTTATCGTGTTAACATAGATAGTCGGATAGATAGTCGGCTTCAGAACCCACTCTGAAGGTTCGTTCGCGGCTGGTTACAAATGTTCCAATCGGGTAGAGCAAAGCAATGGATGATGGTTCTCGGGTCACTGCCATTATATTAGTCTTCCATTTAACTCATTTATAATTAACTTCACCTAAAAGTCACCCGTTTGTCTGTGGTTCTCTTCTCCCTATCGGGGTCTGCAACGAACACCTTTTGCAAGAGTGAATGCCCTTGGTGGGTGGGGGAAGATGGTTCAGTACTGACCAAACAGGGGGGATAACTCTCGCCAATAACCCTAGTTGCAGAGGCCTATAGTGTCACTGGGCCGTTTCATTTTTTACGGTCATTTTCTATCAAGTATCGTTTAGATCATTTCGAAGCACGACTGTAGCAGTCTACTGTATGTGTGAGGGTTCACATTCAACCCATCCATTCCCTTGATACTTCTTCTTCTTCTTCTTCTTCTTCTCCTTCTTCGATCGCTCAGACAGCTTCCTGTCAATTATGAGCGCAGATGCGTCATGCTGCCGTTCGTTATGCTCCTAACTAAGAAACAGTTAGGCCCAGCAAAGTCCCACTTCGGCTGGAGGAGGAAATCGTTTTGAAAGTGTTTCTTGAAAACAAAGGCAGGAGAATGAATGGACCGGCAAGGCAGATAGAAAGATAGTAGATGACAGAAAGCAAAGGGGAAAAGGCAGAGTCAAACAAACTCAGCCCACAGGTCGTCAGGTAGCACGTCGTTGAAGGGAGCCCGGGTCTCTGCTCTGGCAAAGTCTACTGGGTCTCCATGGTCTCCTCAGCCCACAGGTCGTCTGGCAGCACGTCGTTGAAGGGAGCCCGGGTCTCTGCTCTGGCAAAGTCTACTGGGTCTCCATGGTCTCCTCAGCCAACAGGTCGTTGAAGGGAGCCCAGGTCTCTGCTCTGGCAAAGTGGTCTCCATGGTCTCCTCAGCCCACAGGTCGTCTGGCAGCACGTCGTTGAAGGGAGCCCGGGTCTCTGCTCTGGCAAAGTCTACTGGGTCTCCATGGTCTCCTCAGCCAACAGGTCGTTGAAGGGAGCCCAGGTCTCTGCTCTGGCAAAGTATACTGGGTCTCCATGGTCTCCTCAGCCCACAGGTCGTCTGGCAGCACGTCGTTGAAGGGAGCCCGGGTCTCTGCTCTGGCAAAGTCTACTGGGTCTCCATGGTCTCCTCAGCCAACAGGTCGTTGAAGGGAGCCCAGGTCTCTGCTCTGGCAAAGTATACTGGGTCTCCATGGTCTCCTCAGCCCACAGGTCATCTGGCAGCACGTCGTTGAAGGGAGCCCGGGTCTCTGCTCTGGCAAAGTCTACTGGGTCTCCATGGTCTCCTCAGCCCACAGGTCGTCTGGCAGCACGTCGTTGAAGGGAGCCCGGGTCTCTGCTCTGGCAAAGTCGACTGGGTCTCCATGGTCTCCTCAGCCCACAGGTCGTCTGGCAGCACGTCGTTGAAGGGAGCCCAGGTCTCTGCTCTGGCAAGGTGTACTGGGTCTCCATGGTCTCCCGTTGGTTGGTTGCTCTGTGTCGAGTCGGTCGACAACACGTTGGATGGCGCCACTCTGCAGAGCAGCTCTCACTGAAGTTTTCACCTCAGCGACCAGTTGCAGGTGTCGTTGCATTTCTGGACTGACTGTTGACGAGGACAGTGACCACGGAAGTGACTCAAACAAGCAATTTAAACAGAGCGACGCGAAGGCACAGTCGCTCTGGTCGCCATAGTCTGACGTCACATACATACATACATACATACATACATACATACATATATACATATATACATACATACATACATACATACATACATACATACATACATACATACATACATACATACACATGGGAGCTACTCCCCCAAATGAAAAACAAACAAACTGAAAGGCAGGGGTCCAGGGGCCCATGGCCCCGGCAGGGTATCTCTCTCTTAAAGACCCCGCACGTCACGTGTCAAGGTCACGGTTTTCCCTCTAATGGCTAGTAAGGAATCTTAAGAAATCGTCCTAGTATAAGAGGGAACGTGACACGTGACTTTAACATACGGTAAAATGTGTGTTGCAGACGTCAGAGTTCCCATTCAACCGTTGCTTCCTTTTTAACGTGGGTTATGTGGAGAGTCGGAAGAGGGGCAACTACTCTTGCTTCATCATGCATGACACGGACCTCGTGCCGCGTTACTATGGCAACCTGTACCACTGCCATGGCGACCGACCGCGTCACTTTGTCCTTCACCGTAGCAACGATGTCAATCCAGGGTGAGAGAGAGAGGGGGTGGGGAGAGAGAGAGGGAGAGAGAGATAGGGAGAGAGAGAGAGAGAGAGAGGAGTGGGAGAGGGAGAGAGAGAGAGGGGGGAGAGAGAGAGAGGGGGGAGAGAGAGGGGGAGGGAGAGAGGGAGAGGCAGGGGGAGAGAGAGAGAGAGAGAGGGGAGAGAGGGATGGAGAGAGAGAGAGAGAGAGAGAGAGAGAGAGAGAGAGAGATGCGTCGCGTCTCTGTCTGTCTGTCTCTCCCTCTCTCCGTCTTTGTCTCTGTCTCTTTCTGTATCTGTTTCTCTACTGTGTCACTGTATCTCTCTCTCTCTCTCTCTCTCTCTCTCTCTCTCTCTCTCTCTCTCTCTCTCTCTCTCTCTCTCTCCTCTCTCTCTCTCTCTCTCGTCTCTCCTCTCTCTGTCTCTCTCTCTCTCTCTCGTCTTTCTCGCCACTTCGTTCTCTCTGTCTCCTGTTCTCTAGTGCTCTCTCTCTCTCTCTCTCAGCTCGCTCTCTCTCTCTGCTCTCTCCATCTCCTCCTCCTCTCTCTCTCTCTCTCTCCTCTCGCTCTCTCTTTCTCTCTCTCTCTCAATTATCTCTCTCTCTCTCTGTGTGGCCCCCGTGTGTGTGTGTGTGTGTGTGTGTGTGTGTGTGTGTGTGTGTGGTGTGGTGTTGTGTGTGTGTGTGTGTGCGTGTATGTCCCCCCCCCCCTCTCTCTCTCTCTCTCTCTCTCTCTCCCTCTCTCTCTGTCTCTCTCTCTCTCTCTCTCTCTCTCTCTCTCTCTCTCTCTCTCTCTCTCTCTCTCTCTCTCTCTCTCTCTCTCGTCTCTCTCTCTCTCTCTCTCTCTCTCTCTCTCTCTGTGTGTGTGTGTGTGTGTGTGTGTGTGTGTGTGTGTGTGTGGTTGTGTGGTGTGTGTGTGTGTGTGTGTGT
>CM065711.1:8466912-8469412 GCA_017654935.2 Phymorhynchus buccinoides | reverse complement strand
GCTACCTGTCGTTTCTACCCATCCTGCCGACGTCGGCTACCTGTCGTTTCTACCCATCCTGTCGACGTCGAGCCGACGCGCCGACGTCATTGACCGACCATGGATATTTTCAGGTGGCATGCCGACGTTCATTCACCCTGAATCCGAGCCTTTGCCACCCATAATCCGATGGGGTGGTTTAAGGTCGGCAGGCCGCTGTCGTGTCGACCACGGATGTCCCTGAATCCGGCCACTTGCCACCCATTTGCCGAGGTTGCCACCCACTTGCCATGGGGTGGTTTAAGGTTGGCTAGCCGATGTCAATTCACTCTGAACTTAACCCTTTGCCACCCGTTAGCCGACAGCTGGTTTAAGGTTGGCTGGCCGACGTCTCTTCGACCATATTTAATACTATGGTAATGGTATGGATGTTAATGGGTTTTGTGTGTGTGTGTGTGCGCGTGCGCGCGCATTGTGTGTGCACGCATGGGTACAAGCGCACCTGGTGAGTCTCAGTGATTTGTTATGTGAATCACTGCACAGGCGGCATGCATACATATAGCTTCATCATGTAAAATCTATAGTAATGTACGGCATGATTGCTTTGTTTAAGCCCCGGCCCTTCACTGCCAGATTAAATAATGACATTTTATTATTGAAATAGAAGGTCACACTCAGTCTGACAAACACTG
Organism: Phymorhynchus buccinoides; assembly: GCA_017654935.2. Taxonomy (NCBI): domain Eukaryota; kingdom Metazoa; phylum Mollusca; class Gastropoda; order Neogastropoda; family Raphitomidae; genus Phymorhynchus; species Phymorhynchus buccinoides. Next base: position 8,468,741 of record CM065711.1, on the reverse strand, counting down.
GAGATAATTAACCCATATATGCCCACTGTCCCATTTTGGGGACTGAGGTTTTAAGGGTATACTCCATCAAATATACTTCTACAGAAACATTTTTGTATCAGGCATGTCAAATGCAGTTACATCTATCAAACTATTGTGATCTTGATTTTTTTTTTATCCAATGCATACATTTCCATGGTTAGCCGCCATTTTTATTTTTGTAAGGGATGGTACACAGAAAAATGATTGGCCTACAATGCCTATGCAATTCATATTTTTATACTGTACCTGACAAAGAAGAAAATATGGAGATGATTATATATAAAAATAGGTTTTAGTGGTTGTTCAACAAAAAATCATACAAGTTGCATGTGTAGCTCTGCAAAGTATCGTCCCAAAACTTGGACAGTGTGCACAGAGGGGTAGGGTTTCTAAAATGAAAATGTAAGTCTTGCTCAGAACCATGGTATATGACTGCTTCTTGCCATATCTAATATTATTCCACCAGAGGTTCACTTAAAATGACAGTTGCATTAAAAAAAAGTTCAACATTTCAGCCAAATCAGATCAAAAATGGGAAGAGAAGAAAAAAGTAGAATTTGTATAAAAACAATGGGAATCTCCTCTCTATAACAGGTGGATCCTAATTATGGATAACACACTCTTAATTGACAGTAAAATTAGGGCATAGACTATACTGTATGGGTTAAATCTAGCTGACTGTTAAAGCTGGTCTTTCAGGCTCGTGACGTGAATTTGTGAAATCATCAATTATGACACCATCTGGCAGACGGGTTTTGTTTTTCGATAAAAATAACTCCACTTACTAGCTTGCCTACTAGTCTGTCCTATGCATTTCCCTAATACTGGATTGTCACCTCAGTCATATAGATTTAGTTATTATTTTGTTGTTACAGAAATTGATTTTTGTATGCTTAGAATTTAAGTTATGTGTGTGCGCGCACGTGGTGTAGAGTGGCACCCTAACGTGTTCTATCTCATATTCGCTTCGTGTCAAGTAAACCCGAGTTCGAACCTGGGTACAGGGGATTTTTTCCTCTCACTTTGCACTAGGCCTTACGGTCTGAACGTGGAGTCTTTCGGATGAGACGATAAACCGAGGTCCCGTGTGCCCATGCACTTAGCATACGTTAAACCCAGTGGCAACGAAAAAGTTGTCATTTGGTCAAAATTTACCCCCCCACCCCCACCCCCTTTCCTTCCTCACCAGTCACACATAAATCGCATGCAAAAAAAAATAATAATAAAAAAATTGGGTGGCGCGCCTCTGGCTGCGACGCGCTCTCCAGGTGGGAGCAACCCGAATTTCACAGAGACACCTCTGTGACTATAAAGTACCTAATACCTAATAATACCTTTGTTGCTACAAGCATTTATGTGTAGCCTACACAACTAGGCCTGTTTGTGTGCAGGTGTGTTTGAATCTCTTTGTAGTCCCAGTTCTATAAGAACGGGAGTACATTACTACGGGGACGATGTGTTTCTCTGCTGTCTGTCTGTCTGGTTATGTGTGTGCGTTTGTGTGTAAGGTTTGTGTGTAAGCAAAACGTGTTCTATCTCATATAACCTAAACCACTGGCCCGATCATAACTTAAAACTTGGTACAATTGTTCAATACACCTTGCAGATGCTGCCCACCACGGTATGTCAGATTCACAGAACAACAAGCCATATGAAGCAGAACGTAATCCCAGCGCCGTATTTTTTAAAGATAAAAAACCCACTGATTATTTAAAATATTATTGGTGAATTCAAACCCAGAGGTATATTTTAGGCGTGTTTTCTTTTTTTCATTTTGGAAGACTGACTCTCAAACTAGCCCCCCCCCC
>CM065711.1:8456104-8461412 GCA_017654935.2 Phymorhynchus buccinoides | reverse complement strand
AGAGAGACGGGGGGAGGGAGAGAAACTCGAATGTTTATTGAGGATAACTAAATAAGCACAAAATATGGCTTTTTTTCATCAGGTCCTCGTACAAAGCAAGCAAACAAACATAAATTAAACAATAAACAACCACACAAATAAACTACAATCAAAACAGACAAAAGAAATCAGAAACATGTAAGAAAAAAGAAAAGAAAAAAAAAATTAAAAAAATTAAAAAGAAAAGTAAAAATTTAAATTATATATATATATGCACACATACACACACGCGCACACACACGCACGCACGCGCGCGCACACACACACACACACACATACACGCACGCACACGCACGCACACGCACACGCACACACTCACACATACACACACACACATTTTTATCCACATGTTATCTCATAACATGACATTCAATAGGGTAATAATAATTACCAATGAATAGGGAAAGAAAATATCAGAATTTAAACGCATAAAATTAAATACTTTGTCCTCCCGCGTTTAAACATAAATTCATTGGATGCAAGTGATTCATATATTGGAAGGGAATAATTTTTGTTTGTGGCTCAAGCCACAAACCTATAACTCACTTTGTCGGTCTGTCGGTCTGTCTGTCGGTCTGTCGGTCGGTCTGTCGTTCCAAAATTGTCGCACATTTTGACAAAATTGTCGCACTTCAAATCGAGGCCACACTTCTGGCCGCTCTTTAAAAAGATGTATTTTAAAAGCGTACAAAATAATAAACATATGTAATACAGACACTACAACAGACACTACGAGTATGCGGTGCTTCTTTCGATGAGTATAAGTAGGATACATAGTTTTAAATGTTTTCCAAAAGATATAAAAAGTTACGAAATGGTGCAGAGATAACATTCTGGTTTACAGATTAAAATTATTGAAAATCCAGGGGAGGTAACTCATGATTGGAGTGGCAAAAATAGACCGCGTGCCACAAACTATTGCGATTTCGCGCTTGTTACATTATGCGGAGGAAACAACATGGCGTACATATAGGTGCTTTATAACCATTCTGCTAAGTATTTATTATATGATTTTTTGAAAGACGCCAAGGTGCTCTTGTTTTTAATATATGCAGGCATCTCATTCCATAGTTTTGCTCCTGAGTATGTTAGGGATGACATGAAAAGATCTGTTCTTGGACGAGGAATGAATATTAGACTTTTATTACGAGCATTACTGATTTGGAATTTTTAGACGGGGGGAGGGAGAGAGAGAGAGAGAGAGAGAGAGAGAGAGAGAGAGAGAGAGAGAGAGGGGGGGGGGAGGGAGAGAGAGAGAGAGAGAGAGAGAGAGAGAGAGAGAGAGAGAGAGAGAACTTGAACAATTGAACAATTGAACAAAGTATTAATTCCTTTAGGCCATTAGCCCATAGAAACAGGGTCAAGGTACAACAATTCTAAATAACACTAGACTAGAAACATGGTTAACCTTCCAAATACTCATCCATACGTTTCCGTATACGAAGGGAATAGAAAATATATAACGCTAATTTACGAATTTGAAACACAGATCCGTTACACAAAATATCAGTATACGATTGACCAAGTTCACTCAAATATTTCAGTCTCATATCATTCATTATATAACGATATACTTTCTAAATTAAATAAACCGATTTACTTAATTTATAAAATAACAACGCTTAGGGGAAGACGGGGTAAAAAGCGCATGGGCGGGTAAGAAGCCCACCCCAATTATCACATGAAATGAAGCAAATTTCAGTCTCATTTTGCCCATGAGACGAGCGTTAATGTCTAGCATTCGTCTCATGGGCAAATTTGACTGAAAGTTTCTTTATTTCATGAGATAATTGGGGTGGGCTTCTTACCCGCCCATGCGCTTTTTACCCCGTCTTCCCCTAGTTTCCCACTTAAGAGTTTACTTAATTTACAAAGTAGAACTTCATAAGAGTAAGCACTGATGTGTAGTTGTCTGGGTGTGAATGTCTGCACTTGTGTGAGAGCGCGTCTGTGTGAGCGGTGTGCGCAACCCGATACTTATGTGTGCGTATGAGAGAGAGAGAGAGAGAGAGAGAGAGAGAGAGAGAGAGAGAGAGAGAGAGAGAGAGAGAGAGAGAGAGAGAGAGAGAGAGAGAGAGAGAGAGAGAGAGAGAGAGAGAGGAGAGAGAGAGAGAGAGAGAGAGAGAGAGAGAAGAAGAAGGAGAAGAAGAAGAAGAAGAAAAAGAAGAAGAAAGAAGACGACGACGACGATGACGACGATGATGACGACGACGACGACACTGATGATGGTGATAATGATGATGATGACGACTCTGATGATGATTGTTATGTTTTGTAGAACTTATAACATGCTTTTACTTATAACATGCTTTTACTTATAACATGCTTTTACTTATAACATGCTTTTACTTATAACATGCTTTCACGTAATCACAGAAACCCTTCTTACTGTTTCACTCGTGTATTGTAGATATTGCAGTGCTTATAATTTGTGAACTCTCGTGACTACAGTAATGGTAGAGAGAGAAGGAATCGTTAGGCCTTGGTCTGGCATCCTGTCATGACTACAGTAATGGTAGAGAGAGAAGGAATCGTTAGGCCTAGGTCTGGCATCCTGTCGTGACTACAGTAATGGTGGAGAGAGAAGGAATCGTTAGGCCTTGGTCTGGCATCCTGTCATGACTACAGTAATGGTGGAGAGAGAAGGAATCGTTAGGCCTAGGTCTGGCATCCTGTCGACTACAGTAATGGTAGAGAGAGAAGGAATCGTTAGGCCTAGGTCTGGCATCCTGTCATGACTACAGTAATGGTAGAGAGAGAAGGAATCGTTAGGCCTAGGTCTGGCATCCTGTCATGACTACAGTAATGGTAGAGAGAGAAGGAATCGTTAGGCCTAGGTCTGGCATCCTGTCGTGACTACAGTAATGGTGGAGAGAGAAGGAATCGTTAGGCCTTGGTCTGGCATCCTGTCATGACTACAGTAATGGTGGAGAGAGAAGGAATCGTTAGGCCTAGGTCTGGCATCCTGTCGTGACTACAGTAATGGTGGAGAGAGAAGGAATCGTTAGGCCTAGGTCTGGCATCCTGTCATGACTACAGTAATGGTGGAGAGAGAAGGAATCGTTAGGCCTTGGTCTGGCATCCTGTCATGACTACAGTAATGGTAGAGAGAGAAGGAATCGTTAGGCCTTGGTCTGGCATCCTGTCATGACTACAGTAATGGTGGAGAGAGAAGGAATCGTTAGGCCTAGGTCTGGCATCCTGTCGTGACTACAGTAATGGTGGAGAGAGAAGGAACTGTTAGGCCTAGGTCTGGCATCCTGTCATGACTACAGTAATGGTGGAGAGAGAAGGAATCGTTAGGCCTTGGCCTGGCATCCTGTCATGACTACAGTAATGGTGGAGAGAGAAGGAATTGTTAGGCCTTGGCCTGGCATCCTCTCATAGCAGCGGTCTCGGCAAAAGTGCGCCAGGGTGTGTCCAGTTATTCTGGAATCCCTCTCTAAAAGACAAATAGGGGTATACCTTATAAGGCCGATAGACTTCCGGGTGGTTTCTGAGTTAGTACCATAGGCGCTTTAACTTTATACTTATTTATGGATAGAGATTTAGTACTAGCAATGATGATGATGACGACGACGACACTGATGATGATAATGATTTTAAAAGAATGATGCAATGTGTGGAAGGTTCTTGCAGGCTGGTCAGACGCCAGTGAGATACGACAATGCGACGGTCGGGGAATATGTTGCACTGGAGCATGCCTTGCAACCTAGAAATATACAGAGGTGAGTGAGGGAATGTTTGTGTGCGTGCATGGGAGAGCGCGCGCGCGCCTGTGTGTGTGTGTTGTGTGTGTGTGTGTGTGTGTGTGTGTGTGTGTGTGTGTGTGTGTGTGTGTGTGTGTGTGTGTGTAGTGTGTGTGTGTGTGTGTGCGTGTGTGTGTGTGTGTGTGTGTGTGTGTGTAGTGTGTGTGTGTGTGTGTGCGTGCGTGCGTGTGTGTGTGTGTGTGTGTGTCGCCTATGTGTGCGTGCGTGCGTGTGTGTTTGTGTTTTGTGTGTGAATGTGTGTGTTATGTGTGTGCGTGTGTTATGTGTGTGTGTGTGTGTGTGTGTGTGTGTGTGTGTGCGCGTGCGTACGTGCGCGCGCGCGCGCGTGTGTCACATGTTGTGCGTGTTTGTTTTGTGTGTGTGTGTGCATGTGACGGTGTGCGTTCATAAGTATATTAATTTCACGGTCTTTGAATAACAAAGAACATCATTTCTCGGATGGATGCACTGGCTAAACACTGAAACAAAACCACGTATACGTATAACCAGATAGCACGCCGCCCAAATGCCGACGTCGGCAAATCATCCGTTGCCGACGTCGGCTACCTGTCGTTTCTACCCATCCTGTCGACGTCGGCTACCTGTCGTTTCTACCCATCCTGCCGACGTCGGCTACCTGTCATTTCTGTCCATCCTGTCGACGTCGGCTACCTGTCGTTTCTACCCATCCTGCCGACGTCGGCTACCTGTCGTTTGTGTCCATCCTGTCGACGTCGGCTACCTGTCGTTTCTACCCATCCTGCCGACGTCGGCTACCTGTCGTTTCTACCCATCCTGTCGACGTCGGCTACCTGTCGTTTCTACCCATCCTGCCGACGTCGGCTACCTGTCGTTTCTACCCATCCTGTCGACGTCGGCTACCTGTCGTTTGTGCCCATCCTGTCGACGTCGGCTACCTGTCGTTTGTGCCCATCCTGCCGACGTCGGCTACCTGTCGTTTCTACCCATCCTGTCGACGTCGGCTACCTGTCGTTTCTACCCATCCTGCCGACGTCGGCTACCTGTCGTTTCTACCCATCCTGCCGACGTCGGCTACCTGTCGTTTGTACCCATCCTGTCGACGTCGGCTACCTGTCGTTTCTACCCATCCTGCCGACGTCGGCTACCTGTCGTTTCTACCCATCCTGTCGACGTCGAGCCGACGCGTCGTGTCATTGACCGACCATGGGATGTTTTCAGGTGGCATGCCGACGTTCATTCACCCTGAATCCGAGCCTTTGCCACCCATAATCCGATGGGGTGGTTTAAGGTCGGCAGGCCGCTGTCGTGTGGACCACGGATGTCCGTGAATCCGGCCACTTGCCACCCATAATCCGATGGGGTGGTTTAAGGTCGGCAGGCCGCTGTCGTGTCGACCACGGATGTCCCTGAATCCGGCCACTTGCCACCCATTTGCCGAGGTTGCCACCCACTTGCCATGGGGTGGTCTAAGGTTGGCTAGCCGATGTCAATTCACTCTGAACTTAACCCTTTGCCACCCATTAGCCGACAGCTGGTTT
>CM065711.1:8411104-8451104 GCA_017654935.2 Phymorhynchus buccinoides | reverse complement strand
CCGCCACACCGGCCTTAGGCATAGGCCCTACCGTTTTCGATTCAACATCACACTTGGACCATTAGGGGAAATAACAACGCAAAACAGCAAATTCTATTTCTGGTAGCTTCCCTTTAGGCCGCAGTGGTGATAGATTAAAAAAAAAAATCCAGCTAACTGAAATTGCTGCCGACCAACATTCTAATTTTATACAGTGGAACCTCTCTTATAAGACCTTCAAAAATCATCCAAAATGAGGTCTTATAAGGAAGGGGTCTTATAAGGGAGGTAATTTTAATACTTACAAAGAAGGGCAATGTCTCAGAGAAGTAGCCTAAGTTTTATATGGGAGGGAGTCTTATAATGGGAGGTCTTACAAGGGAGGTTCCACTGTATTATCAGTGGCCACCGGCACCATAATAATATTCAAGTTGTCGGTCATGTACTGCCGTATAATAGTGGTCAATTTGGTCCATATAATTTTGTTTCAATGCGTGCATATCGAAACAGGGGCAAGAATTAATCTAAGAAGAAAAAGAGTTATGGTTCGTTTCGAATTGTATTGTGTAGGTCTAGAGTAGCGACCGTTCTTTGCCTTTCAGCCATTTTATGTTTCTCTTCTTTCTTTTGGTATTTCTTTTAGTGAACTTTTAACGGGGTTTGTGGGCCTCTATTTATATATATAAAGGCCCTTTATCTCTTTATTTTTTATGTAAACAGGAGCCCCCCACGGAAAAGCCCGACATTTTTTAATGTTAAAAGTGAACACTAGGCAATATACTAGTTATATTATACTCGTCAATCTAACATTAAAGCAATCTAGTATTATATGACATTGATAAATAAAGTATATAAAAAATAACTGTTAAAGATAAACGGATTCTTGTGAAAAATCGATAAAAAAAATAAATAACAACATTACTATATTTCTACGCCACCTGAAAATAAATCATCTAAAGCTGCTATATTTATTTTTTGTCTCCTCAAAAACATAAATTGCAGTACCAATTGTTTGAAGGCCATTGACAAATATGTTGATGGTTCAATCTAAAAGAACGAATAATAGGGCTTTACGTCCTCTCGGCCTGGGATGGCACATAATCTAAAAGAAAAAATGGTGTTTTACGTCCTCTCGGTCTGGAACAGACACATACGGGACATTTGTAGATACAAAGATGGTGGGAACGATACTGGAGGCAATGCCCGGAGGCAGCGCATCACCAGTAAAGTCCCGGCCGAATTTTAACAATACAGATATGCTTGCTTTTTTTTAAACTAATACTAAAAGAAAGACTCAAGTGATGTTTATATACTTACCGGTGTGAAGAGAATATTCTACCTCATCATATATCTACCCATTTCGATTTTGCGCTTACGCACTCCGAGTTTTTGCGCATGCGCATTGAGCCAATCGTCAGCTTACGCTAGTCGACTTCCTGTTTAAGCCATGACTTATTTACCTCCCTCTCTCTCTCTCTAAAACAAGTTCGATTCGATTTCGATTATTGTTGTTTTATTTGTGCCCCCCTCCTCTTTCCCTCCCATGTGAATGGGCAAATTGCCTGACGCTTTAGAATTGCTGTTCTAATGCGCATGCGCAAGGATAGATATTTCATAGGACTACTTATTTCTCATGACACCGGTGTCTTTTGGGGAGCGCCACGACTGTTCTAATCACGACTCTCCTAATCTTTGATCTTGCTGAGGCGCGGCCGGCTCCGTATTAGTGACGTCATAATGACCAAACTATCACGTCTGTTAGAACGATAGTCTCACGGCTGTCCGAATGCGCTGACACGTTTCAGTGTGTGGATGTGTAGAGTGTCACAGAGGTAACGCCTTGTGTCAAGTAAACCCGAGTTCCAACCTGGGTACAGGGGATTTTTCCTCTCACTTTGCACAAGGCCTTACACGGTCTGAACGTGGAGTCTTTCGGATGAGACGATAAACCGAGGTCCTGTGTGCCCATGCACTTAGCACACGTCAAGTTAAACCCAGTGGCAACGAAAAAGTTATCATTTGGTCAAAATGTACTCCTCCACCTGCATAAAAAAAAGGGGTGGCGCGCCTCTGGTTGCGACACGCTCTCCAGGTGGGAGCAACTCGAATTTCACAGACGCCTCTGTGACAATAAAGTACTTAATACCGACAAAATGTTTGTTTATATGGGCCTGCGCTGTTTCAATGTATTCGTTTACGCGTGTATCTGTATGTGCCTAAGTTGTGAGAGACCGACAGTAGTGTGTATGTCCTTGAGCAACATACATTCCATGCATGATGATTGTATTAAAATATGACTGCCATAAAATGATGGCTCTGTATATAATTGTGGCAGTGCCATAGCCGATGAGGTTTATCCGAGGCGTGGTTACTGCTGCACATATCTGTATTAAAAAAAAAAAAGATCAGGACTTTACTGGATAAGCACTGCCTCCGGGTATTGCCTCCAGTATTGTTCCCACCATCTTTATATTTATAAATGCCCCACATGGCCGAAAGGCCGAAGAGGGCGTAAAACCCTATTTTCATCATGATGGCTGTGTGTGTGTGTATCTGTCTGTCTTCATAAATTCGGACTGTCGTGATTCGGACAGCCGTTGATCGGACAGTCGCTGTGCCCCAGTCTTTTTACCTTGCCAAATTCAGTATCTGGAGTGTTTTCGAGTGTTTGTGTCTGTCTGTGTCTGCCAATTTTCTCAAAAACCTATTACATTACTAAACAGATTTTCATCAAATTTAGCACGAGATTTAGAAACGCATGGCCTGTGAGCACGTCTGCATGCGTTTCTGTTTATGTGTGTGTGCGTATTTCCAGAGTCAAGCTGTACCACACTTTCAAGAAACGTATGGCCTGTGAGCACGCCTGCATGCGTTTCTGTTTATGTGTGTGTGCGTATTTCCAGAGTCAAGCTGTACCACACTTTCAAGAAACGTATGGCCTGTGAGCACGCCTGCATGCATTTCTGTTTATGTGTGTGTGCGTATTTCCAGAGTCAAGCTGTACCACACTTTCAAGAAACGTATGGCCTGTGAGCACGCCTGCATGCATTTCTGTTTATGTGTGTGTGCGTATTTCCAGAGTCAAGCTGTACCACACTTTCAAGAAACGTATGGCCTGTGAGCACGCCTGCATGCGTTTCTGTTTATGTGTGTGTGCGTATTTCCAGAGTCAAGCTGTACCACACTTTCAAGAAACGTATGGCCTGTGAGCACGCCTGCATGCGTTTCTGTTTATGTGTGTGTGCGTATTTCCAGAGTCAAGCTGTACCACACTTTCAAGAAACGTATGGCCTGTGAGCACGCCTGCATGCATTTCTGTTTATGTGTGTGTGCGTATTTCCAGAGTCAAGCTGTACCACACTTTCAAGAAACGTATGGCCTGTGAGCACGCCTGCATGCGTTTCTGTTTATGTGTGTGTGCGTATTTCCAGAGTCAAGCTGTACCACACTTTCAAGAAACGCATGGCCTGTGAGCACGTCTGCATGCGTTTCTGTTTATGTGTGTGTGCGTATTTCCAGAGACAAGCTGTACCACACTTTCAAGAAACGCATGGAAGAAGATGGACTGAGTTCTCTCAACTACAGCATTGAAGACTTCGAAGAGCGTGAGCTGTACACTTGGATGCTGGTGAGGATTCCCCCTCCCCCACCTTCCCTCTACCGCAAATGGAAAAACCACGAAACGAATCTGAAATGAGCCTCTGATTTAATGAAAGCAGCAATCTGGTTTTTTCTTCTTCTGGGCTCTGTCTGTATGGAATTCTCTACCAGAGAACAACATTGCATGGATTTCTTCTTTCGTGTGATGAAAGTACACCTTGCTAATTGTATTTGTTTATTTTTGCGAAAGGAGCACTTGTTTGCCTAATATGTGCCTCTTGATTGGAATTCTCTACCTGAGAACATTGTGTGAATCTTTTCTTTCATGTGGTGAAAGTACACCTTGCTAATTGTAATTGTTTATTTTTGCGAAAGGAGCACTTGTTTGCCTAATATGTGCCTCTTGATTGGAATTCTCTACCTGAGAACATTGTGTGAATCTTTTCTTTCATGTGGTGAAAGTACACCTTGCTAATTGTAATTGTTTATTTTTTGCGAAAGGAGCACTTGTTTTCCTAATATGTGCCCCTTTTTGGGAATTCTCTACCATAAAATAATATCGTTTTAATTTCTTACATGTGATAGCAATGTATGCTTTTCCGTATTTATTTTTGCTATAAAACAAAGTTACTATGATTTTCACACATACTCTTTGTTTTGTAGACTTATATTTTTGTTTTGTTCCTTCAATAGTGCCTAGTAGCGTTTTGATGTGTGTGTGTGTGTGTGTGTGTGTGTGTGTGTGACTGTGCCAAAAGGTGAGCATGGAGAGGGTCAGGTACTTACATTCTCAATAAATTGTCACATAACCTTCTGACTGTTGTGCTTATGTTATAAACATGTAGACAAATGTCTGAAAAGACACTTGAGACAAGATCAGCTTTGTAAGATCAGTAGTTGTTTAGTTATGTGACAATGAATGTCAAATCAGCCCCAAAATGTGGTCTTCAAAAGTGGACATTGCAAATAGTCATGATTTCAACAAGTGCTAGAACACACAAACTCCAGTAAAATTACTTGAAATTTGGACAGGTTATGCAAAAGTACCTCATTAGTAAACGCTAAAGATTGTAACATTCCAAAATGAAAGTTCTGTTAGTTATTAGGCTTAAACCAATGTTGATGACAAACATCATTTTTGATGTAATCATTTAACCAAAATCAAACTTCCCAACAATTTTCACTTATATAAATCTAAAATACATGAAAATGTCATGCTTTGTTGGAGCAGATATTACTTTATCATAGGAGTATAAAAGTTTCTTACAAAATATATTATTTTAAATAATATTGCACTTTCTCTTAAAGGTTCTGACTTTGATGTAACACTTGACATCCGTCATACCTAAGTTATAATGCTCAATAAAATCCTCAAGATATATATTTTTAACTTGCTCTCTTTTATTGTTTGTGGCTCAAGCCACAAACCTATAACTCACTTTGTCAGTCGGTCTGTCGGTCGCTCCAAAATTGTCGCACATTTTGACAAAATTGTCGCACTTCAAATCGAGGCGAGAAAATAATGCTTTACGCCCTCGTCGGCCTTGTGGGGCATTGAGATTTTACTTGGGGATGTAAAGAGAAGGGGGAGGGGGGGAGGAGGGGAGTGACCCGGAGGATCTCAGCATCTTTGATTATTACTCTTGGTTGGTTCCAAGCTCGCATTCTACAGACTACCAGTTGACACACAATAACAAAAAATATAGTTAGTTATGTTATAATCGTTACTTATAAAATATGTTATTTGAGAAAGGCCACTCCAAGTGCTGTAGTTAAAATTTTCAGGACCACAAAGTTAAAAATGTAATCTTTATTGTTAAAAACTTTTAAAATGTCATGTAAGGTCGGTTAAAATCACGAAAAACAAATAAGGTTATGTACAAGAAATAATTTGGCTTCATAATGAGGCTGACTTGAGCAAAGATTTTTTACGTGTGTGGTGGGTTTAATTTAATAAAAAATAAAAAATGGAGACAGGCAGGTTCGAACCTGGAACCTCAGTGTGGTGTCTAAACCGTTACGCTGTGTATGTTCTTGTTGTTAGATGAAAAATTTGTCCTTATAAGTGAAGCCGTGGGTAAAGTCACTTTTGCTACCACGGGAGAAAGTGGAGCCCCTGTGGTGGGCCCCCACATTCTACTGTACAGTGTGTAGGGTTTAAAATAGATTTACAAGGCAAAGTTAATTTATCTACATATGTACACCCGACATACTATTTACATATAATTATTTATTTTGCGGCGAATGTCATTTTTAATGATGACAACCAATTAAAACGTTAAAATGAATATGAATGTCGATTGGGGAGTCTCCCGGCCTATTTTCTGTTAGTGCTTCTTTTGAAGGAGGCCCAGTCAGGGATTAACTTTTTATCTGAAACTTATTTTATGAATTTTATATAGGAAATAGAGGGCTAAAGTAAATTTAATTCTGCATTTATAATTTGGTAATAATTTATGGTGAGGGAGCAAGTTTTATGTTTTGACCTGCGCTCCGAATATTATTCATTTGTTATAAGTTTAAAAAATAAATTTAAAAAATAAAAATTTTTAAGATCAGCTTACTTTTATTTATTAAAATCAAGAGTTTGTATAATTGAATAACACAGCGTGTGGTTTGTTTAAATTTATTTATAAAAATGGTTGGGTAAAATGGTGATGGGCTGCCAGTCCGCAGGAGTGTGTGTGTTTCCGGGGTGAGACTCTGGTGGGAGGCAAAATAATTTCATCAGTTTTATTTTGAAGTTTAATGTTATTTGAGTAGCATAGGTAATGAATTTGAAGCCCATAGAAAGGGAAGGGGGCTGGGACAGGCCCCCGGTTGAGTGGAAAAAGGAGGATAGTTGGGGGTGGGGGTCCCCAAAAGAGTTGGGGACTTGCGACCCTCTGTGGTATGGCGGGCCCCCTCTCCGGGCCCCGGGGGGGATGGGGAGGGACTATGGCTGGCTAGGCCCGGGGGTCGGTTCAGGGAGATGCCGCTCGAACCGGGGGGGAACCCGCCGGGGTGCGCCTGTCGGAACCGGACGTCCCTGGTAAATGCAGTGGGGCGCCCGGCCCCGGGGGGCAACCCCCGGCGACCTGCTTGCCCCCGGAAACAAGGACCGACTGGGAAGGGGGGGTGAGAGGGGCCTGAGCAACTCCCCACAGAGGGCGGCCCACCCGGGCATGTGGTTATAGCCTTGGGGGAAGTAGGTATTAACTATTTTAGTAAGTTTATTATTAAGAGTGATTTGGATTGTGTTAGAATAGACGGACGTGACTAGGTTTTGTATGGGGGAAGCAATGTACTGGAAAGGGATGTCCAGGCAGACATATGTTGCAGTTTGGACATCACCTTGGAAATTACTGACCCCTGGTGGATAGCAGAAGCCGTCTCTGAGGGATTGGAGACAGAGTATTTGGTAGTGAGTAGTATTTGTTGCCAGAAAGTTGAGGAGGAAAGGGAGGTTTGGTGTAATAGCTCGGCTATTCCATTGGAGTAGATTAAGGGTCCTAAGCAAGGAAGTTGTAGGGGGCTTATTGGACGCGCCTGTGCCTGTCTTTGGGTCTGTTGTAATCTTAACTGGCGGTGGTGTGGGATTATATATTTCTATATTGGGAGGACTGTCTGCGCCTTTTTGCTTCCGCTGCTTCTTGGGCAGGGCGGCAGATTAGTTGCGCTATTCTCATGCAGTTTGAGGATGGTGTTGTATCGAGGGGTTTAGTGAACATTGTGTTTGGCAAGAGGGACTTGAGTCCCTCTATTAGTACTAGTGGTTTAGTAGAAGTGTGGGCTTTGGCTATTTCTGTAAGTATTTGAACTAGGAATCGTTCGCCAGTGGATTTGTTTCTGTCATCGATGTTGCTGAAGTTGAAGTCGGGGATGGTGGTGGGGGTGGGTGGGGCAGGGGAGGTAGGGGAGTGTTGTTTGTCGGAGTGAGGCTCGTCACTTTGTCTGTCAGTGTTGTTACAAGTCGAGTCAGGTGGTCGTCCATTTTCTTCATCATAATTTGTGTTTGTTTAGTAAAAATACAGTAAACATACAAAGATATTGTTTGAAAAGAAAAGAAAAAGGAACTTCCTATTCTGGTAAAATTCAAAAACAGGAAATCCTTGTATACCAGGAAATGTTGCACCCATGCTTTAGGCATGGGAATTAGAGAAGAAAAAAAAGACTGAAAATTGGGGTCTGGAAGCAGGCATAGGAACAAGGAATAAAAACAACAACTGAAAACTGTGTGTGTTAGGATTAGAGTTGAAAACCGGATAAAAAATCCGAACCGGTTTTAAACCGGTTTTCCCTCTTCGAACCGGTTTTTATAACCAGTACTCGCATCACTAGTTTCACCTATGCAAACATATTTATTTGTCAGAATATTCACACACACACGCACGCACGCACGCGCACACACACAAGAAACTTATGACTTATGACATACGACATACACACACTCAACTCGACACTCGGTCAAAGCCATACACCACCACAAACTAGAAACATCTACTCTTGGTTTACAAACACCCAATCTGCGTTGAGATTCAGTGTTGTTTTTCGAAAAGAATGCGTTATTCTAAGAAAAAAAACTTTCAGTTTGCAGTTAAAAAAACCGGTTCATAGCAACTCGAACCAGTTTTTCGAACCGCGAAAGTTTAGCACCGTTTTTTCGGTTCAAACCGTTTTTTCCCCCCACCTCTAGTTGGGATACAGCCCCCCAGAAAACGAAGCTTCTTCCGATATCTAAGCCTTAAAAACAGTATTAGAGATAAGACTGAAATATTTAGTTCATTTTGCATTCATTTATAACCAATAAGTATTCCTAGTCCTACATCTTTGATATATATTATATAAAGGCTTGAGGGTTCTTACTACGAGCAAAAGTTATTTGTACAGTTCCCCCGAAGTCGGAGTGTGGCTGCCCATGTGGCGGGGTAATCAAAAACGGTTAACACACGTAATGTTCTCATCCCTAGCTGATGCGCTTGTACCTTAGTGTTCAAGTGCTTCGGCTATTTTGGGGATGATCCCTGGAGTCTTTTAGCCAGGCTACGGACAACCAAAAAAAACCACAATGTACTGCGGTTCACAATAATTATGCAGAACATCCAAGGCTTGATGACACAATTTAACTTTTTTTTTTTTTTTTTTTTTTTTGCAAATAAAGATGGTACAATCATGTAATATGGGATATTTTCTTTAAAAAAATAAAAATTAAAAAAATGCCAAGAATGTCATTGTTTCGTGAACGAGTGTGTGTGTGTGAGGTTATGCATTGTACATGCAGCAGGGGTTGCGGTGGCTTGCACGCCTTTGACTATAGAAAAGAAAGCTACCAGTCAACATATAATTCTGTTCATTTGCATTCGATATTATTCACGACTTCAACCATTAATATTTTTGGTTTTTCAACAACCATTCATGCGTTGGGATTCTTGTGCATGAACACGCCCATGTTCTGTTTCCACATCTGTTGGGATGATCCCTGGAGTCTTTTAGCCAGGGTACGGAAACAAACAAGTCAGATGCGCGAGTGCACCCCCCCCCACCCCCCCCCCCCCCCGCTTATCTTCTTCAGGGTTCATAGTTTTAAAGATGTGCCACCCCCCCTGCATTTCTCGGTTAATTCTATTTTTCCGTTTTTGCCTTTCTTACCATACATAAAGCTGTATTTTAGGAACATTTTCATCTAATAACCTTTTTGGAATACTAACCCTATCCCTAAACCTAACCCTACCCCCCACTATGTACTGCAGTACACCGCGATTTGTCACAGTTGTGGTTCATTGCGTTTTTCAGTCTTATAGGGTGGGGGTTAGGGTTAGGGTTAGGGCTAGGGTTAGTATTCCAAAAAGATTATTAGCTAAAAATGTTCCTAAAATACAGCTTTATGTATGGTAAGAAAGGCAATAACGGAAAAATAGAATTAACCGAGATAGGTAGGGGGGGGGGGGGGGGGGGGGGGGGGGGGGGGGGGGGGGGTGGGTGGCACAACCTGACCTTTACCCGTTTTTTTTATATCAAAATTCACAAGCTTTCAAAGACCTTTTATCCTATTTTCAAAGACCTCTCACGACATGCAATGATGACGACTGCTTCGATCACGATCATTCAAGTTGCACCGGTGTAGCCAAAAGACCTGGATACAGTGAAGGGAAGTAACTCGACAAATGGAGGGCGTCTGCTATATGGAAAATTAGTGAAATTAAATTGCTTCTGTATCAATTCTGGAAGCAAAACAAATAAATTATGGCATGAATGACTTTTTCACAAACTATTCCACAATTTTCACAGACCAAAGCCAAGATTCAAAGACTTGAAAATGGCATTCCATTTCTCAAAGACCGTGCGAACCCTGTTCTTGTGTGTGTGCGTTTATTTTATAGAAATTATAAAACCGATTTCTGCCGTGAAAGATATACTGAAATATTGCCTGATGTTTATATATATCCTCTTATACGGTTTCGGTGTGTTAATCATAAACTCATGATAGAAATTGGCAGAAGACTTGGAATACCCCATGAAGAACGATTATGTAGAGACTGCGATCAGAATGACCTTGGTGACGAGTTTCATTTTGTAATGAAATGTCCCAAATACAATGATATCAGATGTCAGTTTATTTCCAGAAAATGTACATGTGTAAAGTCCGTCTTTAACTACTGTCGATTGCTCTCTGGTGGTAAAAAGGTATTACATTAAGCTTCATTTTTAAGGTTTAGTAAAGTTGTGTGACATTTTGGTGTGTTAATTACATTTTCTCTTTTGTAACCGTTTTCAATTGTTGCATTAATTTTGTATTTGCTTGATTTGCTTCAAGTCCTCCATGCCCCAAAAGGGGTCAAAGGATTCAACAATCTTTGAATGTGTGTGTGTGTGTGTGTGTGTGTACGTACGAGCGTGCATGTTCAGTATAACTTGAAACACTAGCTCTTTACTTTTTCAGTTATTTTTGGTTACAAAAATTTGCCACAAAACCCCAACTCATCGCTTCCACACAAAACACACTAAAGGCCGGAAACACTATCAAGTCCTGAATTCCTGTGTTTATTATTGTTTGTTGTCACAATATTATACGTAATAATATTCATAATGAGCGACAGAAAGAGAGGAGAGAGAAAGAGAGGGAGAAAAAAGAGAAAAGAGATGGAGAGAGAGAGAAAGAGAGAAAGAGAGAAAGAGAGAACAGATAAATGTATAAAAAAGAAAAAAGATCAGTCGGGCGACCGACTCCGCAAAAGTGTCTTGAAACATGAGCTTCCAAATAAAAAGCCTAAAGTATGCCAAATAACATGTTCACTACAGAAAAACTGGGTAGCATTCTGCAACAGGGGGCCGGGAAGGGGAGAGGAGAGGGGGGGATGGGAGTGAGTGAGAAACCAGAAATGGGCAGGGGAGGGAAAGTGGGGAGTGAAACAGGGGAGAGGGTGGTGGTGGGTCGCAAGGAGGGGAGGGGGGAGGGGGTCAAATGCAAACAGATCTAAAACCACCCTCTCAGGCTTATTACAATGCACAAATGACACACAAAAACCCACCATACTTTCTCTTTATGCTGTCGGTAATAAACATTACTATAATATTCACTACGAGGATTCATTATAGCAAGCAAAAAAAAGTCAAAACCACCCCCACCCCCCGGCTGAATATGGGGTAGCCCCCGCGAGGGGTGGGGGTGGGGGTGGGGGTGGCGTTTACACACACACAAAAGTAGGGTCTGCACGTATTACAATACTACTTCTCTCCTCCCCCCTAAACCCACAGAAAAGCAAGATACAGGCGGGGTGATAATATCGATGTGTTGGTTAAACTGAAGCGAAGAGGGGAAAAAACGAAACAGAAGAAGAGGAATACAGACGTCAAAAAATGGAAAGATATTATGGTTCTCCATCTCATATCGATGTGAATATATGTAGGATTTGCACTACTTGCAAGCTTAACCTTTTCACTGCTCCGTCACGGATATTTCCGTCAACTTCCGGTAACCTATAAACTGCCCCGTCACGGAAATATCCGTCATAGGGTTATTCTAAGAGTTTCCCGTTTTCTATCCATACGCTTTTCGCAGTATGTTCTCGAATGCATGTGAGAGTGTTCTCAAAGGATAGTATATTCAATCCCCGTTCAGAAAAGCATAGGTTATATGCACTTTTATTCAGAAAGTTTTGCGATAGACTCGGCAACCTAAAACAGCTTGGCAAATAGTTGCCCCGGAACCGGAACTAGGCTTGGCAGTGAAGGGGTTAATGCTACCATCTCTGAAAAAAAAAGTTTTTTTACTACTTTACAGACTATACACAAAGCATCCACCTTACTTTATTTATAGGAAGCAGAGTAAGAATGAATCTGCGCGATTTAAAAAGTTTCACATTTCAGGTCATAAGGACCACAAACTCACTGCACCACCGCATACAATTTTTTTTATTGTTTTTTATTTTGCACAATTTATTATAAACACAATCCGATTTTTTTCCCAAGATGTTACGAAACAATTATGTTGCCAAATACGATTGTGAGAAAAAAAACGCTTTATGGGGGGGGGGGGGAGGGGGGGGGGGTGGGGGGGGGGGGGAGGAGGAGGCGCGACTGAGGACCAATTAACCGTAGGAAAAATATTATAATCAACTGTAAAATGACATTTCGTCAGTCAAATTCAAAAACCTCGTATCTCAATTTTGGTAGTTTTGGTAAAAATGAAAAAAAAAACAAACAAATTAATTGCGTTGACCACAATTGATTAACTATGATGAATATGCTGTTCAAGACATTGCGACCTTAGTCCTGAATTGTGTTAAAATTACTTTAATTTTTTTTTTTTAGACTTGAAAAGAACGAAGATATGAGGTTTTTGTCCTTAACTAGATCTGAATTTGGGACTTACAAGTTTTTCTTTTCTTCGATTTTCACAACCTCTTTTACCCCAGGCAAAAAGTCGTTAGAGATATGAGCTTTTGGTGGAAGGTGGCGGGAAAAATGAGAGAGCTGTCTACGTATCTAAACTTAACCCCACCTAAAAAATCGAGATACGAGTTTTATGAATTTCACCGACGATTTGAAGAGAAGTGTTTTAATTGACTGTGAAACAAATATTTGATGCGCCGAAGAGAAATGTTGCAACCCGGCTGTCAACACGGAAAGCGTCAGTCCGGGAGAAACGTCAACAATCGATTGTGGAGCGACCGGTGAGAAGCGTGAGATTTCAACGCAATCGTTTGCCGCTCTCACAAACTAAACCCGTCCACTTCGTTACAATCACGTCAGACTTTGAGCAGCAGAATCAACTGTCATCAGTACAAGCAGCGTTTCAACTGAACGTACGATGAAAACCGACCCGTCACTTTCAGCATCAAATCAACGTTTTTTCAAAATGCAGTATTCTTCAAAACGACACCTCTAAATTTCTCTCTATTCCTCCCTCGACACATAGAAACGAACATACCCACAGCCGAACGACGGGAAAACAGTTTCTATCTAAGCGGCAAAGAGACACGACAAATCGCACAAACATTTTGCCGACACTTCGGCCCAGGAAAAACAACAACTTCACTAATCACAGCACTAGCCTACCCCAGGGCTCCCAATCGTCCCGCAAAACAAGGGGTCCCAGGGACTCCTTCACTTACAGCACAGAGGGTCCTAGAGGCGGGATAGAGGGTCCCAGTGGCATTGCGAATGCCAAAAAGAATTTTTCTAGTGCATCCCTGGGACCCCCTGCACATTCTCTTAAGAGGGTCCTTTGGAATTTTAGTGCTTCATAGACCCCCAAATGGGGGTCCCTAAGGGAGCCCTGCTAGTGACTACCCTACCCAAAAAACTAACCGACGCTAACCATCCACCCACCCGCTCGCTCGCAGAGAGTCAAGTCACACAGTCATTGAATTCCAAGCACAGCTAAAAGTATCCTAAACACGAAAAAACCTGAAAATCACTAGGGGAAAAAAATAAAAACTGGTTAAAGTGCATGCAGTGTGAATATCCGTTACGTAATCCAAAGCAGACATGATGTGGCACCGAATCAACGACGATTTGAAAAAAAAAACTGGTAGCCACCTCCCCCCCCCCCCCCCCCCCCCCAAATAAACACAAAACATTCGTTCCAAACGTGTACGTGTGTGCGGCGCGCGCGAGGTAAGAGGGAAAAAAACCCACAACGAAAAAAAAAAAAGATGGGTAATAATAGGCGTGGAAAATGGACAAAAAGACTCACTAAACCAACAAATCATTTTCTTTTCCCTTTTTCGGCCATACATACATCCATAGCGAAACGGCTCGCAGAGGGAATAAGCAATGGAGGGCAGAAAGGTGAAGCCGTAGTTACGACAGGAATCAAGAAATAAACCTTGAACGGCTTAATACGGGCAGGTCTACGCAATCCCCTCTTTAACTTAGAAAAAACAACAAAGAACCACCACTGTCGGTAATCGTCATTGTCCGCATACGAGAAAAAAAAGGACAAAAGAAATTAAAAGAACAGCTTCAATGACAAAACAGTTGACGACAGTTGAAATGCAGACAAGCCAAAAAAAGTTTTAAAAAAACCCCACAAAAAACTGAACAAGAACAGAAGAGAAATGGGAGAGGATAGAGAGGAGGAAAAAAAAAAAAAAAAAAAAAAAAAAAAAAAAAAAATGTCCCGCGTCATTTCATAATACACGAAACAGAAGCTACTATATAACTGGGGGGTATTAATCACTAATTACAGTAATAAGACACAAAGAGCGTGAGATGCAACAACAACAACAAAATCCACACCACGGCACGGGGCTCATAATATTACGATAAACGCGTGAACTAGGCAAAAAGAAAAGCTTTAGCTCGCTAAATAATCAACCCACCACATCAATCATCATTATCATGCTACGGCGCTATCATCGTCATTATCCTGCTACGACTATCTTCTATCATAAGCACATTTTTTGGGGGGGTGGGTGGGGTAAGGTTTTTGTTTTTAAAGTTTTCCTCTTCCACCCGCCTTAGCAAAATCGTTAACAAAAGAAAGAAACATGCGCAAAACGGGATGGGAGTCAGGAACACGCTACTCCTTCATCAGGGAAAAAAAAGAGAAGAAAATGTTGAGTTTTTTGCTTCCCGACAGACCCTAGTTATAGGTTGCCCGACCCTAAACTTTGTTGTTGTTGATGAATGGGGGGGGGGGGGGGAAGCAAAAGAAAACGAAAGTGAGCAAGTAAACAGAAACATAAAACATCACAAGTGCAAAAGCATACACTGTTTTGTTTTTACTAAAATATATAAATATATTCACACACATGGACAAGTTTAAAATAGAAAGAAAAAGGCCTAGTACCTACCTACCTACCTTACTTTTCAAACCGACGAAACCCCACACAGACATTTTTTTTTTTTTTTTGGCTTCATATTCTTCAGTCTTCGATTCGCCAATCACATCGCGTTAAAACAAAACAATATAAAGAGAGCTGCGTACACACGCGTCATCACGACATTAACTCGAATCTTTGGGACAGACAGAGAGAGAGAGAGAGAGAGAGTGGGAACCAAAAAACAAAAATGATACTACTATGCCGGGTGAAAAAGCCAAGTCATTTAAGACTGAACATGACGAAATGTTGCTCAACGTCCTCTGGTCTGAAACAGACACATTAGTAGATATAAAGATGGTGGGAACGATCCTGGAGGCAATGCCCGGAGGCAGTGCGACACCAGGAAAGTCCCAAATTTGTTAACAATACAGATGTGAATACCGAGTATCCAACCACGAATGAAATTCTGCTTAACATCTGGAACAGACACATACAGGACATTAGATATAAAGATGGTGGGAACGATCCTGGAGGCAATGCTCGGAGGCAGTGCGACACCAGGAAAGTCCTGAGTTTTTAACAATAGATGTATTATGGGCCCCACAGGACTATCACGACACTTGA
Organism: Phymorhynchus buccinoides; assembly: GCA_017654935.2. NCBI lineage: Eukaryota > Metazoa > Mollusca > Gastropoda > Neogastropoda > Raphitomidae > Phymorhynchus > Phymorhynchus buccinoides. Next base: position 8,435,652 of record CM065711.1, on the reverse strand, counting down.
GCAAAAATCATGGGACAGGATTACATCGATGTTAATTATTTTTTATTTTTGTTTCTCATTGTTTGTTTAGGTGACTTTTTGTGTGTGTGTTTTTAAAGTGAAGTTACGATGGAGATCTGCCACACCATTCTGTAAGTAGACAATAAATCTACGATCAACGTGATCGTCAATGCGTCTTACTCCTGTCTAGGTTAATGATTCACCAAACACACCCCTGTCTATTCTGTGTTTCAATACGCCAGCAATATTTTTTTTTTTTTTTTTTTTTTTTTACGCATGGCAAGAAAAGTTTTTCTTTACTTTTTGATCTTTAAAAAAAAAAATGGATAAGCAGAAGCATCCCATTCACTGGCGCCGTGCTTCTGTAAAGATTTTGCTTTGTTTGTCCGTTTAAAAAACCAACAAGACTCCAAGCATTGATAACTTGCGCGCTTACATGATGCCTTTTTTGTGCCGAATCTTACTATCAATATAATCAGACCTGCCTACTTGGAATTTTCCCAATCAGTAGCCCAGCCATCAATTTTCAGTAGCATGGCAAATTTTTCCGTAGCATCCACAAACAACGGCAATCGATTTGTTCTCTTCCTGAGCCGAAACGCACTGCTTAATATGTTTCGCCGATTGAACGTGTTGACGGCAATCGTCTCTACCGCCATGATTCACAGAGAAGTCCGCATGGCAGAGGTTGCACTGCAGCGAGCATGGTTCGCCCCGAGTCAACTTCTGACGATGCAAGGCCACTCCTCCGTGTAAGCTATTTTAAAAACTTGTGCGGCAGGCCGATGTTTTTTCTTAGAACAAGATGGTGTGCCAGATGATTTTCGTTTTCTGGTTTGGGTTCGTTTGAAACATCTCCCGAATCGCTACTGCTGCTGGAGTCCACAATCAATTCCCCGACTCAAGAATTTCACACACAAAATTCGTTTTTAGCATCAGTGGTGGAGAAGAAACAAAATCCTGCAAAACTACCAAGAAATGCAACTTTTCCACAGGGAAATAACAACATTAAAAAAATAAATCAAAAAGAAAAGAAAAAAACACCATATAACAAAGCAGGCACATTAACAAAATTCAGGTCTTCAAACACAGTAACATTCAAAACAGCAAAAAAACACCAACTTTACTGTCTTCAGACAAACATTTAGAAGAAAGCAGGGGGGGGGGGGGTGGGGGGGGTGGGGGGGGGGGGGGGGGGATCTCTCTTTTTCCATAAGTTGTTGACTTGGAAGTTGTCATAAACCTTGTTTCACTCATCTATCATGAATGAAAAAATAATTGGACTTTGGGTCAAAATTGATAGAACTTGGACCTTAATTAACTTGAATATAAGCAGTAACTTGCAAACAAGGATATATCAAAGTAGCGAACAATCCCACAACTAACGTGGTGAGAAGCCCAACAAGCCCCTTTTTGGCGCGCAAAATGTCCGTCATACATTGGGTATTAAGTAATAAGTATTAGGTACTTTATAGTCACAGAGGCGTTTCTGTGAAATTCGGGTTGCTCTCACCTGGAGAGCGCGTCGCAGCCAGAGGCGCGCCACCCAATTTTTTTATTTTTTTATGTGTGACTGATGAGGAAGGAGAGGGGGGGTGGGTAAATTTTGACCAAATGACAACTTTTTCGTTGCCACTGGGTTTAACGTATGCTAAGTGCATGGGCACACGGGACCTCGGTTTATTGTCTCATCCGAAAGACTCCACGTTCAGACCGTAAGGCCTAGTGCAAAGTGAGAGGAAAAAATCCCCTGTACCCAAGGTACGAACTCGGGTTTACTTGACACGAAGCGAACGTGCTACCACTGTGCCAATCTACACCATTGGGAACGAGGGATGCGAAGCTGGCTGTCCCTCCAACACCCACCCCCACCCTTTTCCTTTCCCTTACAAATCGCTTCTATCAATCCCCCCCCCCCCCCCCCCCCACACACAATTTCGTTGGCTTTAACCCTCTCTAGGACACAGACGCCAAATTCGACCGAATTTTGTCAACTCATGCAGCCCGTATGCGCCGACTGAACGCCAGGTCTAGTACGTTCACTTTCACCCTACCCACAATGCAATATACTAAGTTAGTTCTTCCTGTTCCTGACTCTCGCTGGTCCGTTTTTGGTTCTTACAGCAAGGGAAAGCACCCACTAGTCTTTTTGAACGGATTTTTCGAAGTGACCCCAAATTGTTTTCTTCTTTCCACGTGGCGTGACGCAGTATTGACTCGGCGCGATGCTCGGAGTGCCATCACAGATTTTTTTTATTCCAGTTCATGGTTTGTTGTGTGACAGTGTGTTAGCTTTGGAATAATAATATCATCATTGCTATTCAATATGCATCTTTCAGAAATGAAATGTGAGTTAGACTTTATTCTGGGTGATTTTTTTAATGAAAATATTTGGTGTGACGTTCAGAGTTAATTCCCATCTCTCGGGAACTGGGATCGACTCCCGGTTCGATTGGTTGGGAGTCATTGGGTTAAATCAACTACTATCCCACGGAATATCAAAATCAAAGTGCGACACAATAACAACGAACTTACGCACGGCAGTTTCGCTGTGAAACACCCCCCCCCCCCCCCCCAATTTCTTCTTGAACGAGTCTTTTTTTGTTTTTTGTAGCTTTAAAATTGACACACTTATTGCCACACGTTGCTGGCATCGTTTTTGAAACTCCCCTCTCTAGGTTGGCTCATCTTTGCGTGAGACTATTATCAGCGAATCTGTGTTGTGTGAGTTTGCTTTAAATTTTGTTCCCTCACTCGTCATTTGTGCTGGGCGAAAAAGTTTGACGGTATGATTTTCTTTCCCACGCATACATTGGGCGGAAGAGCGGGGATCAGCACAAATAAAGTGGTCTCGTTCCGTTCGCAATTTAAAAAAAGAAAGAAAAGATAACTCGCATCTATTCAATGTTTTCGTTTTAATTTTGGCCATCAAGAGCCATAATGTTTTGTACCCCTGGCAGATGAAAAACACGTAGGGGGGAGAGGGAGAGGAGAGTCGCGTCTTTCTTTACTACGCATATCAAAGCGCCTTACAACATCGGGGGACAAGATGGGGAGGAGATATAGCCAGCTATCATCGACCCCCCCCCCTAAAAAAAAAACACCCAACGGTCAGTTCATCATTGAAATAAATCATGAATATCTAACCTAACATTTTGGTGAGAGAAAAACAAAAAAACACACACACACACCTAAAGAAAGCACAACATGCAATAACTACAACAACAAAACAACCCAACCCAACAGGGGACGAAGGAATCAAGGCATAGAAAGGAAACGAGAAAAATTTTTTAAAAGAAAGAAAAAGGTAATTCAGTAATAATAATAATAACAACCCAAAGTCATGGAGTCTTTGATTTGGCTACCTCCCCACTATATATATTAAAAAAAAAAAAATAAAAAAAATCCCTCTCACACGTTCCGTTCTCTAGTGCAGCATCATTAAATCATGTACCCTAGTTGCTCTACATATTAATAATAAAGCAAGAATGTCCCCCACCACCTCCTCTATCTCTCTCTCTCTCTCTCTCACACACTGTGTGCTTTTTACAAAAAAAATTCTAACCTCGTTCAACTGTGCACCACAACACTTATTTAGTATCTATATATCGTTCCTTGCTGACAACTCCCTCCCCCCCCCCCCCAAATGTAAACACCATGACAACAAATTACCAATAAAATACAGACTCGCTTCGATTTTTGACATCAGCGAGCCAGCCCCGGGAAAAAAGAAAAAAAAAAAGGGTGAAAAAAAAAAAAAAAATTCAGAAAAGACTATTATTAAAGGGTTGTACACAATTAGTCTATAAAGAAATGAGGGGCGGAGAGAGAGAGAGAGGGAGAGGGGGCAGTGGTGGAGGGGTGGTGGTGGGGGACAAAGAGAAGGGGGGAGGGGAGGGGGTCGTGCTGGAGAAGCGCATGGGTGCTGCAGCATCGGGGCTGTGAGTGCCATCATTACTGCTGCTCCGGCTGCTGGTCGTCGTAGCCTTCGGTTTGCGAGTCCGACGTCCACAGCTGTGGGGAAGTGAAACAGCCAATCAGGATTCGCCTCTTAATATATACAGTGGAACCTCCCTTATAAGACTCCCTCCCATATAAGACCTACTTCTCTGAGACATTGCCCTTCTTTGTAACAGACCTGTTTACCCGCTACACGAGTCTTGAGTAGTCTGGATAGCTGAAATGGAGTAGTTTTTGTGTGAAATGAGTAGTCCTCCTCATTAAAACCATCAAACAATTTAGAGCATTATTTTCAATTTTGAAGAGTAGTAGAGGTCCAAATTGAGTAGAATACTACTCGAAAAGAGTAAACAGGTCTGTTTAAGAATTAAAATTACCTCCTTTATAAGACCCCTCCCTTATAAGACCTTAAAAAATCCTCCAAAATGAGGTCTTATAACCAGAAGGGAGGTTCCACTGTATATAGAGTTTATAGAGTTTGTTTTATCGTGTTCATTATCATCAGCAACAACATTACCATGCTTATCGTATTTGGCGTTATGATTGTCGTCATCATAATCATAGCTTTTTTCAAATCGCTATCATCATCATCATCATCATCATCGGTATTGTCATAACCATCATGAACATCACCAACATCGTCAACGTCATCATCATTATCGGTATTGTCATCACGATCATGAACATCACCAACATCGTCACCACAATCGTCAATGCCATTATCATCATCATCGGTATTGTCATCACGATTATGAACATCACCAACATCGTCACCACAATCGTCAATGCCATCATCATCATCATCGGTATTGTCATCACGATCATGAACATCACCAACATCGTCACCACAATCGTCAATGCCATCCATCATCATCATCATTGGTATTGTCATCACGATTATAATCATCAACATCGTCACCACAATCGTCAATGTCATCATCATCACCGTCACAATTGTCATCACCATCATCGTCACCTTAATCATCTTCATCACCATCAATGGTCGTCATCATCATCATCATCGTCAATATCTATAACAAGGCTCTTGGGCCATCGATTGATGAAAACGCCTCCCTTCGCATAACCCATACAGCGTAGCTTTCTACACTCTAAGGCCGGGTTCACATTAGACGCATAAGTTCTGCACGGAAAACCCTAAATAAGTGGAAGAAAGGATAAAAGTTTACGCATATCGGGGAAAATCGGACACGTGCGCAAATCTTTTCTCTTCTTTGTTTCACTTATTTGTGGATTGCGCACGGGTTTCCGCATGGAATATCCGCTTATGTGTGTGCACGGCCTAAAGCTGCATAACCGTCATACTCTTTGTAGGAGTGTCTGTGTGGTGTTTGTGCATGTGCGCCAGTATGTGTGCATACAAGCTTTTTCAATTTACCATGAAATTGTTCCTCACAAGCTGCGCAATCAGCGATTAATCTTTGAAAGACACAATGTGTGTCACTGTATGTGCGCATGTGCGTGCATGCGTCAAACTGCTGGTCAGTGTTTCCCATAACGCACATATGTGCGTCCCTGAAGCACAAAAATCACAGAGGGACTCTTTGATTTCAGCTCTGGGCGTCCCATGGGACGCACACTTTTTTCAACAGACCGAGACAGCAGGGTTCATTCTTCGATTTTGACCGATAGCTTTAGCAGGCAGGTGGTCATCTGACCGATTGATTTTTCGTCAAAGCAGTCAACAACTTCACGGATTCTGTCGTCTGCTAAACTTAGTTCTTCCGCAGCCTCGGACCATAATCAGAACTAAAAAGTTGTATCTGGCGAAACGAACGCCGAAACGAAGAAATGGCGGCATTGCACATTCAGTAAAGCTTTTCCAATCCAACTTTTTGAAGACCAAATAAAGTTCCAGCGTGACCTAGTCTTCTAGTGCTAAACAAGATCGTTCTCGGCCTTTTGACAACAATTCGTGTTTAAAACCAGCCATGCCTCCCCAAAAGAAGCCACGAGTAGGAAAGGGGCAGAAGAATATGTTTGCTAGTTTTGGACTCGCTCGGACATCGTCTGCAACTTGTAGGATCGTTGGAATTAGGTCAAGCCACCCCAACTTTTCCATAGAACAGGAAAAAGCAGCATCATCAATCCGTTCTTTTAGAGATGTGAATGGCATCATCTCAAAAACATAAGCTACTGCACATGCAAGTGTGTGTGTACGCTTGTGTATCTGTCTGCCTGTCTCTCTCGATCTGTTTGTCCCCCCCCCCCCCCTCTCTCTCTCTCTCTCTATAGTCAGCCTATTCCATTTCCAGGGGTTATGCACATGTGTTTGCCTGTGTGTTCACTGTGCATGTAGCACGTGTGCTTAGCATGTATTTGCTTTTGTTAAAGCATTTTTTATTATATACTTAGGGGACTCTAAAAAATATGAAAAGGACTAACATTTTGCACAGAGAGTCCCTGGGACTCTCACATTTCACCCCTATGGGAAACACTGCTGGTAAGAATTGGATTGTCCCCATCAGCGTGTTGCCCCCCTGACCCTCCACCAGGGGCTCTGGACCCTTGCCTTGCCTGTTTTTTGATTTTCTCCAGTTGCGTCCTTGTGTTCTCATGCACGCATGATTTTTAACACACACACACTGACATACACATTCTGTCAAAGATTTACTTGTGCTGACTATTCTGCCCCTGAAGCTGAAGAAAAAGAAAAATCATGCTCAATTTGAAGCTAATTGCAGGCTTGTAAAGTGAGAATTCAACACTTTTTTCACCTTGAACCAATTGGGTTTTTTTGGTGGTCAAAATTTTGAAAAACAGGTGCTGCCTGGTATCCAAGGCAAGGTAGCATCCATGTGAACATGTGTGCGTGTGCCTGCCTGCGTTCACTTACCATCAGATTAGCTACATGATCAGCGTCATATGTTTGTAAGCATCTGCATGTGTGTATGTGTGTGTGTGAACATGTGTGCGTGTGCCTGCCTGCGTTCACTTACCATCAGATTAGCTACATGATCAGCGTCATATGTTTGTAAGCATCTGCATGTGTGTATGTGTGTGTGTGTGTGAACATGTGTGCGTGTGCCTGCCTGCGTTCACTTACCATCAGATTAGCTACATGATCAGCGTCATATGTTTGTAAGCATCTGCATGTGTGTATGTGTGTGTGTGAACATGTGTGCGTGTGCCTGCCTGCGTTCACTTACCATCAGATTAGCTACATGATCAGCGTCATATGTTTGTAAGCATCTGCATGTGTGTATGTGTGTGTGTGTGAACATGTGTGCGTGTGCCTGCCTGCGTTCACTTACCATCAGATTAGCTACATGATCAGCATCATATGTTTGTAAGCATCTGCATGTGTGTATGTGTGTGTGTGAACATGTGTGCGTGTGCCTGCCTGCGTTCACTTACCATCAGATTAGCTACATGATCAGAGTCATATGTTTGTAAGCATCTGCATGTGTGTATGTGTGTGTGAACATGTGTGCGTGTGCCTGCCTGCATTCACTTACCATCAGATTAGCTACATGATCAGCGTCATATGTTTGTAAGCATCTGCATGTGTGTATGTGTGTGTGAACATGTGTGCGTGTGCCTGCATGCGTTCACTTACCATCAGATTAGCTACATGATCAGCGTCATATGTTTGTAAGCATCTGCATGTGTGTATGTGTGTGTGTGAACATGTGTGCGTGTGCCTGCCTGCGTTCACTTACCATCAGATTAGCTACATGATCAGCATCATATATTTGTAAGCATCTGCATGTGTGTATGTGTGTGTGAACATGTGTGCGTGTGCCTGCATGCGTTCACTTACCATCAGATTAGCTACATGATCAGCGTCATATGTTTGTAAGCATCTGCATGTGTGTATGTGTGTGTGAACATGTGTGCGTGTGCCTGCCTGCGTTCACTTACCATCAGATTAGCTACATGATCAGCGTCATATGTTTGTAAGCATCTGCATGTGTGTATGTGTGTGTGAACATGTGTGCGTGTGCCTGCCTGCGTTCACTTACCATCAGATTAGCTACATGATCAGCGTCATATGTTTGTAAGCATCTGCATGTGTGTATGTGTGTGTGAACATGTGTGCGTGTGCCTGCCTGCGTTCACTTACCATCAGATTAGCTACATGATCAGCGTCATATGTTTGTAAGCATCTGCATGTGTGTATGTGTGTGTGTGAACATGTGTGCGTGTGCCTGCCTGCGTTCACTTACCATCAGATTAGCTACATGATCAGCGTCATATGTTTGTAAGCATCTGCATGTGTGTATGTGTGTGTGTGAACATGTGTGCGTGTGCCTGCCTGCGTTCACTTACCATCAGATTAGCTACATGATCAGCGTCATATGTTTGTAAGCATCTGCGTGTGTGTGCATGCATGTGTGTGTGTGTGTGTGTGTGAACATGTGTGCGTGTGCCTGCATGCGTTCACTTACCATCAGATTAGCTACATGATCAGAGTCATATGTTTGTAAGCATCTGCATGTGTGTGCATGCATGTGTGTATGAACATGTGCCTGCCTGCGTTCACTTACCATCAGATTAGCTACATGATCAGCGTGATATGTTTGTAAGCATCTGTGTGTGTGTGCATGCATGTGTGTATGAACATGTGCCTACATGCATTCACTTAACGATCAGATTAGCTACATGATCAGTGTCACATGTTTGTAAGCATCTGTGTGTGTGTGTGTGTGTGTGTGTGTGTGTGTGTGTGTGTGCATGCGTGCACGTGTGTGTGAACTTGTGTGCATGTGCATGCATGCGTTCACTTAACGATAAGATTAGCTACATGTTCAGCGTCACATGGGTGAGCGTTTCTCTACATGCGTGCGCACACGCTTTGTGCTTACCGTCAGATTGTCCCTCAAGAGCTGCATGATCAGCGTACTATCTTTGTAGGACTCTTCACTCAAGGAGTCAAGTTCAGCAATGGCACTGTCGAAAGCCTGCACACACACACAAACAGAACTTTGTAAACTTCGCTTAAAATAGACTGTATCTTCCTCTTTTTTGTTGTTGTGGCTTTCACTGTCGCTGCAGACATCGAAGTAAGTCTCATCAGTCACACAAAAATCGCATGAAAAAAAGAAAAGTGTTGCCCACCTCTGGCTGCGTCACGCTCTCCAGGTGGGAGCAACCCGAATTTCACAGAAACGCCTCTGTGACTATAAAGTACCTAGTACCTAGAACGTGGAGACGTTGAGCGCCAGCAACAGAAATAAAACAAAGTAACACGCACAAGACACTTTCTTGGCTAGCTTGCAAGCCTTGTTGGGCTTGTTCTTGAACTCTAGTGAAATACAGCAACATAAATTCACTAAAACAAATGGAGATAAAACAAAGACAAACCACTGCGCTCTTTACAGACTGCACTCACTTTCTTGGCTAGCTCGCACGCCTTGTTCTTGATCTCGTAGTGGAACACAGCAACATGAATTAACCACAAAATGGAGATAAAACATCAACAAAGCACTGCGCTCTTTAGAAACTCTACTCACTTTCTTGGCTAGCTTGCAGGCCTTGTTCTTGATCTCGTAGTGGAATACAGCAACATGAATTAACCACAAAATGGAGATAAAACAAAGACAAAGCACTGCGCTCTTTAGAAACTCTACTCACTTTCTTGGCTAGCTTGCAGGCCTTGTTCTTGACCTCGTAGTGGAATACAGCAACATGAATTAACCACAAAATGGAGATAAAACAAAGACAAAGCACTGCGCTCTTTAGAAACTCTACTCACTTTCTTGGCTAGCTCGCACGCCTTGTTCTTGACCTTATAGTTCAATACAGCAACATGAATTAACCACAAAATGGAGATAAAACAAAGACAAAGCACTGCGCTCTTTAGAAACTCTACTCACTTTCTTGGCTAGCTCGCATGCCTTGTTCTTGACCTTATAGTGGAACACAGCAACATGAATTAACCACAAAATGGAGATAAAACATCGACAAAGCACTGCGCTCTTTAGAAACTCTACTCACTTTCTTGGCTAGCTCGCAGGCCTTGTTCTTGACCTTATAGTGGAACACAGCAACATGAATTAACCACAAAATGGAGATAAAACAACAAAGCACTGCGCTCTTTACAGACTCTACTCACTTTCTTGGCTAGCTCGCAGGCCTTGTCAGGCTTGTTCTTGATCTCGTAGTGGAACACGGAGAAGTTGAGGGCCAGTCCCAGGCGGATGGGGTGGGTGGAGGCCAACTTCTCCGCACACTCCGTCGCCTTCTCGTACGCCGACTCAGAGTGCTTCATGTTGTCTATTGGGAGGGGGGACAAAAAAAAATAGCGTTTGAAATTTTTGTTGGTAAAGGTCAAGATGTGCCACCCCCACCCCCTCCCCTACATTTCTCGGTTAATTGTATTTTTCCGTTTTTGCCTTTCTTACCATACATAAAGCTTTTTAGCAAATAACCTTTTTGGAATACTAACCCTATCCCTAACCCTACCCCCCACCCTATAAGATGGAAAAACGCAACGAACCACAACTGTGACAAATCGCGGTCTACTGCAGTACATAGTGGGGGTTAGGGTTAGGTTTAGGGTTCCAAAAAGAGAATTAGCGGAAAATGTTCCTAAAATACAGCTTTATGTATGGTAAGAAAGGCAAAAACGGAAAAAATACAATTAACCGAGAAATGCAGGGGGGGGGGGGGGGCACATCTTTACCTTTACCAATTTTATTTTATTTTTTTAAACACCTTGTATTTTACCTCCCCCCCCCTCTCACAAAAAAACTTTGGCTTTACGGGGAAAGTTTTTAGGAAAATATTAAAAAATATATACATGTATATGACGCTCAAATCTCCCATTCACGCATTGGATTTTACTAATATTTTTAGGCTGGTTTGTCACAAAATGTAGCAATTTTTTTTAAAATTATACCTGATACACAGTTCTTAAAAAAAGAGAAAAAAGTTGAAAATGTTTGAACAGAGGCCCCTAAAATTATATATAGTAAAAAATATATATATACAGGTAACCATCTAAAAAACACCAAAAAAAACACACACACACAGTAGAGGCATATTTTGTGCTAGGTCTGTGTGAACCCCCTGATTTTGAGGACAGAATTAACACTCTAGAGTCAACCGGACTGGGTGGAATGCTTTCAGGGGAGATGTCATGCCCAGAACACATCCCCACTCTCTCAGCCCAGGAGACTTCAGCCTAACTTTTTTTCTAGCTTAAGCGGGCGCTGGTGGCTGTAGTGGTACTGGTAGCGATCTTGCCACTTGTGGCCGATTCGTTTGCCGGTCACCGTTGTTACAGCTATAGTCACTTGCCGCAGCGGTTGCGGAGAACCGTCAGAACTTTAACCTTTTCCCGACTGAGGCACACTATATCGTGCCTCACGTTTCTATTCCCCACGACTGAGGCACAGTTAACTGTGCCCGTGAATTCTGCCTCCGTGCCTTCAATTTCGAAAAATTCTCAGTCTTCCACGAGTTCGGTCTAAGGGAAGCAGCCTGTGTAGTAAGTTATAGGGATGGTTTAGCAAGGTTACTGTTACTACTTTGACTGCTTGTAAGCTGTCTACGTGCTGGAATGTGGCTCTGGAATACGTAACCTGGAAACGGGATTTCATGACCTTTTGCAGCGGAAAAAAATGTCTGCCAGATGGAATCGTGGCACTCACTTCTTCTCAGCAAAAGAAGTGGATTATATAATCATTCCTGGATGATTTGAAGGTAAGATTAAAATTTTATTTCCCATTTTACTCCATATTTTTTTGTTGTACAGAGCGGAATGAAATGCAAACAAAGGTTTTTTTAACATCGTAACCTTGGTTACTTTAACCCTTTCACCGCCAGCCATTTTTCAGCCAAAAAATACCATTAAATATAACTGGGTAGAGAAAACAAAATCTACAATATTGCGATTTCCTATGCGACATATATATAACATTAGGCCTATACTTACCTCCCAAAATTAAGAAAATATGGTCTTTGGATAACAGGCCCTGATTTGATGCCTTTTACAGTGTTTCCCATAACGCACATATGTGCGTCCCTGAAAAATCACAGAGGGACTCTTTGATTTCAGCTCTGGGCGTCCTATGGGACGCACACTTTTTTCAACAGACCGAGACACTGTCTCGTTCAGGGTTCATTCTTGGCGTCGGTCATCGGTCATTGACTCATAAACCTTCGATTTTGCTGATAGTTTTAGCAGGCAGGCGGGCATCTGACCGATTGATTTTTCGTCAAAGCAGTCAACAACTTCAAGGATTCTGCAGCAGTCGTCTGCTAAACTTAGTAGTTCTTCCGCGGCCTCGGACCATAATCAGAACTAAAAAGTTGAATCTGGCGAAACGAACGCCGAAACGAAGAAATGGCGGCATTGCACATTCGGTAAAGCTTTTCCGATCCAACTTTTTGAAGACCAAATAAAGTTCCAGCGTGACCTAGTCTTCTAGTGCTAAACAAGATCGTTCTCGGCCTTTTGACAACAATTCGTGTTTAAAACCAGCCATGCCTCCCCAAAAGAAGCCACGAGTAGGAAAGGGGCAGAAGAATATGTTTGCTAGTTTCGGACTCGCTCGGACATCGTCTGCAACTTGTAGGATCGTTGGAATTAGGTCAAGCCACCCCAACTTTTCCATATCAAAACTCCGAACCCGATTTTCGCTTCGTGCCACAGCGGTCAGTCTGTTTGCTTTGGTTTTCCTGGTTGTCAGTCTTGTTTCTGACCATCCGGGGTTTTCCTTTCTAAAGCAGACAAATGTCCGGTCATTCCAAAACGATCTTTGTTTACTTCTGAATGCTTGTTCGCGAGAGTGAAGTGCTTCAAGTTTCTGGTCTGATTTCTTTGTTGACCAAATCTGAACGTTTTTTGCAAGTTCGACAGAGGAAAAAGCAGCATCATCAAGCCGTTCTTTTAGAGATGTGAATGGCATCATCTCAAAAACATAAGTTACTGCATTAATATGCAAGTGTGTGTGTACGCTTGTGTGTCCGTCTGCCAGTCTGTGTCCATATCTCGATCTGTTTGTCTCCCCCCCCCCCTCTCTCTCTGTAGTCAGCCTATTCCATTTCCAGGGGTTATGCACATGTGTTTGCCTGTGTGTTCACTGTGCATGTAGCATGTGTGTTTAGCATGTATTTGCTTTTGTTAAAGCATTTTTATCATATACTTAGGGGACTCTTACAAATATGAAAAGGACTCTTAAAATTTTGCACAGGGAGTCCCTGGGACTCTCACATTTCACCCCTATGGGAAACACTGTTTTAGTGACATGGGTGTTAAACCATTGTGGTGCTAAAATGCGACATTGGCGGTAAAAGGGCTAAGACAAAAGCATGACCGCATATCAGGAATTGAATAAATTGTACCATATCCCAAGTATTGGCTTTGTTCTTTCTTTTGATACCGAACACTTCATTGTTAGCGTTTGTTTAGTGACCGTAAAAAATAATCAGAAAAGTGCCAAAATAGGCCGTGGACAGGGAAGTGATGCTAGCTCTGCTATCCGTCACACAGGAAGTGTAGCGCAGACGCTGCTGCCGTCGGGATAGTTAAAAAAAAAAAAGAAGAAAAGAAATATGTAGGTTTTCCTACTGCCGTGTAAGGAATAATGGAACCCAAACATCTTTGAAAATGCAAGTGTTGTAAAGTTCGGGTTCTGCCCTTTTTTTTAATTGCTATACAGTGGAACCTCCCTTATAAGACCTCCCATTATAAGACTCCCTCCCATATAAGACCTGCTTCTCTGAGACAGTGCTCATCTTTGTAAGTATTACAATTACCTCCCTTATAAGACCCCATTTTGGATGATTTTTGACGGTCTTATAAGGGAGGTTCCATTGTATATGGAAACAGGCTGTTACTTGTGAAATAAACACTGTTGAAAAAACAACCCAAAAACAAATAAACATCAAAACTCGACTGCATGCCAAATTTACATAATTATTTTTTATGTTTAAAAAAAAAAGGACACACACAGTCCGACGCCATAATCAACGGATTTCATAATTATACTTAAGTCATTATTTATTTAGAAGTTTTTTGCTAAAAAATAAAATCGACAGTTACACACACACATTACTTGACACAACCATACACTGATATAGGCACTAAAAAACATAGTTTGACTTTGAGCATCACACTTCTCTGCATAAGAATTAACAGTCAATTCTATCCTCAGTCAGTGCAGCACTGAAATGGTACCCCCCGTGGGGATACCGGGGGGAGTGTCTTCAAGAAACGCTTTCTTACAAAAAAAATTTTAGGCGCATAACGGCAGCATGACGCATCTGCGCTCATAATTGACAGGAAACTGTCTGAGCGAACGAATAATAATACAGTGGAACCTCCCTCAAAGACCTTCAAAAATATTCCAAAATGAGGTCTTATAATGGAGGGGTCTCATGACATAAGGGAGGTCATTTTAATACTTACAAATGGCAATGTCTCAGAGAAGTAGGTCTTATATGGGAGGGGGGTCTTATAATGGGAGGTCTTATAAGGGAGGTTCCACTGTAGTAATAATAATAATAGTAGTACTAGTAGTACATTTACATAGTGCTTTTAATACCTCAAAGTCAAATGAGCCCAAAGCGCTTTACAGAAGAAGAAATGGTACAGCAGCACACAAAACAGAAATGTTGGCTACAGTGGAACCTCCCTTATAAGACTCCCTCCCATATAAGACCTGCTTCTCTGAGACATTGCCCTTCTTTGTAAGTATTAAAATCACCTCCCTTATTAGACCTTAAAAAATCTGGTCCACTGTCTAGAACGATGATGATGATGAATCATGATGATGATGACAAGATTCCCTCCCATATAAGTAGGTATTCCAAAGGGGTTTTCAATAATACATGCTGCACATTGTCTGTTGCTACAGTTTGATAGATCTTTTGATCCTGATTAATGTGATACCAAAAACAAGTCTGTGTGGTAAAAAATAAAAAAGTTATGACGTTTTTTTGTGCTTTTTGGACTTAGAAAATGTTTGGGCAACATGTTTTTGCCATTTTCACTCGCACACAGCAAAAAAACGTAGTCACAGAGATCTCAAAGTTCAGGTTTTTAATCTTTATATAATGGTAATCAAAAACACAAAATTTGTTGACATCAAATGCTTTACCAAAAAAAGTTGTAAATCTCCAAACTCGGTCGAAAATTACGTTATTTCCACAGATTCTTGGAACAAAATCGCACAATGGGGGCATTTCAAAGATCTGGTACACAGTTGTTTTCAGTACTATAACTACAAAATCTGGATTACAACTTTATAGTGATAAAGAGATTATGCTCAATTTTTTTTCAGAACTCTGTTTGTGATAGTTACTGGTCCATTGAAAATGGTACATCATCGAATTTGAGCGCCTGGCCAAAAACGATCAATTTTGAAGGTTTTTCAAATTGCTATGACTTTGTCATTTTTAATGCTATTGAGTTGCCCTTTATACCAAATTGTCAAGTTTTTAATGTTCTCTACTCTAAAAACAAATAAAAGAGCTAAATTTACCCAACATATTTAAAATTTTAATGTTTTTGTTTACAAAAATATTCAAATTTGCATTTTTTCCACATTTTCGTCATTACAGAAACATCTATATTTCAAGCATAAGGTGTGAAATATATGTCAAATGTTCAGTTCATAAACTTCTCTTGATTGCAATTTACATAAAATAACAACAGAAACATACTTTTATCATTATAGGTATTGCTATTCCAGTCTTGCAGAGCTCTGTGACAAACTGCCCAGAATGCTGATTTTTGCTTTGTTTTCAACTTTTTTTTTTTCTCTTCCTGAATAAAAATTATGAATAAAAACTCATACCAAATTGTACTTCTGTCTTTTGTGTGCTTTTTATTCTTGTTTATGATGTGTAATTAGTTTAAAATATTTGTTGAAAATACCAACCGTATTGGAGATTTTGGCCGCCGCCAAAGCATTCAGACTAAGGCTGTCGGCACCCCCCGGCACTTCATGGCTTTGGATGAGCGTGCCCATTTACTCAATATTAATTAAAGTGGTTCTATCTAAAAGAAAATTGAATGCTCTTTAAAACCATGTACTGTTTGAAAGGGTGGGGCAATGTTAAGCTGGTTAAAATTTAGGTCAAACTGTCCAAAATAAAATCAATGTCTTATCGAAAATACATTTTTTGCGTAAAAGTTACATCGATCAAAAGCTTGGGGTTTCTTCTTCCCGTGACAACATGTTCTATTTTTATCTGACCTATGGGCACACTCAAACAATTGCCAAAAAGGCGTGCAGCGCGTGACGTCAAGTGATCATTCACTAGCTGTCGGACAACAATAAAACAGGGAGCAAAAAAACAAATATTTTTGCATGATGGACATAGACTTGAAACGAGTTATGCCTTAATCATTATTTAAAGTGATAACATCAAATTCTTTGGCTGCAGGCAAGCAATGCTCTGACATCTGATGAATTTCCCTCAGTCCTGAGAGGTTCCTGGCACGTTCAGGTGGAAACCCGGAACCAGATCTTGGAACCATTTCGCCACCTGCAACATAATAAAAGAATTTATGTGTCAGGTCTTTGATTTAACTTTTATTTTCCGATATGAATACTTCTATATATTTTCATCTTTAGCATTATATAGCAACTAAGCAAGACATCACAACTGCTTTGCGTTAAGATTCTGTTGTGAAGTCCTGACATGAACTTAAACTTGAGGGGAAAAAAACCCTTCAATCCACAGTCCAATTTTTTTTCCCCACCTGAAATATAATTTTCCCATCTTTTTTTTTTTTCAAAGACAAAGTAAAATGAAGCTAATATTTAAATAATCTGAAACGAATCTCCAACATTTATTTTAAAACTCCTAATTGGCCCACTCCCAGTACGGTGATTATGAATCACATCAGGTGGTAGTTGACCTCCTGTCAGTCGTTGACGACCATTGATGTTGGGCCCTAGGTCAGGCAATGCAATAGAACATTGTATAAATTTAGTCACACACACAGAACGAGAGAAAGATTATGTGCGTATGTGCATGCATATTTGCATGTGTGTGAGCTATTAATAAAAGTCACAACAAATTAAAACAGTCGAAATTGAAACCCAAAATAAGAGGTTTAATAAAACAAAACGCAGAGCAAAACAAATCACAAAATTACCTGAATTCAGACAATCTGATGCAGTTTCAAGTTTCAGGCAACTGACTTCCTGAATTAATAAAAGTATTATAATTATATTATGTCTTTGTTGAACTTCTTGTTTTTAAATTTTGAAGCACATATTTAGTCTCTCTCTCCCCTTAGTGTGTGTGTGTATGTTCAAGAGAGAAAGAGAGAGAGAGAAAGAGTTTTAGGAAGTCAGTTGCCTGAAACTGCATCAAATTGTCTGAATTCAGGTACATCACATGCACTGTGTGTTGTGTGTGTGCATATAACCCAGTTGGGTCTTTAATTGTATGCTTATTATTGGGTTGCTAGGTGCTTGAGTTAAGTTCCTTGTAGTGTGTGTGTGTGTGTGTGTGTGTGTGTGTGTGTGTGTGTGTGTGTAAAAAATAAAGCGTGCAGAAATCAAAATGTTTGTGAATGAGAAACAGCAGACCTTTATCAATCATTCAATGTATTGTTAGTGTGTGTGCATTCTCCAGTATCTGTTCATTGTTGCTGAAACACAATATTGAAAACAATTGACTGTTTTTTGTAGTTTTGTTATCATTAGCTAGTTTCTTCTTCTTCTTCTCCTTAGGCAGCCAACTTCAACACGCTGAAGGTTCTGCTGCACTTTTCTGCTGCGTTTCGATTTTGTTGGTAGCCGTAGGTCTAGGCCAAGACAACGTTTAGTGCTTAGCCTTAGGCCTAGCATAATATTCCTCTCAATCTCAATCTGGGTTGAACTTGAAGTTCAAGATGCTTCACTTTACTGACTTAAGATTTTCAATTCAGAAACGAACAGTTGAATATTTTGCAAAGTACATGCAGAAGTCTAGAAGCACAATAATGTTAACCAAAACAATTACTGATTTGAATAAGTATTGGGTAAAAAACGAGGAAATATAATTCTGATCCTAGGCGGCCGATCGAAAAACAGAATAGAATATTGCCAAGGGAAGTCACTTAGTTTAACTAGTCAGACGGACCATTTTTTCAACATCACGTGATCTCACATTTTGATCGATTTCTTTAAAATCTTCCATTTTTATTCCTAATTACATCTTTAAGCGTTAATAATAGGCTTTTCCCAAAACATCTATAATGGTTATAATCGGTTTACATGAGGAGAAAAAATTAGCTCGGCTTCGATAGTACTCGACTGCTCGCCGTGTCAAAGATTTGATTTCTAGCTCAAGAACGATGTCATGTTTTACGGAAATACAAAACTTTACAACATCATATATGCATAAAAAATGCACGAAAACAATCTTAAACAGCAATACTCACCTAGCATGGAATCAATATTGTAGATAATTTCAAGATGGGCAATATTTTCGCGATGAAACTGAGCCTCTGTTAGCGTTGTCGTGCGTGCGCCATTTTTGTCGGCCAGTTGTAAATGAATGAATGACGTCACGCGCTTCGCGGAGTTTGGGCTCGTGGATGAGCGTGCCCATTGGTCGGATACAAATAGAACATGTCGTCACGGGAAGAGAAAACCCCAAGCTTTCGATCGGTGTAACTTTTACGCAAAAATGTTGTCATTTTCGATAAGAAATTTTACTTTGAAAAGTTTGAACTAAATTTTAACCAGCTTAACATTACCCCACCCTTTCAAAAAGTGCATGGTTTTAAAGAGCATTCAATTTCCTTTTAGATAGAACCACTTTAGTTAATATTGAGTAAATGGGCAGGCTCATCCAAAGCCATGAAGTGCCGGGGGGTGCCGACGGCCTTAGAAGGCACTGTCGTCGGCCCAAAACTCCAATACGGTTGGTATTTTCAACAAATGTTTTAAAATAATAACACATCATACACAAGAATAAAAAGCACACCAATAGAACCACAAAAGACAGAAGTACAATTTGGTATGAGTTTTTATTCATAATTTTCATTCAGGAAGGAAAAAATGAAAGTTGAAAACAAGCAAAAATCAGCATTCTGGGCAGTTTGTCACAGCTGCAAGGCAGGGCTTTGGAATACCTACTTATAAAGGAGGGTCCACTGTATAACACTGACCTTTTCTAACTTCATCCTGGGAGACCTCGGACAGGTAGCGGTAGTAGTCTCCCTTCATCTTCAGGTAGAACACTTTGCTCTCTGTGAAGATGCCGCCCTCTTTTTCTTCGTCCTCTTCCTTAGGGATTAGGAAGTTGTCCAACAAGCCCTGATCACACAGATTAGATACAGCAGGAATTATGAGATTATATATATTTTTTAATTTGCATGCGATTTTTGTGTGACTGGTGAGGAAGGAAGGGTGGTGTGTGTGTGTGTGTGTGTGTGTGTGTGTGTGTGTGTGTGTTAAATTTTGACCAAATAGGAACTTTTTCGCTGCCACTGAGTTACTTTCACGTGTTATTAACTGTTAAGCAAGTGCATCTATAGGCACAGAAAAATATTTAAACTAAATTGTAGCAAAGGAGTGCATGTGTTTGTGCATACATGTACACATGGTGAGACTGAGAGTGAAAGTGAGAGAAAGAGAAGGGGGAGGGAGAGAGAATGTGTGCAAAAGAGAGAAAGACTGCATGTATACGTGTGTGTGTGTAGGGGAGGGGGGGGGGGGGGCCAGGGTGTGTGCATGTGCGCATGTAAGTTTTCTTTTTTATTGCATGTCTACACATGCATTTTGTAAGCATCAGGGCTCCCAGGGACCCCCATTTGGGGGTCTATTAAGTACTAGAATTCTAATGGACCCTCTGAAAGAATGTGCAGGGGGTCCCAGTGATGCACTATAAAAATTCATTTTAGCATTCACAATGTCACTGGGACCCTCTATCCCTCCTCTAGGACCCTCTATACTGTAAGTGAAGGAGTCCCTGGGATCCCTTGTTTTGTGGGACAATTAGGAGCCCTGATGCATGTTCAAAACTTTTTCAGCAATATTCACATTTAACCCGGAGTTAAATAAAAAGTTAACCTATTCACTATTGACGAAAGAAGCCTTATCTTCAAAGAAGCCTTATCTTCTCTTGTCTTACGAGTTAAATGATCTTCTGTCACACTTACTAGTCTTACAATTACAGGGTTAAATGTGGACAAATATGTTGCACATATTTCAACACATCAACGCATTATTGATACATTATTCTTTTCACAGTGGCTACAGGTACAGTGTTGCTGCAACACTCAGACCATGTTCAGGGATAGTAACTCTTCCTACTCCTAGTCAAATTTTTCGTCAACAGATGCATTTTCTTATTTCGTATGTTTAGCGCATCTTGGTAAGGAATAGGGATAGGGATAGGGTTAGGAACATGTCAGAGTTCATTTTAGTAGTTTTTGAAGACATTTGGCGTCCCGTGAGCGCCGTACCCATAGCCTGGAGAATGTAAGATACGCCTCAAACGGGCCCGTACCCCGAGCCTCTGCCTATTCTATTGGTTTACGGTGTAATTTACCAGTCTAAACATTTAATATCTAGTAAAAGCATATAAAAAGGTTCATAAAAAACCGAAACACAAACAGGAAATAAAATCAGTTAGTATGATAATCATCACAAACGTTGATTGATAATCATAATGTAATGTAGGCCTACATTTCTTGAAATTGAGCAGGATATGCCTGCGTGTGTAGATTGAATATCCAGAAAATATGGAGTTTAAAATCACAGCGTATATAGGTCTATGGACATTGTATGATGGAATGCATCGAATACCAGAAACACTCCTACTCGTCATAGTCATACACGATACCGTTGGTGACATTTTTTATCATTGTGCCGCAACTGCGGAAGTGCAAAATGCCAATGAAATTCCACATACCAATACTTCGGTACAGGTGTCCTTCAGCTCCTTTTCGATCTTTTCTCTGTACTGTTTCGACATTGCAATCTTCTTTTCATCATTATCCCCTTTCTGCTCGATGCTAGACACAACTCTCCACGATGAGCGGCGAGCGCCGACGACATTCTTGTACGCGACCGACAGGAGGTTCCTCTCTTCGTTGTTGAGCTCACCCTTCGGTTCCTTGCAGATTATTTCCACCATTTCCTTCATATTTTTTGCCATATCATCATAGCGCTCTGCTTGTTCTGCAAGCTTTGCGCGAGTTACACAATGATCTTTTGTAGACATTTTTTTAACTGTTGTAGTAGCGTGCGATGCACTCTTCGCTACCGACTGGATTGATGAGTATCCAAAATGGCCGACTAAAGACTCGACAATCTCGTCTGCACTGAATTTCCTGAGTATGCTATTTTTTAAGACTGCCTTATTTCTAGTAAGTCAAACTTTAGAAAATAGTAGAAGACTTCACTTCAAAAGTCGTATATGTCCCAAATTCGGGGCCAAGCGTTTCAGAAATATTGAACTACTTTATGTAGCAAGCTTGCGCATGCATTTGAGATTAATGGCAAGTATTCATCCGCGTAAGTCGTTTCGGGATCGTAACGCCGTGAGTCTCGCTAGTATTTGACGTCATGGTCTCCATGACAATAGTAAAATGACGATTATAACATTTGTTAGTAGATTTATTCGCTGTAAAAACATTTGACGACCGACGGGTAATTTTTGGAATTGTTGATTTATTTTTTTAAAATAATAATGACTAATTTCATATTATCTTTTTACCACAACGTTCTGAAAGATGGCAGCAGTTAGTTTGCTATTGAAGAAGAAGAAGAATTATTTGTTTTACGTCCTCTCGGAAATTTCCATGTGGGACATTTCTTTTTTATAAAGTTAAGATTTATATTTTAATACAGTTTTAGAGAAAAAGGAAGTGTTACTTTAGTACTTATGGTTTTTAGATAGTTTTATTTGTATAGCTAGTTGAGTTTAACCATGTCTGGTCTGGCCTGCGGCTAAAAAGTGTTTGTTTAGGGTAAAATACTTTATTTTAAAAGAATTTTCCTAAGTATGACCTAGGAGGATAGACTAGGATTAAAATTTCAGGACCACTATTTTTTAAGAACAATAACGAAATTTTTAAAACTTCAAAGAAAGGTCTATGTAAAAAATATTTACAGTTGTGTTTTTTCGAAACACCAAGCCTTTTTATATTTAAAAAATATTTTAATGCAACAATTTTGTTGCGATCTATTAAAAGGCCAAAGCCATAGAACAAAAGCTATTTGTTCGATTAAAACTGTGAAAGGTCCCCACTGGACCGATTATAAAACTAATTTCTTATCCTCCTCGGGGCTGTCAGCCCACAAAGCCTAATGGCCCAGCCCAGGAAATTTTATTTAAAAGTGGGGTTTTTGTACATGGGAATTTTTATTGGTCGTGAGGGGGGTGAGGGACGGGGGAACAAAGTCCCTCCCGCCCCCCGACCCCCCCAAGCCAAAGATCCGGTGGGGATAAGGTGCTATTTACATTGAATCACCTATAAAATGTTAGATTAAAAGAACAGACGATTCACTCTTGTCCTACCAAGGGGAGGGAGGGAAAGGGACCCCTCCTCCTTGGGTCGGGCAGAGGAGTGACGTAGTCAGGGACCTTTAGCGGGGGGACCCTAGGCTTTCCCAAAACATTTTTCGGGGCAGCAGACTACTACGTTGCAGTTTAATATACAGGTTACATTTTCAAACCTTAAAAGTATTTAAAACGTTAAAACAGATATCCAAAGGATGCCTTGGAGAGGTCCCTAGTTAGCCATAACAGAGGGGCCCATCCCTCAGAATTGTTATTTAATATATATTTCTTTTTGAAAGGAATGTTGTGAGTGCTTGCGCTCTGCAAGCACTCACCCAGTTCCGACTCAATGAATCGACATGAATGAAATAAGTGTTCCACATTAATGATATGTCCGCATAGACAGTGTCTCGGGTTAAATTTAGAGAGGATTGCGTCCGTTCTCAGTCTGAAAATAATAGATTGGACTGGGAACGGTACGCTAAGAAATAGACCTTGTTTGACTATGTTAGTGTCGACACTTTTAGACTCCGCATAAGTTTTGAGTTCAGCTTTCCACTCATTTGAGATTGCCAGCTTCAGCCGAGTTTTAATCTCTTCTATGGACAATTTTATATTTGTGATAGGACCGTCCTTGTTAAGAGCAGCGGCCTTGGCCTCACGGTCTGCAAGGTCATTGCCGTAGACCCCTGCATGAGAGGGAATCCACGACAACAACATCTCAACACCTTTTAGTTTCAACTGATGGATAATGAGTCTGATTTCGTTGATGATTCCTAATCTTTTATTTGTGTTGCCCTCAAGGGCTTTAATTGAGGACAAAGAGTCTGTGAATAAGACCACACTTCTGGGATAGTTCGGTAAGTTGTTTAAATAGTGACAGGACTCCAGTATGGCCCAGAGTTCTGCACTAAAGATTGATGTATTATTATTAAGTTTGAAACGTTTAGCTATCTTTAGTGATGGAATCGTAAATGCACAGCCTGTGTGGCCATTGATTTTAGAACCATCTGTGAAAATTTGTAGATGATTTTTGAAACTGTAGACTTGTTCTTTTGCTGCTGCTGAGATTAGATTGGAATCATTTTGTTTAGAATATTTTAAATGCAGTGAGGTATCATAGATGGGGAGCTCTAGTTCCCACTGGGGAAAAACCTGCTGGGACTGATTAGTCACCTCCTCCACTGTGACCCCTGCATCGTTAAAAAGGGTGTTGGTGTAGTCGAAAAGGTCGACTACCTTGGAATATTTAGTCTGGTTTTTTTCCAGTTTTAATCTTCCTTTAACTATACTTGATGTTTCTTTGAAGTCTTCATAAAATTCTTCTGAAGAACCCTGTTTGTTTGAAAACAATCTTGTAAGGGAACAAGCACAATATAATTTCATTAATTTACTTAAAGGCAGCCAGTCTACATCCCTGTATACTAACTTATTACTGGCATACCGGGGAATACCCATTGCCGATTTTAAAGCTCTAGTTTCTACTGCTTGTATATTTTTGAAAGCTGTTTTGGACATGGAGTAAAACACTTCCATACCAAAGGTAAGTCGGCTCCGAACTAAGGCTCTGGTTAGATAAGTTAATAATCTGGCCTCCATGGCCCAAGGTTCTATTGAAGAAGACCAGCAACTCTCTGTAGTATAGGTAGGTAGGTACAGTACACCCCGCTTATAGTAGAATGCAGGGGAGCAAGGCTTTTCCTTTACTATAACAGGTTTTTCTTATACACGATGTTCGGATATAGTAAAGTTTTGAAGGTATTTTTTGTCTTATCCGATGACGTTTTTCAAAGTCAAAGCTAACGTAAAATACTAAATATAAACCCATCATCAAATCAAAATACAGCAAAACTCGGTTATAAGAAAATCGAAGGGAGATGATGTTTTGTTTATCCAAGTTTTCTTATATCCGAAACTCAGATATAAGAAAACATTTTGAAGTTTTTTCCCTTGTCTCTCTATCACCAACACAAAAGTACTCATATTTTTTTCTTCTGCTCAACATTTATTTTGCACAGAATACTGAAGGAAAGTATGGAATAAAGGAACAAAAACAACTCAATTAGTCTTGTAATCTAGTGCCTGTACTGTTTAGAATGTCTGTGACACAATTGGTTTGATGTAAACTTTCCCTTTTTGGAACGACTTCAATTTTCTCGGAA
>CM065711.1:8401104-8406104 GCA_017654935.2 Phymorhynchus buccinoides | reverse complement strand
ATTAAAAAATAAATACTACTCATAACGAAATCAAGCCTAAACCTACTTTCTAGTCCTCGTCTTTAACATGCACATAAGTAAAACTTAACTCATCACAAAATTAAGACTAATCCTATTTTACATACTCATAACATGTAACCTACACATTTTAAATTTAAAGCCGATACACATAATAAAATCAAGCCTAAGCCCATTTTACATACTAATCTTAAAAATACATCAAACGTAAATGTAAGCACATATACATGACAGAATAAAACAAATCCTATTCTACATACTCATCTTTAACATACACACATTTTGGAACATACACACATTTTGGAATAAACACTTAATAATAATGATAATAATGATAATAATGATAATACTACTACTACTACTAATAATTCATGTAGCGCTAAACATAGTAGTATGCCTGTTGCACGTTACAAAAGCAACAATGAAAGATGGAAAACTAATTAAAATCAACAAGAAAGTCATACCACCAACATTCGAATGCAAAGAAATAAAGTAACGATAACATGATTTTCACTCACAAAGACATCCACCCTCGTTCGCCAGCACTGTCACTCTCTGATAGCACATCACACTCACAAAAACTAATACAAATGTAAACAAGTAACAGGAAGGAATGCACCAATTAATACGTGCGTACACACGGCCCATACTCTCTCTCTCTCCCCCCTCCCTCTCTCCCTCCCTCCCCCTCTCCCTCCCCTTCTCCCCTCTCTCCCCCTCTCTCTCTCTCCCCCCTCTCCCCCTCTCTCCCCCCCCTCTCTCTTTCCCTCTCTCTCTCTTCATACAGGATCCCCAATACAATACTATCAAAGAAACACTTTTCGTTACATAAATATAAACATTCTGGCTAAGTCACAATAGACAAAATATAACAATATAAGCCTAAAAATGAAAAAACTAAATTTGTATACTAAATAATTATTTTATGACATTAAACACACACACGCGCGCGCGCGCGCACACACACACACACACACACACACACACACACACACACACACACACACACACACACACACACACACACACTGAGAGAGTGAGAGAGAGAGAGAGAGAGAGAGAGAGAGACGAGAGAGAGAGAGAGAGAGAGAGAGAGAGAGAGAGAGAGAGAGAGAGAGACAGAGACAGAGACAGAGACAAAAAAAATAGATAGACTGAGTGAGAGAGGGAAGCATAGCTTTAACAATCATAACATTATAAACACAGTAAACACTGATACATGACAAAGTCGAGCCTAGTTACTTGTAGGCCTACTTCGCATATTCAACTAAAAAATAAACCTAATAGTAAACACACACACGTTATAAAATCATAGTAAATACATATCCATGACATCATCGAACTTAATCTTACTTTATATAAGTATTTATTTTTAACATGCACTAATTTGTAAATTAGCATATACACTCGACAAAATCAAACCTAATCCTACCTTATACACTCAAGTTTCAAATATACATTCAACTAACAGACAAGCAAAATAAATCATACGTTTCATCATCATTTTTAACAAATATAAAAAACGACACTAATATTTTTATATATAACATCAGAAAAAAATCAAGCCTAAGCCAACATTACACACTTGTCTGTAAAATGAAGAAATTAGAATAAAACACATACACATTATTAAATCAAACTTAATTATATTTAACATAGCCAATTTTAACATACCTTTATACATGACAGATCACATCAAGGTAATGTTAGATGCGCAAAATATTTATGAGTGAAAAAGTAAACACATGTAGGCATTATGATAAATAACAGTGCATACGTTCAGTATTTATTTATGTTAGTCCATTGGAGTCAGCAGCAGTGGTTTAATGCTATTTGTTAAAGAGGATACTGTTGGGTAAAAAATATAAAATAAGTCGTTTTTTGCGAATGTTACGTACCTGATGAAATATTGAGAGAGAGAGAGAGAGAGAGAGAGAGAGAGAGAGAGAGAGAGAGAGAGAGAGAGAGAGAGAGAGAGAGAGAGAGAGAGAGAGAGAGAGAGAGAGAGAGAGAGAGAGAGAGTTTTCATTGTTCATTGTCAGTGGAGTTTGTTCATTAGGTAGTTCTTCATTAGTTTGCTGAAGGATGCTGGGCGTTTGGTCGCTTTTAAGTTGGCTGGCAGATTATTCCAGTAAGATCCACCACTGTATATTAAACTGGTTTTAAATAAGTCTAATCTTGGGGTTGGAATTAGTAGTTTGTTTGACTGCCTGTAACTGTTTATCGAGAAGCGGTCGATTAAAGATTGAGGAGCATTTCCTGTCATGATTTTGTGCATCATCCTTGCTTTGTTATGCTCCAACTGTAATTTAAAAGGTAATATACCTAATGTTTTGTAATCATTGTTCGTAAGAGAAGTTGATTTGAGCAGCACCAATTTAACAGCTCGAGAGGTTTTAGAACATTTGCACTTGCTGAATCCCACAAAGTAGAGGAATAGCTGATAAGTGAATTTATATGCGCATAATAGAACTGCTTCCTGAGATTGAGATTGAGGAAATGTTTTATTTTTGATAGTTGAAATATTCTTTGCGATACCTTCTTACTTAATATGTCTATGTGTTCTGACCAAGATCATTTGTTATCAATCGTTATACCTAGGGCCTTGTGTGAACTGGATTCCTCGATTGTTTGTCCCGAGATGTGAATTGGGAACGAAGTAGATGAAAGAGTTTGGCGTTTCTGTCTGGTTGTCAAACACATATACTTAGTTTTGTTTGAGAGAGAGAGAGAGAGAGAGAGAGAGAGAGAGAGAGAGAGAGAGAGAGAGAGAGAGAGAGAGAGAGAGAGAGAGAGAGAGAGAGAGAGAGAGAGAGAGTCATTGCTAAGAAAGTGCCGTGAAATGAAACGCCACGTGGTTTCAAGGGCTGATAACTGAACCTCCTCCAAAACGTCTCATTCAATGGTCGACTTATGGCGATAATTTGACCGCCAGGGGGCAGTCAATCCACTAGGGGCTTATCACGCTATATTCTTAGTTGGGTGTAGTGAGAGAGAGAGGGTGGGACTCCTCCCTATCTCTCCCTATGTCTCTCTCTCTCTTTGCTACCTTTATGTTTAATTATGTATGTGTAATTCTATGCCTTGCCATGTTTGTATTCTATGTTCGTATATGTACCAAGGACAGATTGGAAGACTAGGCGTTGCCTAAAATCTTTATCCTTGAAAAATAAAGTTCAAGTTTTCTTTATCCCCAACTAAGAATATAGAGAGGATTAGCCCCACTCGAGCGTTAGGCCACCTGGTGGACAAAAGAGCCAGCTAAGTCGCTCATTAAACACACGCATACACTCACGCACGCACGCACGAACACACACACACACACACACACACACACACACACACACACACACACACACACACACACACACACACGAAAATCCCCAACAAAGAAACACATTGACTCCAGAAAAAAGGTTAATTTAATGTTTATAGCAGTTAACTTAAAAAAGTTAAATGTAAGGGACTTTCAATCATTCTGTCCACCCCTCTCGCCCCTCCCTCATTTTTTCAGTTTTCAATTTTGACTTAATTTGAATTAATTCATTTATTCTGGTGAAAAGGCATCAATTGATGCCTCCTCCTCCTCCTCCTCCTCCTCCTCCTCCTCCTCCTCCTCCTCCTCCTCCTCCTCCTCCTCCTCCTCCTCCCCTCCTCCTCCTCCTCATAATCATCATCATCATCATCCTTCTCATCCTCCGCCTCATCATCATCATTCTCCTCCTCCTCCTCCTCATTCTCCTTCTCCTCCTCCTCCTTCTCCTCCTCCTCCTCCGCCTCCTCCTCGACATCCTCCCCCTCCTCGTCCTCCTCATCCTCATCCTCACCCCCCTCCTCCTCCTCCTCCTCATCCTCCACCTTCTCCTTCTCCTCCTCCTCCTTCTCCGCATCATCATCATCATCATTGTTTGGGTCATCCGTTCGTGCGTGTGTGCGTGCGCCCGTCCGCCCTCGTGTCCATCTGTGCGTCCGTCCGTACGTCCGTCCATGCGTGCGCCCGTCCGAGGGACACCAAACCCAGATAAGCACACGTAGGGCGAGAGGGAACTTCACATCCACTCGGGTTCAGCCTTGACCTCCAGCTTCCCCCCCCCCCCGCCCCCCACTCGTCATCTCTTTCTCATCTTTCTCCCTCCCACTTTACTTCTTTCTCCCCCCCCCCCCCCCCCCACTGATCCATCCTGCCTTGGTTACCTGTCAATTGCGCCCATATGGAAATTCCTCAATTGCGTCTCACTGGGCATCAGGCTACACCAATGGCGCCTGGTTTCTGCAATTGATCTTAGAATCTTAGAAGTTCAACTTCTGATGGCTATAAACTCAAAACTAGAAAAAAAACAAAAAAACATTTGAATTTTCTTGTCTGTATTTTTATATATAAGGTAAGCTAGCTCTCTTCTCTGAAAACAAATAAATCGCAATTTATGCAAAATGTTCATTATGTCTAATAGTCTCACGAACAATTGATGAGTGTACAACTAGCGCAATAGACGATTTTCGGAGAGAAAAAACCTAGGGGAGAGCACTTCGTGAAAATTACAGTTCTTTACTTTCATTACTCGGTCAAATACCATAGCAACAATGCAACAATGGCGTCGAAGCTTGAAACCGCAGGATGCCAGTCAGCGACTTGCAAACATTTTTTTTTAAAGGAAAATTAGGGGTGACCAGTGGCCACAAACTGATGGAACTTGCAACTTACATCAAATTTAGAATGCACTGCGTTCTACATGCTGTGTGTCTCCTCAAACACACGAAGCGAGGGCTGGGGATCTAGCTGAAGGTAGAGTAACTTCCCCTGTTTGACCGATTGAATTAGGCAAGATCACTCCCACACACCATGAAATTACTCCCCTTAAAATTATTTTCGAACAATTCTTATTGACGCAGGCGCGATTGAGTATAGGGGTAATTGAAATAGGCGCAATTGCGATGCACCGCCTTCCTTCCACCCTTCCTTCTTACTTAACCCTTTCGCCGCC
>CM065711.1:8388604-8398604 GCA_017654935.2 Phymorhynchus buccinoides | reverse complement strand
TCTCATGAAATAAAGAAAATTTTAGTCAAATTTGCCCATGAGACGAATGCTAGACATTAACGCTCGTCTCATGGGCAAAATGAGACTGAAATTTGCTTCATTTCATGAGATAATTGGGGTGGGCTTCTTACCCGCCCATGCGCTTTTTACCCCGTCTTCCCCTACGATTCGGATCTGAATGCGATGCGATTTTGACGATGTGAGCCGTGATTCACGTGAAATGTGTGCATTGGGTCTACTGGAATATAGTGAGCGAAAATGGCAGAATGGTCGACTTATGGCGATACTTTGACCGCCATGGGGCAGTCAATCCACTATAGGGGCTTATCACGCTATATTCTTAGTTGGGCGTAGTGAGAGAGAGAGAGAGGGAGGGTGGGACTCCTCCCTATCTCTCTCTCTCTCTCTCTCTCTCTCTCTCTCTCTCTCTCTCTCTCTCTCTCTCTCTCTCTCTCTCTCTCTCTCTCTCTCTCTCTCTCTCTCTCTCTCTCTCTCTCATTCTCTCTCTCTCTCTCTCTCTCTCTCTCTCTCTCTCTCTCTCTCTCTCTCTCTCTCTCTCTCTCTCTCTCTCTCTCTCTTTATCCCCAACTAAGAATACAGAGAGGATTAGTCCCACTCGAGCGCTATGCCACCTGGCGGACAAAAGATCCAGCTAAGTCGCTCTTTGTAGACAGAAGTATTTCACGTGAATCCCAACTCACATGACCCAATCGCATCGCATCCCCATACGATTTTACGCATGTGTGGCGCCGGCTTTAAGTGACTTAACATGACTAACAACAAGGGGCGTGGTCTAGGGGAAGACGGGGTAAAAAGCGCATGGGCGGGTAAGAAGCCCACCCCAAATATCTCATGAAATAAAGAAAATGTCAGTCAAATTTGCCCATGAGACAAATGCTAGACATTAACGCTCGTCTCATGGGCAAAATGAGACTGAAATTTGCTTCATTTCATGAGATAATTGGGGTGGGCTTCTTACCCGCCCATGCGCTTTTTACCCGTGTCTTCCCCTACATACCTTGTCCCCTCTTTGACTTATGGTAAAAGGCAGCAAAATTGCTTACAAACTCCTATCTTCGAACTTACGGCTCGCGCATGGCTATGCTCCAGCATCCTACAAAGAATCGTTGAGATCCATCAAGTAGTTGTTTTGGGGATAGAATTGACTTTTGGACAAACAGACAGACAGACAGACAAACAAACAGACAACGCCGAAACAATATACTCCCTTGTCACTATGTGAAACGGGGGGTATAGCAAAAGGTAGGAGCATCTCCTGTTTGAGCGACTTAGCTAGCTCTTTTGTCCGCCAGGTGGCATAACGCTCGAGTGGGGCTAATCCTCTCAATATTCTTAGTTGGGGATAAAGAGGGAGAGAGAGAGAGAGAGAGAGAGAGAGAGAGAGAGAGAGAGAGAGAGAGAGAGAGGAGTCCCACCCTCCCTCTCTCTCTCTCTCACTGCGCCCAACTAAGAATATAGCGTGATAAGCCCCTAGTGGTTCGACTGCCCCCTGGTGGTCAAATTATCGCCATAAGTCGACCAACCATCTCAATGTCCTAGCCTCCCTCACTATTTCAATCTTTGATCTAGTAATACAAGGTTTTGATCATATATAGGCCTATGTATTATATAGATATGATTACTCGTAAATATGTTTCCAAATGGTCTATAATTATTTGTATTTCGCATTAGAGTGGCGCAGTGCTAGCGCGTTCGCCTCGTGTCAAGTAAACCCGAGTTCGAACCTGGGTATAGGGTATTTTTCCTCTCACTTTGCACTAGGCCTTATGGTCGGAACGTGGAGTCTTTCGAATAAGACGATAAACTGAGGTCCCGTGTGCCCATGAGCACACGTTAAACCCAATGGCAACGGAAAAGTTGTCATTTGGTCAAAACTTTACACCATCACCTCCCCCATTCCTTCCTCATCAGTCACACAAAAAATCACGTGCATAAAATTGAGTGGCGCGCCTCTGGCTGCGACGCGCTCTCCAAGAGGGAGCAACCCGAATTTCATAGAGACTATAAAGTACCTAATACCTAATGATTTGGTACTTTAGTGTCACAGAGGCGTCTCTGTGAAATTCGGGTTGCTCCCACTTGGAGAGCGCGTCGCAGCCAGAGGCGCGCCATCCAATTTTTTTTTTTTTTTTTTTTTGCATGCAATTTTTTGTGCGACTGATGAGGAAGGAAAGGGGGGGGTGGTAAATTTGGACCCAATGACAACTTTTCCGTTGCCACAGGGTTTAACGTGTGCTAAGTGCATGGGCACACGGGGACCTCGGTTTATCGTCTCACCCGAAAGACGCCACATTCAGACCGTAAGGCCTAGTGCAGAGGGAGAGGGGGAAAAAAATCCCCTGTACGCCCAACTGAGAAATCGCGTGATAAGCCCCTAGTGGATTGACTGCCCCCTGGCGGATTGGAACTCGGGTTTATTGTATAGGCTACGCACGAGGCGAACGCGGTTACCTCTGTGCCACTCTACACCATATTTATTATGTTCGATGAATTATCATACGTTATTTGACTAATCGCGTACAATTGTTTGCCCCAGTTTTTAGTCCCCGAGCCGAAGGTTCGGGGAGCTATTGTTTTTGTCTGGTCCGTCCGTCCGTCCAGTGTCCGTCCGTCCGGCGTGCCTCCGTCCGTCCGGCTATTCGTCCGTTTTTCTCAAAAACTATTCAGTCTATCATCATCACATTTGGTATACTAGTTTGCCAAGAGGCAAGCTATCCACTGATGTATTTAGTTTTACATTAAGGTCAAGGTCGCGCCGTTTTTCTCAACAACTATACAGTCTATCATCATCAAATTTGGGTATACTAGTTTGCCGAGATGCAAGCTATCCACTGATGTATTTAGTTTGACATTAAGGTCAAGGTCGCGCCAGTTACGGGGTTCAAACCCCGAAACACATAATCGCTAATATCTTGCGAAGTTTTGCATGTATTTTAATGCAGGTTTTTTCCACAACATTTCTTGTTCTCTTTTGATTACGCGTTTTCGTTTACATTCATTCTTACACGTGTGTTTGTAAATGTTGTACCATTGTACGTTTACTTTTTTCCATATTATTTATTGCCTTTTTTATTGCCTTATTTGTTAAATGCTTTTTTTCCATGATGATTTTTGTTAATTAATTATGCAGCTGTTCTTTTGTAATTTATAAATGTGTTGAGTACGCCCATAAGCTATAGCTTGTTGTACTCTTGCGCTGAGATATATTTGTATCTGCATGAAATTGTGTTAAAAAAGTTGTTGTTTAAACCAATTATGATACGTTTGCTCTTTGTTTCAGTAAGCGAAGTAACGGTCATTGGAATACGAGTCAAGTCAAGTCAAGAACACTTTATTATCTCTCGTGGAGAAATTTGGTTGCAGGTGCAATAGGGGAAGACGGGGTATATAGCCCATGGGTCACACGCACGCACACGCACACACACACACACACACACACACACAACACACACACACACACACACACACACACACACACACACACACACACACACACACACATATCACACTAATTTATCTAAGAAGGATTCTCCCAATATTTTAAGAACGTCTGTGTACACGCATTTAAAAAAACAATTACAATCATCATTTAAAAAATTTCACAGATGGTTCAGTGTTAGACAATACTAACACGGGAGCAGCTTTCGTTATTCCCAGCTTAAAAGTAGAAAAGTTATTCTATCTTGGTAAAACGTTGTCTATATTTAGCGCTGAATTACTTGCTATACTTCAATCTTTGGATTTCATTCTAAGCTTTCCTATAAATAACAGTCAAATCTTAATATGTGCTGATTCTAAAGCTGCAATATATGCTATTAAGTCTCCCAATTCATGTATACGACTTGACATGGTATTCAAAATTAATCATATAATACACCTTCTTTCTTTGAAAGGCATTATTGTTACTTTTTGTTGGGTGCCTTCTCACTGTGGAATATCAGCAAATGAACGGGTAGACCAAGCTGCAAAAAAAGCAGCTCAAAATATTAATGACGCTGTATCAATCAATGTTCTTTTAGATCTGACAGAATGTTTCTCAATTATAAACAAAACATCTCAAGAAAATGTCAAAACTTTATTGATGAACTCAGACGTTCAATATTATGATAACTGTATTAAATGTAATGATAGATGCAACGGGAAAACATTACAAAAACGCGTTACTTTCTCGTCCAGGGAGATTGAAAGTCTAATCCATAGACTTCGGTTGAATTCATTCAAAACCAAATATTGCAATAATGTTAAATGTATATGTGGTGAATCCTTGAGTGTCAGTCATTTACTGATTCAGTGTCCTAAAGCAAGAGAAATTTTCTTCCAGAATTCGGGTATTGACGGTTTTACTGATGGATCGACACCATTGTCTGTACCCAGTATTCTAAACAATTATTCTATTCTTGATTCTGTTTGTAAATGTTTATTAAGTAGTTCACTTAGTACGTATATTTAACAGTGTTCATTGTTCGGTTATCTTCTTTAAGTGTACGTTTAACATTTTAATGAGGTCGGGGGTGGAGAGAGTTATGATTAAGCCTGCATAGATATCCGGTTACTTACTTTACTGCATTCACACAATCACAGGCACATGTACATACACTCACCACACTAACATCACAACACAATATAATTTTGTCTGAATCACTTTTAGTGGAAGGACGTTAAATTGAGTAACACACACACACACATTAAACCATTTTACTAATTCCTCTTCCCTTCAACATACAGTAGGCCTACTATTGTTTGTTCAGCATTAGTTCTACTACTACTACTAGGTGAAGACGGGGTAAAAAGCCCATGGGCGGGTAAGAAGCCCATGCCAATTATCTCATAAAATACAGAAACTTCAGTCAAATTTGCCCATGAGACGAATGCTAAGCATTAACACTCGTCTCATGGGCAAAATGTCACTGAAATTTGCTTCATTTCATGAGATAATTGGCATGGGCTTCTTACCCGCCCATGGGCTTTTTTACCCCGTCTTCTCCTAAACATCAACAAACACAGCAAGACAATGAAATAGTAAGCATCACAAGCATGGGGGGAAGAGCATACAATTGAGGCATTATCAGAACATAATGCTATTAATTAACTAAATACCAAGATAAAATTAATTAGATGAAATATCCAAGATCGCACAAAAAGAGAATAAGTTATATATGCATTAAAACCCTTTCACCGCCAACGGCGCATTTTAGCACCACAGTGATTTACCACCTATGTCACTAAAAGGCATCAAATTGGGGTCTATTATCCAAAGACCCTGTTGTCTTAGTTTGGGGAAGCAAGGATCGACCTTATTTTATACATGTCACAGAAGAATCCCCAATACTGCAGATGGATTTTGTTCTCTACCCAGGTAAATGTTATGGAAAATGTTGGCTGAAATATGGCTGGCGGTGAAAGAGTTAAGACGAGGAGGTAATGAGGTTGGTTTATTATGGAACAAAGCAAGTTTTTCCTAATCTTCTTTTTCTTTTTCTTCTCCGTTCCCAGCCCATATGGCCATAATGGGTAAGGTACATATGGGTCCGGTTTTCAGTTTCCACTGGTCTCCCCGCTAGCGTACAGCCGACACATTCCGAATTCGGAAGGAGAAATGGAGAACAAATATTTGGAAGATTTTGTTTTTTGGGGAAAAAAGGCAGGAGAATGGGGCCAAGAAGTCAGTAAGATAGTAGATGACAGAAAGCAAAGGGAAAAGGCAGAGTCAAAGAGAGTGACAGATTAGATGAAGTTACAAGTAGACGACAGAAAGCAAAGGGAAAAGGCAGAGTCAAATAGAGTGGCAGATTGGAGGAAGTTACAAGCACACAACTTCCAGAAGGTGGGGGAACTATTGATTTTTTTACGAAAGACCCCCCGGTATCCCCACGGGGAGATTTCTTCAATCAATGGTTAGAAATACGCTTTCCCTGAGGAGAGAGGAGGGAAGGAAAGAAAGAAAGAAAGAAAGAAAAAAGATGACAACATAATTAATTGGTTCGGAATGGAATGGTTCGGCTACCCCACTCAATGGTCGACTTATGGCGATTATTTGACCGCCAGGGGGCAGTCAATCCACTAGGGGCTTATCACGCGATTTTCTTAGTTGGGCGTAGAGAGAAAGAGAGAGAGAGAGAGAGAGAGAGAGAGAGAGAGAGAGAGAGAGAGAGAGAGAGAGAGAGAGAGAGAGAGAGAGAGAGAGAGAGAGAGAGGGTGGGGACTCCTCCCTCCCAGAGGGTGGGACTCCCCCCTCCCTCTCTCTCTCTCTTTCTTTATCCCCAACTAAGAATATAGAGAGGATTAGCCCCACTCGAGCGTTATGCCACCTGGTGGTCAAAAGATCCCGCTAAGTCGCTCATTGCGTCTCTTGGGGTGTGCACATCAATAGGAATTGTTCGGAAATAATTAAGGGGAGTAATTTCATGGTGTGTGTCGGAGTGATCTTGCCTAATTCAATCGGTCAAAAACAGGGGAAGTCACTCTACCATCAGCTCTCGTAGCCTATCGACTCGTGTGTTTGAGCAGACACACAGCTCTTAGAACACCGTGCGTCATATCTAAACATTTGTCATCTATATTTTTACGTCACATTATGCACGTTTTATCAGTTTGTGGCCACTGGCCACCCCTAAATGTTTGCAAGTCGCTGACTCGCATCCTGCGGTTTAAAGCTTCGACGCCATTGTTGCATTGCTGCTGTGGTATTTGAGTGAGTAACGGAGGTAACCAACTCTAATTTTCACGAAGTGCTCTCCCCTAGTTTTTTTCTCTCCGAAAATCGTCTATTACGCATGATTTCTGTAATTCATGCGTCTTAGAAGCTGAACTTTAGTTGACTATAAAATAAAAAATGGAACATACATCTAAATTATCATTCTCTACTTATTGTGGCGGTACCATAGCCGATGAAGTTTAACCGAGGTGTGGTTACTGCTACACCTATCTGCATTGTTAAAAAAATCGGGACTTTACTGGAGTTGCACTGCCTCCGGGCATTGCCTCCAGTATTGTTCCCACCATCTTTGTATTTACAAATGTCCCATATGTGTCTGTTCCAGACCGAGAGGACGTAAAACACCATTTTTCATTCACATCTAAATTATATACACATCTGTATTGCTAAACATTCGGGACTTTCCTGGTGTTGCACTGCCTCTTGGGCATTGCCTCCAGGATCGTTCCCACCATCTTTATATCAAACTAATGTCCCGTACTGATGTGTCTGTTCCAGACCGGAGGACGTTAAGCAGAATTTCATCATTCATACTTACTATACTTAACTGTATCTGTATTGTTAAAACTTCGGGACTTTACTGGTGTTGCACTGCCTCTTGGGGCATTGCCTCCAGGATCGTTCCCACCATCTTTATATCTACAAATGTCCCATAATTATGTGTCTGTTCCAGACCGGAGGACGTTAAGCAGAATTTCATCATTCATACTTACTATACTTAACTGTACCTGTATTGTTAAAACTTCGGGACTTTACTGGTGTCTTGCACTGCCTCTTGGCAAAACGCATTGCCTCCAGGATCGTTCCCACCATTTTATATCTACTAATGTCCCATAATTATGTGTCCGTTCCAGACCGGAGGACGTTAAGCAGAATTTCATCATTCATACTTACTATACTTAACTGTATCTGTATTGTTAAAACTTCGGGACTTTACTGGTGTTGCACTGCCTCTTGGGACATTGCCTCCAGGATCGTTCCCACCATCTTTATATCTACTAATGTCCCATAATTATGTGTCTGTTCCAGACCGGAGGACGTTAAGCAGAATTTCCATCACCGACATTTTAAATCCTGTGTTCTGCATCTTTTATATAGACAGGTTAGCTCTATCTTCTCAAACAAAAATTCGCAATTTATGGCAAAGTTTTCATTACGTCAAGTTTTCTCATGAGCAATTTCCATCATTTTAACACCGCCCCCCCCCCCCCCCACCCCCCCCCCCCCCCTCCCGTGGGGATACCGGGGAGACTTTTGTATAAAAGGCTAAAATAAGGTTAAACTTAGGTAAGGAATAGGGTTAGGTTAGGAAAAGGGTTCGCGTTAGGGTTAGGAATAGGGTTAGGGTTAGTCTGTCGGAATTCAAACCGACAGAATGGCACAGTCATCATTAATAATTGTTCTCTTATGGGTCGTAGTGGTAACAACGGGTAGTTTTTTTCGATGCGTAGCGATAGCGATAGCGCTACGCACCCAACCTAGGTCTAATGAGCAGCCTAGGACGCACATTTCACTGCATGGGGGCAGTCAAACCAGTAGGTGCTTAGCGCGTGGGGGTAGAGAGAGAGAGAGGGGGGGAGAGAGGGGGATTCATCTCCGTCTCTCTCTCTCTCTCACTACCCCGAAATAAGAATATCACGCCATGGAACAAGAACAAGAACAAGAACAACATTTTTATTGTCATAAGAAAACCAGAGGTTTTGTGGGACACAAATGGTTAAAACATCGACGACACCATTATACTGGTGCATGTCATTGTTATTTAGTTGCTTTCGTGTTCGTCGCCAACATCGTATTAATTGTCAAAAGCTCCAACAATAAGAACATAATATACTTCAGTTCATTAGAACCATTACTATTATATATTCTCCGATGAAAAGACAATGATATCGGGTCATGGTGTAGTGGTTAGCGTCGCGGACTACTGGCTGGGAGGTGTCCAGCTTCATCCGCTTAACGGATGCGATTCTGAGAGTGTTGCTCTAATTTCAAGACCAACACTGCAGGTGTCTGTAGTTCTCGGGCCTGGTTGACGGCGGGATATCATTATGAAAGGAAGCGTAGAATACAGCCCTGCCATGCAGTCTCAGACCGATACGGAACTCCATAGCATCATCATCATCGTTATCATCGGCCTCATTTTCCATCAATCATAAAATTAAAAAAATGTCTCAAATTCTGTGGCTTTGCATGCCCTGCTCTCATGGTGACCTCAGTTTCGGTTTCCAATCCAGTCTATGCCTTGGTGCGTTCGGGTCAAAGTAATGGGGATCAGTGTGTTCTGGGGAGCTGTCGGTGGACGGTCGTGGTGGCGCCCTCGGAGGAGGACCTCACTCACGCTGGCTCCGCGACTAAGATAATAGTGTCGTCAGTAGGGGGCTTAGTAGGTAGTGTCCTGAACAGGCTCCACTGAACTCCACCGAAGTGACTCAGCAGCAGTGCAGTGTCTCCTCGGTTGGTTGCCTCCTGACGGCCTAACATAGATTCGCTCCCCTTGGACTGCTGGTCTCGGATTCTGCGACTTGAACAAACCGGGGTGTAGCTGCGAATTGGGATTCGGAACGAGCGGCGTGGGAGCAACGCCACTGTACGGCCCAGAAGATGGGACAGCGAAAAAAAAGAAAAGAAAAGAAAAGAATATCACACGCTAAGCCCCTACTGGTTTGATTGCCCCCTGGCGGTGAAATGTGCGTCCTAAGTTGCTCATTATTAGGCCTAAGTAACGTGTTTTCGATCAGAGCACAAAAACCAGCGGAATTACATACATCTGCCGCTACAAGGAAAGCAACCAGTCTTCATCCCGCTTTTAGTATTCAAAGACTACACGAGACATTAATTTTGATCTGCCTTTAAGAACAATAGACACAACCACATTAATAAGCAAACCATTCGGCTTTTGTATACAATGATAATTATTATCAAAGAGATGAGACTGTCTCTTGGGATTGTGTTCATAGTGTGTTGAAAACGAAACGAGTGGACTGAATGCGAAACGGATGACAACCCAAACAATGGTCTATTGTTTGTGCGTGTGTATCTCTTCCCTTTCTCCCCCCCCCCCCCCCCCTCTACAAATTGTGCTCTTTATGTGGAGTTAAAGTCCTTAGTCCTTGACACCCGGATGGCTTTCCGTTTGAAGGCAGTTTTTTGGCGACGACCAGATTCGTTCTCTCTTTCTCTCTGTCTCTGTCTGTCTGTCTGCCTGTCACACACTCTCCCTCCGTCTCTCTGTCTCTTGTCTCCGTTTCAGTCTCTCTCTCCGTC
>CM065711.1:8368722-8373722 GCA_017654935.2 Phymorhynchus buccinoides | reverse complement strand
AAGACACAGAAGAAGAAGAAGCGAAATAAATAAATACAGAAAGAAAGAAAGAAAAAAGCAGGAAAGAAGTTCTTCTGATATAAAGAAACACGAGCAAGAAAAATAATATTAGATTGAGGAAAGGTATTGCAAACAGGGGGATGTAAATACACAATTTAAAAAAAAAAATTTTGTTTTATTATTGCTCGAAAGATATTTAACTGTTATGTTGTTGTTTAAAAAAATGAAATTATACAGGTTTTTTTTTTTAATCGTTTGTCAATTAAAGATTGTAAAACGTAGAACAACAATATAATGAGTGGTGAAGGTGGGTGGAGAAAGGTAGTGGAGGGGGGAGAGGGAAGATAAAGATAGAGGGAAGAAGGAAAGAAGGGGGGGGGGGTTGTAGAAGTGAGAGGGGAGGGGGAGGGGGAGGGAGGGAGAGGGGGTCGACGAATGGTCAAACGTTTTGGATTGGGAATAGTATTTTTTTTGTTCTGCCACCCCTCCCCACCCCACCTTTCTCTTCATCTCTCTCTCTCTCTCTCTCTCTCTCTCTCTCTCTCTCTCTCTCTCTCTCTCTCTCCCTCTCTCTCTCTGTGTCTCTCTCTGTCTCTCTCTGTGTCTCTCTCTGTCTCTCTCTGTCTCCCTCTCTCTCTCTCTCTGTCTGTCTGTCTATCTATCTATCTGTCTGTCTGTCTGTCTGTCTCTCTGTCTCTCTCTCTCTCTCTCTCTCTCTCTCTACCTCTCTCTCTCTCTCTCTCTCTCTCTCTCCTCTAGCTCTTTCCCTTTCTCTTTCCCTCCCCTTCTCTCTGTCTCTGTCTCTGTCTGTCTGTCTGTCTGTCTGTCTGTCTGTCTGTCTCTCTCTCTCTCTCTCTCTCTCTCTCTCTCTCTCTCTCTCTCTATCTATCTATCTCTCTTTCTCCTATCCCTTCCCTCTCTCTCTCTCTCTCTCTCTCTCTCTCTCTCTCTCTCTCTCTCTCTCTCTCTCTCTCTCTCTCTCTCTCTCTCTCTCTCTCTCTCTCTCTCCCCCTCGGGATTATTCAAATTCAGTGATTGGTCATTCTTTTTCTCTCTCTCTCCTCTTCTCTTTCCCTTGACCAGTTGTAGGCCTACTTGACCGTCTAAGGACAGGTGGATTTTTGTCTTCCTCTTCTTCATCAGGGTGGTGAGTGTGCTTGTTTTGGGCAAACCTGCTATAATTATTGTTGGTTTTGTTGTTGTTGTTAGTCCCCGAGCCGAAGGTTCGGGAAACTATTGTTTCTGTCTGGTCCGTCCGTCCGGCTCCGTGCCTCCGTCCGTCCGTCCGTCCGGCTATTCGTCCGTTTTTCTCATCATCAAATTTGGCATACTAGTTTGCCAAGATGCAAGCTATCCACTGATGTATTTAGTTTTACATTAAGGTCAAGGTCGCGCCAGTTACGGGGTTCAAACCCCAAAACACATAATCGCTAATATCTCGCGAAGTTTTGCATGCATTTCAATGCAGTTTTTTTCACAACATTTCTTGATGAATGGTCTATAACGCAGTTGTCATGAATTTGTCTGTGCGCTCGTGTGCGCATGATCGCGCGCGCTCAAATCACGGGTCCGAACCCCAAGGCTATGACTTGAAAATTTCACAAAGCATTGTTGGAAACTTCATGGTTTGAAACTCTATCTGTTGACTGATGATTTGATGTAAATATTACAAGTGAATCCGTAAGCCTAGACTCCACCAACACGGCTGGAAACACCCAGAGACAGAGACAGAGAGAGAAAGAGAGCGGTGAGGGAGAGAGACAGAGACAGAGAGAGAGAGAGAGAGAGAGCGCGGAGAGAGAGAGAGAGAGAGAGAGAGAGAGAGAGAGAGAGAGAGAGAGAGGGAGAGAGAGAGAGAAGGGGGGGGGGGGTAGCAAACAGTTGGCTGTAGCACTGTGGCTCACACTTGACTACTGAGTTCCTGCGCGGGTGTGCTAGCTTGCTGGTATCGCCGAGTCTTGCTTGCCTCAGTGACTGGCTGGATGGGGGAAGGAGATGCATTAGGGGAGGAGGTGAGTGGGTTTCACGATAGTGCATAGGTGGAAACTAAATTATCCCAATTGAACGGCCGTGCCTAGGCCCTTTGTGTCACAGGCCCGATATGTCCCACTTCTTTCCGGCCGTCCATCCGTCCGTGCGTGCGTCCTGTTTTCAGTTCTCAATGGTCTCCCCGCTGTGTGTACAGCCGACACATTCCGATTTCGGAGTAGCTCGGCGATGCTGCGAGGGGACTTTGCAGCTGCTCAGGCGTTGCACTTGTTGTTGTTGTTGTTGTTGTTGTTATCGTACCCTGGCTCCCCCCGTGGGGATACCGGGGGGTCTTTTGTATAAATAGTTTCCCTACCAGACCTGTTTACTCTTTTTGAGTAGTATTCTACTCAATTTGGATCTCTACTACTGTTCAAAATTGAAAATAATTCTATTTAATTCTTGATTACTACTCATTTTCAGTGAACATTGTTTGATGGTTTAATGAATAAAACTACACATTTTGCACCAAAACTACTCATTTCAGCTATCCAGACTACTCAAGACTTGTGTAGGGGGTAAACAGGTCTGCCCTACCTTCTGGAAGTTCTGTGCTTGTAACTTCCTCTAGTCTGTCACTCTCTTTGACTCTGCCTTTTTTTCCCTTTGCTTTACTGTCATCTATGCTATCTTTCTGCCTTACCAGGTCCATTCTCCTGCCATTTTTTCACGAAAAACCTTTCAAAAACAACCTTCATTTCCTCCAGCCGAAGTCGGACTTGCTCCTGGCCTAAAAACCTTAGCCGAAGTCTTTGAGCCAAACTATTTCTTAGTTAGGCGCATAACGGCAGCATGACGCATCTGCGCTCATAATTGACAGGAATCTGCCTGAGCGATCGGAGAAGAAGAAAGAAAGAAGAAGAAGAAAAGTACTCTGGCTTAAAGACTCCAGGGATCATCCCAACAGCCGAAGCACTTGAACAGTATCTATGGTAGAAATGCTAGGGATGAGAGAACGTTACGTGCGTGACCGTTTTT
Organism: Phymorhynchus buccinoides; assembly: GCA_017654935.2. Classification (NCBI taxonomy): domain Eukaryota; kingdom Metazoa; phylum Mollusca; class Gastropoda; order Neogastropoda; family Raphitomidae; genus Phymorhynchus; species Phymorhynchus buccinoides. The sequence goes on along the minus strand of CM065711.1, from coordinate 8,370,716 downwards.
GGGGATTACCCCGCCACGTGAGCAGTCACGCTCCGACTTCCGGGAGGATTTTGGAGACTGATGATGTTATGCTAGGAGCTTACTATGGCTAATAAAGACAATCCCCTGCGTAGCTATGCAGAGTATAACAACATTTTAAATGTAGCCTTGGTGTTCTAGCTTATGTCAATTGGTCTGACACAGCTTTATACCAAGGCGAAGCATCAGGGTGAGTGTGCTTGTTGTGCTTAACCCTGTGATATTTGAAATGTTATTAGAAAGAAAAAAAGCAACAAAAAAAAGAAGCAAACTGCGGCAGCATTTTAAGCATAATCAATTATTATTTGAAATATTCCCCGAAGTCGGACCGTGGCTGCCCACGTGGCGGCGATAATCAAAAAACGATCACGCGCGTAATGTTCTCACCCCTACCTGGTGCATTTTGTACCATACTGTTCAAGTGCTTCGGCTGTTGGGATGATCCATGGAGTCTTTAAAGACCCACCACGTCACGTGTCAAAATGACGGTTTTGACGTGTTTTCCCTCTTATAGATGGTAAGAAATCTTAAGAAATCTTCCCAGGCCATAAGAGGGAATGTGACACGTGACGTGGGGGGGGCGGGGGGGGGGGGGGGGGGGGGGCGGGGGGGCGGTGGCATTAAGCCAGGGTGTAGTAACAAACAACAAACAAACAAGCAACACGCCCTGGACAGGCAGAGAAACTCGCAGACCCTCGTTCTCATTCTAATGTACTCCTGTTCTTTTCTTTATTTAGGACAGGGAGTACAGAGAGAACCCACCAATTCTTATTGCATTGCATCCTTCAAACCCACCGGGTTTTTGTTTGCTTTAGATCCCAGAGCTTCTAAAGGGGCACCCTGACGGATGAGTTATTTGCAAGAAACACGGCGTCGAGATCATGATCAGGAAAAATGGACCCTTTACAGAGATCGCACAACCACTCACTTTGCTCTGGTTTCCTAAAAACCAAACCGTCAAATCGGCGATTCCTCCTTGGCGGAGCGGTGCTGGGAGTCAAATTATTTCAGTGAAAGAGAAGGGCCATGAGCGCCTGAGTTATACCAAATTGTTTGCACGAAATTTCCACTATACAAGCCTTTTTGTACAGTTTTCATACAGTTTGCCCAAAGCAGTTTCGCTCACAAAAAAGAAAATAGCTCCAATGTTCTTTTTCGGGTTTTTTACTGCACTACAAAGAAGAAAAAAAGCTTCAACACACCGAATGGCCTCCACCCACCCCGCCCAAAATGGCTTCTCTCTCCGGCAACTCCGCCAAGGAGGAATCGCCGTTTTGACGGTTTGATTTCTAGGAAGCCAGAGCAAAGTGAGTTTCCGATCCTTGAAAAGGCTGTCTTCTGGTGACCTCGACGTGTTTCTCGCAAAAAAACTCATCCGTCAGGGTGTCCCTTTAAACTATCTTTCTGATGCTGAATAAAATTTGTAGGGTGGCTTTAAAACAAATGCAATCCACAACATCGTTGAATGAAAATGGGGTTTAACGTCCGCTCGGCTGCACTGAAGCAGCACATGCCAGAGGAACCATCAACCAACCACCATTAACATTTAAAAAATAATAATTATATTTGTGTGTGTGTGTGTGTGTGTGTGTGTGTGTGTGTGTGTGTAGTGGTATGTCTGTGTGTGTGTGCAACCAGTGACACAATCATGGTGGACAGGACAGGTTGTGAACTGATCGATGATTGGTTGTCGTCTCTTCGTCGGCATCAGAGAAGACTTCTGATTGGCTGGAACCATCGTTCTATGGTGAGTTATGGATGCTGTGATTTAGCACACACAAAATCGGGACTTTACTGACTGGTGTTGCACTGCCTCCGGGCATGGCCTCCAGGATCGTTCCCACCATCTTTATATCTATCCTACTAATGTCCCGTATATGTGTCTGTTCCAGACCCGTTGAGGAACGTTAAGCAATGAATCAATCAATGATGTGAACGAGTCAGTGGATCAGTCAATCTATCAATCAATCTCAACG
>CM065711.1:8361222-8363722 GCA_017654935.2 Phymorhynchus buccinoides | reverse complement strand
CAAATCGTTTGCACGAAATTTTCGCAATACAAGCCTTTTTAAAAAAAACCTGTATACAGATTATCTAAAGGAGTTTATCAAACAAAGGAAATAGCTCTTCTTTTTTTTACTGCACTACAAAAAAAAGAAAACGCTTCAACCACAATGAGTGTCCTCCACCCACACTATCCAAAATAGCTACTCTCTCTCCGGCATCTCCGCCAAGGAGGAATCGCAGTTTTGACGGTTTAATTTCTAAGAAACCGGAGCAAAGTGAGTGTTTCCGATCCGTGAAAAGGCTGTCTTTCTGGAGATCCTCGACGTGTTTCTTGCAAAAACCTGCCAGACAATTGGTCTAAAACTCAGGCGGCCATTACAAAAGAGACAGCACACGCCTTCTCTTTCATTGACATTTTTTGACTTCCAGCACCTCCGCTAAGAAGGAATCGCCGATTTGACGGTTTAATTTCTAAGAAACCAGAGCAAAGTGAGTGTTCCGATCCTTGAAAAGGCCGTCTTTCTGGTGATCTCGACGTGTTTCTTGCAAAAACTCATCCGTCCAAGTCCACCTTTAAGAAAAAGAACGCAAGGAACTCGTCACACCAGAGACATAATGACCTGCCATTCTGTACTTTAGTCAAAGTAGTCCATTTGAGAAGAAGAAAGAAAATTGGTGTTTTACGTCCTCTCGGTCATAGACACATATGGGACATTTGTACATTTATACAAAGATGGTGGGAACAATACTGGCTGCAATGCCCGGAGGCAGTGCAACACCAGTAAAGTCCCGAGTTTTTAATCAATATAGATAGGTGTAGCAGTAACCACGCCTCGGTTAAACCTCATCGCCTACCGCCACCATTTCAAATGTTCGAAAAAGTAGTCCATTTACTTCTCTTCCTCATTTTTATTGTGCTATCAGTACCCCCCCCCCTCTCCCACCCCCTACCCACCGTGGGGATACCAGGGTGGGGGGGGGGGAGTGGTGTGTCCTTTCGTAAAGCAAAATAGTTCCCCCACCCTTCTGGAAGTTCCGTGCTCGTAACTTCCTCTAATCTGCCACGAGAAGCTCTTTGACTCTTTGCCTTTTTCCCCTCTGCTTTCTGTCATGTACTATCTTTCTGACTTATTCTTTATTATTATTACATTTTTGTTGTTGCCCAACCACATCCCCCCCCCCACTCTTCCCTGTCCTGTTCCCATTTGACACGGGCACATGGCTTAGATCAAATCAAACCATTTTCAATGTTTTTAATATCTTTTCGGTACTGATTGGCCCATTCTCCTGCCTTTGTTTTTCAAACCCAAAAACAAATCTTCCAAATATCAGTTTTTCTCCTTTGAACTCCTCCGAAATCGGAATGTGATCGGCTGTATGCAGCATGGAGACTGTTGGAATCTGAAAACCGGACACATACGTTACCTTACCTTACCCATTATGACCATATGCCCTGCATCCTGGGAACGCAGAAGAAGAAGGAGAAGAAGTACTCTTATCCAGTTGCAATTTCTGTGGCATAATTATGTTACCGTAAAAATGTGAAATCAGTAATTTCATGAAATTGGGTGTAAAATAGTTGTGTGAGATATAAGAACAGGAATAGGCATACATATATATATATATGATATAGGAGCGGGGAACCTCTGTGTTCGCGCGAGCATGGGAGCGCGCGCGCGTGTGCGTGCGCATGTAGTATAGTTACTCAAACGTGCCGCAATTTATGCGCGTGCTTGCACGTGTGTGTTTATGCCGCTCTCTTTGTCAGACTGTCTGTGTGTTCTCTTCTCTCTCTCTCTTCTAGATTAATTACTGTAAGGGCTAGATGTAAGCTCTCTCTCCCGTCTTAGATCTCTCTACTCATACTCCCTCCTCTCTCTCTCTCTCTCTCCCTCTCTCTCTCTTTCTCTCTCACTCTCGCTCTCTCTCTCTCTTTCTCCGCCCCCTATCTCTCCCCCCACCCTCTCTCTCTATTCCCCCCCCTCTCTCTCTCTGATAATTAACAAATCAAGTTTCCTTTGGTAATTGTAATTCAACTCCTTCTTTATTTCATTCTGATTTTTAGGTATTTCTGTACGCAGACAAAAATGAGCACAGACAAAGCGGAATATAAAGAATGCAAAATACAACCATATATAGTAGCACGAACACTACTAACAGATGGAGATGGTGAGAGAGAGAGAGAGAGTAGAGGGAGAGAGAGAGAGAGAGAGAAGAGAGAGTATGAAAGAAGAGGAGAAGAGGAGAGTAGAGAGGAAGCACTGAACATTGAACACTGAAAAACTTTATTTAATCACGGATGAAGATTTCTGGCAATGCCTATTCTTACAATCTGGGAGAGAGAGAGAGAAGAGAGAATAGAGAGAGAGAGAGAGAGAGATAGAGAGAGAGAGAGTAGAGAGAGAAACAGAACGAGAGAGAGAGAACGAGAGACAGAGACAGTGACGATTGATGTACGCGCGCGCGTACTGATATTATGTCACAAAATAAAGTCTCAACTCTTTTCGCGAAGGGCACCATCAC
>CM065711.1:8351628-8360722 GCA_017654935.2 Phymorhynchus buccinoides | reverse complement strand
CACGGGCCTTCGTTAGCATAGTTGTTAGTAAAGTTGATAGTGTGCCCTGTACAGTAATTGACATCGGCAGTGTCTCGAGTCGTCAATCACATTTTTGTGGTTTTTTTTTAGAGACCCCGCGTGATCGAATCGTATCGTTATTAGTCGTGCGATTTTAGTGGACGTGTGGCTGGCCCTAAAAGGGGCCATACACCCTGACGGATGAGTTTTTGTAAGAAACACGTCTAGATCACAAGGAAAACACCCTTTACAGAGATCGCAACACTCACTTTGCTCTGGTTTTCGTGAGTTTCCTAGAAATCAAACCGTCAAATCGGCGATTCCTCCTTGGCGGAGGTGCTGGAAAAATCAAATTATTTAACCCAAAGAGAAGGCGTGGTTTGCCGTCTCTTTTTCTAATGGCCGCCTGCGTGTTTAGACCAAATCGTTTGCACGAAATTTCGCGAGAAAATACAAGCCGAAATGTTTTTAACAAAAAGCCTTTTAAAAAAAGAAAAATTTTTATCTAGACAGATTATCTAAAAGGAGTTTCGCTCACAACAAAGGAAATAGCTTCCTTTTTTCTTTTTTTTTACTGCACTACAAAAAAAGAAAACGCTTCAACCACAATGAGTGACCTCCACACACCCCATCCAAAATGGCTACTCTCTCGCGGCATCTCCGCCAAGGAAGGAGGAATCGCCGTTTTGAACGGTTTAATTTCTAGGAAACCAGAGCAAAGTGAGTGTTCTGATCCTTGAAAAAGGCTGTCTTTCTGGTGATCTCGACGTGTTTCTAGCAAAACCTGCGACAATTTGGTCCTACAAACTCAGGGGGTCTAAACCTCAGGCCGCCATTACAAAAGAGACAGCACACGCCTTCTCTTTCATTGACAATAATTTGACTTCCAGCACCTCCGCCAACTTGAGAAGGAATCGCCGATTTGACGGTTTTAATTTCTAAGAAACCAGAGCAAATTGAGTGTTCCGATCCTTGAAAAGGCTATCTTTCTGGTGATCAATCGACGACGTTGTTTCTTGCAAAAAACCCAAAACCTCATCCGCCGCCAGAGTCCTCACTTTTATAAGAAAAGAAGCTTATGCGGCGAGGAACGGCGTCACACCAGAGACCTAATGACCTTGCCATTCTGTACGTTTAGTCAAAGTAGTCCATTTGAGAAGAAGAAAAAAATGGTGTTTTACGTCCTCTCGGTCATAGACACATATGGGACATTTGTAAATACAAAGATGGTGGGAACAATACTGGCTGCAATGCCCGGAGGCAGTGCAACACCAGTAAAGTCCCGAGTTTTTAACAATATAGATAGGTGTAGCAGTAACCATGCCTCGGATAAACCTCATCGCCACTATTGGTACCGTTCGAAAAAGTAGTCCATTTACAAATGTTCCGAAAAAGTATTGTGTTATCATTTACTTCTCTTCCTCATTTGTATTGTACCCCAGTGGGGATACCAGGGTGGGGGTAGGGGTGTCTTTCGTAAAGCAAAATAGTTCCCCCCACCTTCTGGAAGTTCCGTGCTCGTAACTTCCTCTAATCTGCCACGAGCTCTTTGACTCTTTGCCTTTTTCCCCTCTGCTTTCTGTCATGTACTATCTTTCTGACTTATTCTTGATTATTATTACATTTTGTTGTTGGCCCAACCCCCAACCCCCACCCCTCCCTCCTATTCCCATTTGACACGGGCGCATGGCCCAAATCAAATAAACCATTTTCAATGTTTTAATGTCTTTCGGAATTATTGGCCCGTTCTCCTGCCTTTGTTTTTCAAACCAAAAAACAAATCTTCCAAATCAGTTTTTCTCCTTTGAACTCCTCCGAAATCGGAATGTGTCGGCTGTACGCAGCGGGGAGACCAGTGGAATCTGAAAACCGGACACATACGTACGTACCTTACCCATTATGGCCATATGGCCTGCACCTGGGAACGCAGAAGAAGGGGGAGAAGATGTACTCTTATCTCAGTTGCAATTTCTGTGCATAATTATGTGACCGTCAATATGTGAAATCAGTAATTTCATGAAATTGGGTGTAAAATAGTTGTGTGAGATATAAGAACAGGAATAGGCATACATATATATATATATGTTATAGGAGCGGGGGACCTCTGTGCTCGCGCGAGCATGGGAGCGCGCGCGCGTGTGCGTGCGCATGTAGTATAGTTACTCAAACGTGCCGCAATTTATGCGCGTGCTTGCACGTGTGTGTTTATGCCGCTCTCTTTGTCAGACTGTCTGTGTGTTCTCTCTCTCTCTTCTATATTAATGAATGTAAGGCGAGATGTAAGTCTCTCTCTCTCTCTCTCTCTCTCTCTCTCTCTCTCTCTCTCTCTCTCAAATCTCTCTCTCTCCTCTCTCTCTCTCAGTCTCCCTCCTTCCACCCCCCTATCTCTCCTCCCTCCCCTCTCTCTATCCCTAACCCCCCTCCTCTCTCTCTGATAATTAACAAATCAAGTCTGGGTTGGTAAATTGTATTCAAACCTTCTGTATTCATTAATGATTTGTAGGTAATTAATGTACGCAGCCGACAAAAATGAGCACAGACAAAGCAATATAAAGAATGCAAAATACAACCATATATAGTAGCACGGAACACTAACAAGAGAGAGAGAGAGAGAGAGAGAGAGAGAGAGAGAGAGAGAGAGAGAGAGAGGAGAGAGAGAGGAGATAGAGAGAGGAGAGAGAGAGAGAGAGAACACTGAACACTGAACACTGAAAAACTGTATTTAACACGGATGAAGATTTCTGGCAATGCCTATTCTTACAATCTGGGAGGAAAGAGAGAGAGAGAGGAGAGAGAGAGAGAGGAGAGGAGAGAGAGAGATGGAGAGAGGAGAGAGAGAGAGAGAGAGAGAGAGGCAGAGGATGAGAGACAGTGAGAGTGATGTACGCGCGCGCGTACCTGCTATTATGTCACAAAGTTAACGTCACATCTCTTTTTTTTTTCGCGAAGGGCCATCACTTACACATGACTAAGATGACTCAGCTGAGAAGAGCAAGAAGAGCGAGTAACCCTTGTCAAGAACATAAGAGTTACTCATCCTGACAAGACAACTATGCAAATTAAAAAGGGGCACCCAAAAAACGACGGATGCGTTTTTGTGCAAGAAACACGTCGAGATCACCTGAAAGACAGGTGGAGACGTAAGTGGTCCCGCGCGAACCCGCTTTCTTTAATTATTCCTGTATCTTCACACCGCCCCCCCCCTTCCCCCCCCCCCCCCCTCTCCTTCTTCTTTTCTCTGGCCAGCCGCCACGTTAGATTTGCCCGGGGGCTTCTTTCAAACGAACGCCGCGGAAGGGGGTTCTCTCTTTCTCCCACCCCCCCACCCCCCCCCCCCCCCCCCCCCCCCCCCCCCCCCCCCCGGTCCCCCAGGGTCGGACGTACCACCAACCGAGGTTATCCTCCCTTCACCCCCACCCCCCCCCTTTTCTACCGTCTCATCACAAGAAAGTGACAACCACGGTTATCTCCCTTTGAAGATGGTTTTGCTCTTTTCCAATCACAAGGTTAGGAATGTCCGGAATGTGCTAAGGATGGAATAGGCGCGTGATTGTTCAGTACATTTAGAACAGCAAAATTGTGACGTGTGGACTGTAATACACCAATAGCAGGCTTTCATTGTTTGAAAGTGAAGGCTATAATTGGAGTGGTGAGAAAAAGTTGTCACACAAGATGCTGAAACGTAGCTAGAGCAACATTCACAACCAGTCATCATAAGCCCACTAGTAAATTATTATTGATGGCAGGTGATTGAGATCTGTTTTTGTTTGACTCTAGTTTTGATCTAGATCCTATGTTCAATGATGAATAAGGAGTAGATAGATATGCTATAGAAAAGAAGTGGTAAACATTCTATTCTATTTATGTGCACTGATTATTTGTGTGTGTGTGTGTTTTTGACTTGAACACTTTTGGTACCAGAACCGGAGTTTATGCCTACTAACCCTTTTGTCTATTTTTAGTAGGAAACCTATGGGCCGCAATCTTGCACTTTATGATCGGCCGCAATCCACTTTATTCCTTTCCAGGTGTTGGATGGAGAGTGATGATGGATTGATCACCTTTTATGTTTTACTGATCTCAGTTTGTTAACTGAAATTCAGTTTATTTATTAACTAGTGCTATTGTACAAGGGAAGCCTTCAAGCCGGTTGGGATTCACTAATTCCCTGCCGACTGAAGCCCCTTGTCTCTAAGCCATAGAGACCTACATCCACCTTCTCCTGTGATTATCACTACAGGGCATCGTGGGCCCATCTAATTTGGGGCTCGCGTCCGGGATATTTTTTTTCATAAAGTCTAACAAATTTCAATTCAAACGGTAGTTCCTTTTCAAAACTGATCTTGTGTCCACTGGGAAAGTTATTGCGATTTGGTTCACTGTGTTTTGATTTGATTTGTTTGAATGCTATTTATGACTTTATTTTGATGTGCATGCTATTTCTGTTTATGCTGAAATAGTTAAGGGTTGTTTGATACATTCAACTCAGCAACTTTGTTTTTATTTTGAATAGTTGTATTTACAACCATGGCTGAGATTGTTAAACTTAGGAGGGAACTTAAAGAATGGGGAGAATCTCTAGGATTGTCAGGCCAAGAGTTAGCAAATTTTGTCATATCTGAATATGACAAAGAGAAAGCTCGCGAGGTGGCTGAGAAAGACAAAGCTCGGGAGGCTCAAGAGGCTGATAAAGCTCGCGAGGAGGCCGAGAAAGACAAACAAAGAGCTCATGAGGCTCAAGAGGCTGATAAAGCTCGCGAGGACGCTGAGAAAGACAAGCAGAGAGCAGAGCAAGAGCAAATCCGTACTCATGAGTTAAGGCAGAGACAACTAGTGCAGGATGCCAAAAATAAAGAACTCGAACTTGAGGCCACTGAGCGAGAAAAAGCGCGAGACCATGAGCTAGCTATGAAGCAGCTAGAAAACTCAGCAGACTCTGAGACTGCTGCCCCTCAAAATTTTCCCCCTCCCATTCATACCTCAGCCATGACCTTCACATTGGAGGCATTCAATGAGGCAACAGAGTCTATCGATGCATTCCTCGATAGATTTGAAAGACTGGCCCAGGAATTTGAGCTTGCTCCGGAAAAGTACAACCTCAAGCTTGCCCAAAGTCTCAGGGGTGTGGCTTATGAGGTATACAGTAAACTTCCGTCAAGCCAAATTACCGACTACCCAGCTTTGAAAGAAGCCCTGCTCAACAGATACCAGTTGACAGCGGACGCCTACCGGAAAAAGTTCCGGTCAACCAGAAAAGGTAGGGGAGAGTCCTATGCCCAATTTTCAGATAGACTGGGAAACTATCTGACAAAATGGGTGTCCCTTTCTGCCAAATCAGAGTCCTATGAGGATCTCCGGGAACTGATGGTTGGCGAGCAACTGCGCGAAACCATGTCCCCAGAGTTACGCACCTTTACTGCCGAACAAGGTGCCACAACTCTGGCTGACCTCATCCAGCTAAGTGATAGGTACACTCTAGCCCATGATGAACCTAGCGCCCCTAAAAGGCCAAAACTACAGCAAGTTGTTGGGTCCACTGCTTCACAGCAGAGCAGGTTTAACCCCAACTCCAAAAGTGGGTCAAACGGTTCTACCCATGAACGACAACCACTGGGGCAACCCTTATTCTGCTCATACTGCAAGTCGAACACCCACAATCGGGATGACTGCAGGAAACTTGCTTACAAGCGGCAAAATGTTGCAACTATGCAAGTCGTCTCGACTTCGCAGAATTGCACAAACCCCTCCCCAGTACAGTGTCCAGGCACACCGTCAGTCGTTGGACAGGCGACTGTCAACAACATCCCTGTTCAGTGTCTCTATGACACTGGACTGTCATGCGACGCAATTGTCTGCGGATCCTTAGTCCCCGCGTCAGCATACACGGGAGACTTCATCTCTCTGCAAGGCCCTGATGCTGCAATCCCCCCTTCCACTTTGCCAGTCGCCATAATCAATGTCGACACCAGATATGTTAAGGGACCCATCAAGGCAGTGCTCATGGACAGTCCTGTCTATGACCTCATACTGGGATCACAGTATGTGTTTTTAGGGCACCCCTCTCAACCTGCTATTGTTTCAGCAGCATTCCCTTCTCCCCAATCCACAAACCAACTCCCTCCCTCCTTCCCAAAGAGCAAATCTCCCTCAGCAGGGAAGAAACCTCTCAACGCGGCAAACCAAATTGCCGCGCGAGCCAATCCAGATTGTCCCAAGTCCCCAAGTCCGCCACAACTTGGAAAATCCTTCCCAAGGAATGTCCGCCTAACGACCCAAGACCACTCGCCACAGGTACCTCAGGTGAAAGGCAGCACTGTACCCGCAAACACCCACCGAAGGTACTATCGGGACAGGCCGCCGCACGTACAGCCGTCACCTACCCCTCCCTTTCAGCGAGTGGCAGTCGACTTGGTCGGGCCTCTACCTAAACGGAAGAAGAAATTCCGGTACATAGTCACCGTGGTCGACATATGTACCATGCAGTGCGATGCCGCCCCAATCTCCTCACTTGATGCTAGTCAGATAGCTGCGGCACTCAAAGCCATTTTCGCCCGAATCGGCCTACCAAACCACATCATCAGCAATGATGAATCCAGGCTAAAGGGGAAACTCAGGCAAGAGGTGTTTGCTATTCTGCAATCAACCTTGGGACAACTCAACACAGGATTGCCGCACCAACCTCAGTCGGAATCCATTCCACTGATCTCTAACCCACCTGCTCCTTTGAACTCTGTGTTGCGACCAGATGTTCCACCATTCCAGCCGACCCAGTCTCCCCACTAATTTGTCCCTGTCGCCCAAGTCGAAAGTGGAGTCGGCGTTCCACAGGAAGATTCCGGTACCAGAATCTTTTCTTCGGGGGGCCTCTGTGACGTAAGTGTCCCGCGCGACCCACTTTCTTTATTCCTTATCTACACCCCCCCCCCCCCCCCCCCCCCCCCCTCTCCTTTTCTTTTCTCTGTCCAGCCGCCACGTTAATTGCCCGGCTGCTTCAAACGAACGCCGCGTAAGGGCGTTATCTCTTTCTCCCCGGTCGGCACGTACCACCTACCGAGGTTATCTCCCTTCACACCCCCCCCCCCCCCCCTTTCTACCGTCTCATCACAAGAAAGTGACAACCACGGTTATCTCCCTTTGAAGATGGTTTTGCTGTTTGAATCACAAGGTTAGGAATGTCAGGAATGTGATAAGGATGGAATAGGCGCGTGATTGTTCAGTACATTTAGAACAGCAAATTGTGACGTGTGGACTGTAATACACCAATAGCAGGCTTTCATTGTTTGAAAGTGAAGGCTATAATTGGAGTGGTGAGAAAAAGTTGTCACACAAGATGCTGAAACGTAGCTAGAGCAACACTCACAACCAGTCATCATAAGCCCACTAGTAAGTATTATTGATGGCAGGTGATTGAGATCTGGTTTGTTTGACTCTAGTTTTGATCTAGATCCTATGTTCAATGATGAATAAGGAGTAGATAGATATGTTATAGAAAAGAAGTGGTAAACATTCTATTCTATTTATGTGCACTGATTATTTGTGTGTGTGTGTGTTTTTGACTTGAACACTTTTGGTACCAGAACCGGAGTTTATGCCTACTAACCCTTTTTGTCTATTTTTAGTAGGAAACCTATGGGCCGCAATCTTGCACTTTATGATACCCTTCCTTTCCAGGTGTTGGATGGAGAGTGATGATGGATTGATCACCTTTTATGTTTTACTGATCTCAGTTTGTTAACTGAAATTCAGTTTATTTATTAACTACATGTAGTGCTATTGTACAAGGGAAGCCTTCAAGCCGGTTGGGATTCACTAATTCCCTGCCGACTGAAGCCCCTTGTCTCTAAGCCATAGAGATCTACATCCACCTTCTCCTGTGATTATCAGCAGGGCATCGTGGGCCGGACGATCATCCCGGACTCCACCAAGCACCAAGACGGGACCGCCGCCAAGACGACCCGCACCCAGAATCCGCGAGGAGACCACGCCTGAACCGTGCCATCCCGCGAAGCCGTAATAGGAACGACTGGGAGCTACTCTCACCTGACGAGCAAGCCCAGAACTTCAAACAGCTAAGTCTACCTGACTGCGCCAATCATTTGAACTTTCCTACGGACACCGAATATAATTAGTAACCCTTCCGGCATGGGGCGAACCTTATAGAAAGACAAAAGTCTTGTGAATCCTTTCGGATTTCATTGTGTTTTAACCATATTTTGTTTTGGCGCCATTGAGCTGCTTTATTATTATTGTTGCATAATCTTATGCAGATTTTGTGAGTAAATAAAATACAAGTGTCAAATAATCCTGAACCCTTTGGTCAGACTGATGAGAGTGGGAGTCTTGTAATTTCATGTAAAACCCTACTTCTCTCTGTCTGTCATTTAGAGCAATTCAACCACTTGTATTTCTTACAACCATCTGACGAGCCAGAACCCGGGCACAAATATAAATTTATTAGATGAAAAGGGGCCGGGAAAGTTGCTCATCTCCCATACCCTAGAGAAGTGGGCTAAAGGCAAATTATCTAAAGTCTTCCCTAGAGACTTAGCCTTTTAACCCATTACCTCGTCACAGACAGCCTTTTCAAGGATCGGAACACTCACGTTGCTCTGGTTTCCTAGAAATCAAACCGTCAAAACGGCGATTCCTCCTTGGCGGAGATGCCGGATACAGAAGCCATTTTGGATGGGGTTGGTGGAGGACACTCATTGTGGTTGAAACTTTTTTCTTTTTTATACTGTATCAGTAAAAAAAAAAATTGAAGCTATTTCCTTTCGATAAACTGCATAATAAAATAATATAAAGGCTTGTATTGCGAACATTTCGTGCAGACAATTTGGTCTAAACTCAGGCGGCCATTACAAAAGAGACAGAACACGTCTTCTCTTTCAGTGAAAAAATGTGACTTCCAGCACCTCCGCCAAGAAGGAATCGCCGAAAGGGGCACTATGACGGATGAGGTTTTGCAAGAAACACGTCGAGATCACCAGGAAAACACCCTTTATAGAGATCGCAACACTCATTTTGCTCTGGTTTCCTAGAAATCAAACCGTCAAATCGGTGATTCCTCCTTGGCGGAGGAGCAGGAAGTCAG
>CM065711.1:8339128-8344128 GCA_017654935.2 Phymorhynchus buccinoides | reverse complement strand
GGGTCCGAACCCCAAGGCTATAAAAAAAAAACCTATTCAGTTACGTGCTGTTCTGATGCGTTCTTATGTAGTTACGTGCTGTTTTGATGCGTTTTTATGTATGTGTACAGCCGACACATTCCGATTTCCGAGTAGTTCGGAGATGCTGCGAGGGGACTTTGCAGCCGCTCGGCGTTGCACTTGTTGTTTTTGTTTTTATTTTGTTTTGATTTTGTTTTGATTTTGTTTTATTTTGATCTTGTTGGTTTTATTCAAACTTTGCTCACTGGGTTTGCGTTGATGTGGCTTGTCATTCTGTAAGTCCGACATCGCCTGCCCCAACTCGGCAGCAAGGGGCTAAGGAATCACTGTACCGAGTTTCCTTAGAATCGTTCCAGTGGTTTAGGCGCGCTGTAATGATGCTGGAACATATTTCGGTCACATACGGATCGACGCACACACACACACACACACACACACACGCGCGCACGCACACACACATACACACACATACACACGCACGCACGCACACGCACACACATACACGCACGCACGCACACACACACACTCACACATACACACGTACGCGCGCGCGCGCGCGCACACACACACAGACACACACACCAGCAACAACAACAACAACAACAACAACAACGACAACAACAACAACAACATACAGTATTTATAAAGCGCTGAATCGTGATATAGATCAAATCAAAGCCCACACACATGTTAGCATTCATAACGCATTCAAACAATAATGCAATACAAAGCGAACACACACGGATAACATAAATGGTAGAAACAGACCTAAAGGCAAGAGAGAGAAGAGAAAGAGAGTGGAGCCTTAATGACGGGGGAACAGGTGGGTTTTGAGGTTAGATTTGAAAGCAGAGAGGGTCGGTCGCTGACGGAGGGAAACAGGAAGTTTGTTCCAAGATGTCGGTCCTGAGACCGACCAAAAGCCGACCAACAGTTGAAAGCTTATACCTACTAGGGATCTGGAGAGAAAGAGGGTCAGAAACTGAACGTAAAGTGCGAGCTGGCGCATAAATGGAAATATTGTCGCAGAGGTAAGATGGAGCAGCTTTATGGATAGATTGATTTATCGAAATAGGGTTTTTCGCCCTCTGCGGCCAAGATTTAGATTTATGGCAAAGGGTGCTTAATTTATACTCAATTCTGTCTGCGACACACACACACACACACACACTCACACACACACACACACACACACACACACACACACACACACACACACACACCATACACACACACACACACACACACATACACACCACACACACACACACACACACACACACACACACACACACACACACACACACACACACACACCACACACACAAAGTGTATAACACACACACACACACACACACACACACACACACAACACACACACACACAACACACACACACACACACACACACACACTGCAAGTTGCAAGCTACTCCACGTTAAAACATTTTTATTCAAAAGGGGAAGAAAAAAAAGCCAACAAAATTGATTATTTTGCGTGTTTTTATCATTATCATTCTCCCATAATTATCGATACACATTTTTATTATTATTATTATTATTATTATCCTTTTCTTCCCTTATCTGAGTCGTCCTCCTCCCTCCCCTCCCCCCTCCCCCGCCTCCCCGTCCACCCTTATCACCCTCCACCTCCCCCACCCCCCCCCACAAACTAATGATAGAACAGAAGCTATCAACGCAAAGCACCCCCCTCATCCTTTTAACTCCCCCCCCCACTCCCTTCTTTCAACCCCCCCCCCCCCCCTCTTTCCATATCATCATATCCCCTTCTACTTCTTCTGTCCACCTCTCTCCCACCTACACCACCCACACCCCCACCCCCATGCTGAAACAAATTGCATAAGGATGATCTCCCTCGGTACCTGCGCTTCTTTTGCAAGCAGCACATCGCTTCTTGTAGTGTCAGATGGGGGGGGGGGGGAGGAGAGAGGGAGGGGGAGGGAGAGAGAGAAGAGAGAGAGAGAGAGAGAGAGAGAGAGAGAGAGAGAGTCTTTTTGCGTGATGGGTCTCTGTCTCTGTCTCAGTTTTTTAAATGTCCGCATCTATCTTTCTTTCTCTCTCTTTTCTCTCCCCCCCCCCCCCCCCCAGTAGAGATTAGCTTAAGCTTCTTCTTCTTCTGCGTTCCCAGGCCATATGGCCATAATGGGTAAGGTACGTATGTGTCCGATTTTCAGTTTTCACTGGTCTCCCCGCTGCGTACATCCGACACATTCCGATTTCGGAGGAGCTCAAGGGAGAAAAAAAATGGAAGAATGGGGCCGATAATGGGCCAATAAGGAAAGATAGTAGATGATAAAAAGCAAAGGAAAAAGGCAGAGTCAAAGAGAGTGGCAGATTAGAGGAAGTTACAAGCACAGAACTTCCAGAAGGTGGGGGAACTATTTTTTTTACGAAAGACCCCCCTCCCCCCCCCTCCCCCCGCCCCCCCCCCCCGGTATCCCCCACGGGGGGAGAAAGTAGAGATAGAAGGGGGAGAATCGGGATTGGGGAGGGTGGTGGTGGTGGTGGTAAGGGGGTGGGGTCAAGTATGGGGAGGGGAGGGGAGGGGGTGAAGAGAGAGGGGTGAAGAGGTAAGGGGGGGGGGGGGGAGGGGAGGGGAGAGGCTGATAGCAAAATGGCAGGCTCGCACGAAAGAGAGAGATTAGTTTTTCTGGTGGCACCGGGACCAGTGGCTTTCTTGATTGGGGAGGTGGGAGGGGGGAGGGGGGGGGGGGGGGGGGGGGGGAGGAGGGGGGGAGGGGAGGGGAGCCTACCCCCTCCCTTCCTCATCACTCCCACTCTTAACCCTTTCGCCGTCAAGCCCTTTGTCAGCAAAAAAAAGTATCTGCAATATTGGGAATTAATTCCTTCGGAACATGTATAACAACATTAGGCCTAATCCTTACCTCCCAAAATGAAGAGAATAGGGTCTTTGGATAACAGGCCCGGATTTGATGCCTTTTAGTGACATGGGTGTTAAAACCATTGTGGTGCATAGTGGAAGACGGGGTAAAAAGCGCATGGGCGGGTAAGAAGCCCACCCCAATTATCTCATGAAATGAAGCAAACTTCAGCCTCATTTTGCCCATGAGACGAGCGTTAATGTCTAGCATTCGTCTCATGGGCAAATTTGACTGAGATTTTCTTTATTTCATGAGATAATTGGGGTGGGCTTCTTACCCGCCCATGCGCTTTTTACCCCGTCTTCCCCTAAATGCGACATTGGCGGTGAAAGGGTTAAGGGACGGACACACTGTATAAAGATGTACCACGCGATCCGATTCCGATCCGATTCGGTGGGCGTTGTGTGCGAATGTGTGCGAGTCATTCATGCATGATTGATTGATTCACGTGAAACACTTCCGCCTAGCAATGCTTCTACTATTTTCGTTCACTACTAAGGCCTACTCATGTACGATTAAAGACCCACCACGTCACGTGTCAAATTTACGGTTTTTCACGTGTTTTCCCTCTTATAGCTGGTAAGAAATCTTAAGAAATCTTCCGAGCATAAGAGGGAATGTGACACCCAAATGGTCTTTTAACCCTTTCCCGCCAATGTCGCATTTATGCACCACAATGGTTTTTTAAAAGGCATCAAATCAGGGCCTGTTATCCAAAGACCCTATTTTCCTAATTTTGGGAGGTAAGGATAGGCCTAATGTTATACATGTCACGTGATCGAAATTCACACTACTGTAGATTTGTTTTGTCTAACCAGTGAAGCGTAATGGTATTTTTTGGCTCAAAGATCACTACTGGCGGCGAAAGGGTTAAGACTAAGGATACCCCCGCCCCCCCCCCCCCCCCCGTGGGGATGGATACCGGGGAGTCTTTTGTATAAATAGTTCCCCCACCTTCTGGAAGTTTTGAATGAAAATCCGTTTAACGTCCTCCGGTCTGAAACAGACACATAATTATGGGACATTGGTAGATATAAAGATGGTGGGAACGATCCTGGAGGCAATGCCCGGAGGCAGTGCAACTCCAGGAAAGTCCCGAATTTTTTTACGATACAGATGTATAATCAAAATGATTACAATTTTCTGGAAGTTTTGTGCTTGTAACTTCCTCTAATCTGTCACTCTCTTTGACTCTGCCTTTTCCCTTTGCTTACTGTCATCTACACTATCTTTCTGCCTTTACCGGGTCCATTCTCCTGCCCTTTTTTCAAGAAACGCTTTCAAAAAAGATTTCCTCCTCCAGCCGAAGTCGGACATGCTGGGCCTAACGATTTCTTAGCTAGGCGCATAACGGCAGCATGACGCATCTGCGCTCATAATTGCTTTGCAAGATTATGCGCTATATAAGCATTATTAATTATTATTTGATTATTATAATTGACAGGGAACTGTCTGAGCGATCGAAGAAGAAGAAGAAGAAGAAGACTAAGATTAAAATCATAGCCCCGTCGACAACTAAGGCCATGTCAGGGCTGTCACCACGTGAAACCCCAATACACGACTTACATATTAAAATGTCCGATAACAAAAATACAAATATTTTCATCAGATTCGTGTAGTAGGGGGGGGTAGGGGGGGGGGGAGGGGGGGGGAGGGGGGGGGAGGGGGAGGAGGGGGAGGGGGACTGCAAATAATTATAGTTGAACAAAATGTAATTAATCTAGTTAGTAGGATTTCATCAGATTCATGTACACAGTAGAATTTCGCGAGGAGAAGTTAGAGAAGTCCGTTTAATTAATAAAAAAAACCCGTCGAACGCTGAGAAAGAGAGAGAGAGAGAGAGAGAGAGAGAGAGAGAGAGAGAGAGAGAGAGAGAGGAGAGAGAGAGAGAGAGAGAGGGAGAGAGAGAGAGAGAGAGAGAGAGAGAGAGAGAGAGAGAGAGAGAGAGAGAACGTCATACGGTCTGAGAACAGTCCCATGTGGAAACATTAATGATCATAAAGACGATGGGACGATCGTGGAGGCATCGCAATACCAGGAAAGTCCGGATGTGTTTTTTTAAATTATTTTTTTCAAAA
>CM065711.1:8325452-8331128 GCA_017654935.2 Phymorhynchus buccinoides | reverse complement strand
CGCGTGGGTTGATGTCAAGGCCGAGTGCGATGGTGAATGTTTGGAGATAAGGAGAGAAAGGAGGGGGAGGCGTGGGGTGGGTGGGGGGGGGGGTGGTACAGAGGGACCGAGGCGAGGAAAAACGGGGAGGGAAAGACTGCAGAGAAAGGGAAGGCAAAACGGACCCCCAAAAAGGTGGTGGGGGTGGGGGGGTATTGGTGAAGATGATAGAAAAGCCTCCTCCTATAGGGAAGCCGCGCGTTTGATGTTGTTGGAAACTACTAACCGTGACTGGTTCGAAAGTCAACCTCTTTGGTTGCAATACACTTGGGATTCAGATCGCGTATACACACACACAAAACGACACACACACACACACATACACTGAAATAGAAGTTTTCCATCTGGTAAGATAGCTGAACTTTTGAGGAGTTCGTCTGCTTTCTTCGTTCGCTCAGACAGTTTCCTGTCAATTATGAGCGCAGATGCGTCATGCTGCCGTTATGCGCCTAACAAAGACATAGTTAGGCCCAGCAAGTCCGTGCGCGACTTCGGCTGAAGAAATCTTTGTAAGAATGTTGTTTTGTTGTTTTTTAAGGCAGGAGAATGGACCAGTGAGAAAGAAATTATAGCAGATGACAGTAAGCAAAGGGAAAAGGCAGAGTCAAAAGAGAAAGACAGAATTAGAGGAAGGTACAAGCACAGAACTTCCAGAAGGTGGGGGAACTATTTGTACAAAAGACCCCGACCCCACCCCCCCCCCCCGGTATCCCCCACGGCAGGTTGTTTATGAGGGATTGATTCAATGGTCAGCAGGTTCAAGTCCCCTTGGTTGAATCTGTCTATAATTCTTGGGTTTGGTTACCAGAAAGATCGCCACATGACCATCACCACCACCGCTACCACCACCACCCTCCTCCTGGGAATTATGTTGATTCATTTTTCATTTTTCATTATGAAAAAAGCCTGTCCTTCTTCTCCTTCTTCTTCTTCTTCTTCTTGTTCGATCGCTCAGACAGTTTCCTGTCAATTATGAGGGCAGATGCGTCATGCTGCCGTTATGCCCCTAACTAAGAAAATGCTAACTTGATTTTCTCTCAAGTGCGAAATTTTTTTTCGGCTTTTTCTTTGAGCTCCTCCGAAATAGAATGTGTCGGGTTTTTTCTTCCGAAAATCGGTCTATTGCATACAAATCAAATGTATTAAACCGATTCGTTATAAACTTCTTCTTCTTCCTTTTCTACTTCTTCCGCGTTCCACAGGCCAAATCATAATGGGAGAGGTATGTATGAAAAGTGTTTCTTGAAAGAAAAAGAAGAAAAAAGGTAGCAGGAGAATGACTGGACCGGTAAGGCAGAAAGATAGTTAGACAGTAAGCAAAGGGAAAAGGGGCAGAGTCAAACAGAGGAAGCTTACCAAGCACCTAACAGAACTTTCCAGAAGGTGAGGGAACCTTTGATGCAAAAAGAACACCCCCACCCACTCCCCATTATTATTATATATTATTATTATTATTAATATATTATTATTACACCGGTTATAGAGGTGATTCATTAGTAATGGGTGGAGGTAGATTCAGTAAACACAACTCGCACGCACGCACGCACACATGTTCAACACACACAAACACACGCACGCACACGCACACGCACTGCACGCACACGCACACATACACACACACACACACCCACACCACACGCACACACGCATGCACACACACGCAAGCACACACACACCCACACGCAGACGCTACACGGCACGACCACACGGACAGGCATAACACAACGACAGCCACACACACTCACATAACACACCGCCACGCACACGCACACGGCACCGCACGCACACAAACCACCCGAGCAGGGAAGGAAAATATAAAGCACTCACACACACGTACACGCACACGCACAACGCACGCACGCAACTACGCACGCACACACACGCACTCACGATGTCACACACACACATGAATACTGAAGCACCACACACCCACATGCGCGCTGCGTACGAAATAAGCAGGTGCTGGTGGACTTTTGTTTATAACAATTTTCCCCGTATGGATATCTTTTGTATAACATATAGTTCGCCACCTTCTGGAAAGTTCTGTGCAGCTTCCTCTAAACTGTCACTCTCTTAGACACTGCCTTCTCCCGCTTACTACCATCTACCATATCTTTCTTATTGGCCCATTCTCACTGCCTTAAAAAACAAAACAACAAACCATATTCTATCCAAATAATTTTTCTTCTTTGAGCTCCTCCGAAATCGGAATGTGTCGGATTGACGGTTGTACGCAAGCGGCGAGAGCAGTTAAAACTGTAAACCAGACAATACGTTACCTTACCCAAGAGGGCCATATGACCTGGGAACGCAGAAGAAGTAGAAAAGAAAGAAGAAAAAGTTATAAAACCAATCAGGTTTAGACATTTGATTTGTATGCAATAGACGATTTTCGGAAGAAACAAAATAGGGGAGAGCACTTCGTGAAAATTAGAGTTGCTTACCTCAATTACTCATTCAAATACCATAGCAACAATGCAGAAATGGCATCGAAGCTTGAAACCGCAGGATGCGAGTCAGCGACTTGCAAACATGTTTTTATTTAGAAAAATGAGGGGCGGCCAGTAACCACAAACTGAGAGAACTTGCAAAATATAAATGACATCAATTTTAAAATGACGCACGGTGTTCTAAGTGATGTAAGTCTAATCAAACACACGAGCCGAGAACTGGGGATCTACCTGAAGGTAGAGTAACTTCCCCTGTTTGACCGATTGAATTGGGCAAGATCACTCCCACACATCATGAAATTACTCCCCTTCATTATTTCCGACCAATTCCTATTGACCTAAAATTTAAAAAAAATTATAAACAAAAGAAAGGAAAAACAAACGGACAGATTATGGATGAGGGATTAAAACAAAAAATGTAAAGACCAGGGACGGTATTCATGTCGAGATAGCATGAGACTTAGCATGATGCTAACTTAGAAGCTCTTCCAAAAGTCCTATTAAATCCTATAGGACATTGAAGAGCTTCTAAGTTAGCATCATGCTAAGTCTCATGCTATCTCGACATGAATACCGTCCCAGTAGAACAAGTCAGGCCCTGTAGTCACGTGTGCGTCTAAGACATTCAAAACGTGGGGCAGTATGTAAATTAGGCTAAACGTACAGCCAATCGTTTGGGGAGTTTGGTCTAATTTACATACTATTCCAAGTGTTGACTGTCTAATTCGCGCTCATGACTACTGGGACAGGTTTTCTGCGTACGTGCATACATGCGTGTGTGTCAGTGTGTGTGTGTGTGTGTGTGTGTGTGTGTGTGTGGGTGCGCGTGCGGGCACGGTGTGTGTGGTGTGTGTGTGTGTGTGTGTGTGTGTGTGTGTGTGTGTGATGTGTGTGTGTGTGTGTGCGTGTGTGTGTGTGTGTGCAGTTGTATGTGTGTGTATCCGTGCAACCTAGTGTCTATGATTTACTGAATATGAGATAAAGATCGAGTCTGTGTCTATATTTGTGTGTGTGTGTTATGTGTATGTGTGTATGCATGCTTGCATACTTGTGTGTGTGTGTGTGTGTGTGTGTGTGTGTGTGTGTGTGTGTGTGTGTGTGTGTGTGTGTGTGTATGCAGTTGTATGTGTGTGTATCCGTGCAACCTAGTGTCTATGATTTACTGAATGTGAGATAAAGATCGAGTCTGTGTCTATGTGTGTGTGTTATGTGTATGTGTGTATGCATGCTTGCATACTTGTGTGTGTGTGTGTGTGTGTGTGTGTGTGTGTGTGTGTGTGTGTGTGTGTGTGTGTGTGTGCGTGTTAGCTGCTGTGCTGCACTACATATACGATTCACTGGTCAATGCGATGCGATTGTGACGACGCGAGTCACGACCCGCGTGACATTCGACTTGTATATTGGGTCTATACTTGTGTATATGTTACGCCCAATCCGTGAAATTGCTTATTGCATTAAATGGGCAATGCTTTGCCCAATTTATGAAATGGACCATGTATACCACATTTTTGAATCCCCATTCACGCAGGTATTGATTAAGGTTGATTCAATGGTATCACACGTTTCTACATTGTATTTGCACCCCCATCCTGCCCCCCTTCACCCCCCCCCCCCCCCCCCCCCCCCCCCCCTACCACCCCCCCCCCCCCCCCCCCCCCCCCCCCCCCCCCCCCACCAGAGCCCCTCCCCCCCCCCACCCCCCCCCCCCCCCCCCCACTCGACCAGATGCTAAGCTGGAACATGCCTGAGCCACATGTTGAATCAAAAGTTTTATATGACATTAAGTCTGAATAAGATAATTTTAACTCATCTACAGAAGAGATTTCTCATTCGTTTGAACCAAGTCTTGATCGATGTGTGCTAATGAACGAAAACTATTTTTCATTCATATTGCTTTTTTTCTCAATTGCAAGTCATAAATTGGCTATTTCACGAACTGGGCAAACCATTTTGCCCATTTCATGAAATGAGCAATTTCATGGATTGGGCGTAACATAATTATATAGAGCGAAAGTAATAGAATTATTTTTAGACGGAAATATTTCACGTGAATCATGACTCGCATCGTCACAATCGCATCGCATCGTATGTAGTGTAGCAGACCTTTAACTGTGGTGGCAATCTGATCGTTAGCCCTGTTGTTTGTCATTTTCTTTGGGGGGGGGGGGGACATGGCTTGAATGAAGGGCCAGCCGCCACACGTCAGCTAAAATCGCACGACTGTACGATACGATTCGATCGCGTGATATCGATGCGCGCCAATCACATTCGTTCTCGGAGACCACGCGATCGAATCGTATCGCACAGTCGTGCGATTTTAGTGGACGCGTTTGCTGGTCCTTACGCGTTTGCTTGATGCTATTTCAACCATTGTTTTCCCCCCGAAGACGGAGTGTGGCTCCCTCACATGGCGGGGTAATCAAAAACGGTCACACACGTAATGTTCTCATCCCTAGCTGATGCATTTGTACCTTAGTGTTCAAGTGCTTCTCGCTGTTGGGTGATCCCTGGAGTCTTTGTTTTTATTGCATCTGATGGCGTACAACTGTTCGTGTTTTGACGAATAAACTGTCGATTATCCATATAATTCAAATAACAGTTCTTCTTCTTCTTCTTCTTCTTCTTCTTCTTCTTCTGTGTTCCCAGGCCATATGGCCATACTGGGTAAGGTGCGTACGTGTCCGGTTTTCAGTTTTTACTGGTCTCCCCGCTGCGTACAGCCGACGCATTCCGATTTCGGGAGGAGCTCAAAGGAGACAAATTATTTGGAAGATTTTCTTTTATAAAGGCAGGAGAATGGGCCTATGAAAGTCAGAAAGATAGTAGATGATAAGAAAGCAAAGGGAAAAGGCAGAGTCAAAGAGAGTGGCAGATTAGAGGAAGTTACAAGCACATAAATTCCAGAAGGTGGGGGAACTATTTTCATGAAAGACACGGGGCACCCCCACCCACGGTATCCCCATGGAGAAAACTAACGGATTGAATCTGAAGGCAGTAATGAATACTCTACAGTTTCTCTGCTTTTTCTCAGTTTATTGATATAGCTCCTAATTGAAGTAATGAACATCCAGACCCAAGCAAAGCCCCCACGCCATGTCAGATACGAAACTAAACTAAACACTCCCATGCTTATAAACAAAGGATCCCTGGTAGACCTGCCATGCAAGTGTTAGTTTCGTAAACAGTG
>CM065711.1:8312952-8315452 GCA_017654935.2 Phymorhynchus buccinoides | reverse complement strand
TTGAGTGGCTGAGGGTTTCCGCCAACCAAAGCAAAGGGGCCCACCCTTCACTTCCCTTACACAAAGTATTAGTTTTATTAAATGTTATATTGCAGTCTTCAAATTTGTTAATCAATTGGCCAAATTCCAAACTAACAGTTTTACATAAACTGGCCACATGGGCACAGGACCTTGACATACTTACAAAACCAGGATTCAGTTCTTAGTCTGAAAATTAATGACTGTTGGGAGGGACTTATTTTTAAAAAAAAGGCCTTCTCTCACTATTTTATGGTCCCACCCGTGGGAACTAGCGTATTTCTCTAGCTCTCTGGCCCACTGTAGGAAGGCTGTTGATTTAAATTTGCTTTTAGATTCTGAAATGGATAAATTAATATTTGTTTTAGTTCCTAAAGCTCCCAGGGCTGCTTGTTTAGCTGCCCTGTCGGCTATGTCATTACCAGTAATTCCACTATGGGAAGGAATCCAAATTATCTGTAGATTGATTCCCTTTATAGTAATTTGGTGAAGGATCCATTTTATTTCATTTATAACTTCGGTTCTATTTTTCGTCTCTCCTTGGAGAGCTTGGATGGAGGATAAAGAATCTGTGAATATTACCACGTTTCGCGGATAATTTGTTAAATTGTTTATGAAAGTACAAGCTTCCATTAGTGCCCACAATTCCGCACTAAAGATGGACAAATGATCGTTTAGTGTAAAGGCTTTTGTTATCTTAAGTGCCGGAATGGTAAAGGCACATCCAACTTTGGTATTAATTTTGGAACCGTCAGTAAAAATTTGAAGGTGTTCTTTTTGGCTGAAAACAATTTCTTTTGCAGCTATTGCTATTACGTTAGGTTCTTGTTTGGAATAGGCTTCATTTATTGAAGTGTCATAAGATATTTCCTCCCTTTCCCACTGCGGAAAAACCGCAGTGGGGTAGGGGGCAACATCATAAAAATTTAAATCTGCCACCTGAAGTAAATCTTTAGTATAATATATTATGTTTTTTTGTTTTCTGGTAAAGTGCAGGTTTTTTGTACTGCAGCTTTGAGTAATCAAAAAAAGGGTCATTTATGTCTTGCATAAATTCTTTGTCTGAATTTGTTTTTGCTGCGTACCATCTGGTTAAGAAGTTGGCACAATTTAATTTCATAATGTTTTGAAGTGGGAGCCATCCTATGTCTCTGTAAATTAATTTATTTACTGCATAGGAGGGTATTCCTAGGGCAACCTTTAAGGCTTTTGTTTCTACCGACTGTAAATTATTGAATTGTGTTTTTGTTAGGGAATGAAAAACTTCCATCCCATACGTTAGCCTGCTGCGGACTAATGATCTAACTAAATGTGTGAGAAATTTAGGGTCCCTGGCCCATCTTTCTTTTGAAACCACCTTAATAAAGTTAAGGGCTTTTGATGCTTTTTTTTATAGTATATGAGATATGTTTTTGCCAATTTAAGTTTGATGTTAAGATGACCCCCAAAAACTTGACTTGGGAGCTTTGTTCTTTTTTGTCTCCCAAAATATCAATGGAAAGTTTGGTCGTTGTTACATTTGAAAAGACCATAAACTCACACTTATCCGAGGAAAGCGTGAAGCCATTATCTCGTAAGTATGATGCTATTGCGGTGATGTGTTTCTGATGGTTTTTGAAACATGTTTTAAAGAAATTACTATGGATATTTCTATTGGTGGGGGTCCAAATAGCAATATCATCTTCATACATTGAAATTTTAGGTTTTTTAAGGGGAATATTTTGGATGTCGTGAAGCATAATATTGAATAAGGTAGGGGCAATTATACTGCCTTGGGGAACACCCATATCGAGGCTATATGTATCTGAGAGGGATTGCCCTACATTAACTTTCATTTTACGATTAGATAAAAACGTTTTTATAAAATTAAATGTATTGCCATGGATACCGAGCCTGCTAATTTTTTGGAGTAACTTCCCATGCCAGACTGTGTCGTAGGCGCCCTTTATATCAAAAAAAGTGGCTAAGACTTTTTTCCTATGACAGAATGCTTTTCTGACATGGGATGTTAATTTCACTACTTGCTCCATGCAGCTTCTATGTTTACGAAATCCTGCCTGGAACGGGGGTAAAATATTATTTTTTTGTAAGTAATATTCTAATCGTGTTTTCACGATTCTTTCATACACCTTACCCAGATGCGGGGTGAGTGAGATAGGCCGGTAACTTTTGGTGTCTCCCCTCGGTTTTCCGGGTTTGGGGATCCCAATTACTTGGGCCTCTTTCCAGGCCTGTGGAATCTCCCCACTCTCCCAGCATCTGGAGTAAAAGTGGTGTAGAATTGTTAAATATGAAGGGGGTAATTGTTTTATAATTTTGTAGGAGATGGGATCACCTCCTGTAGCTTTATTTACTTTCCTAATACTTCGAAGGGCCATAGCAAGCTCGGTAAGTTTAATTGGGGCATTAATAGGATTATTATTGTCCGTAGACTTTTCTTGTTCTGGTAAGTTGTTTCTTCTTTCCTGTTCGTATTGTGGTA
>CM065711.1:8279348-8284348 GCA_017654935.2 Phymorhynchus buccinoides | reverse complement strand
GTCTCCCCTCTCTCCCCCTCTTCCGCTCTCGGTGTCTCTGTCTCCCATCTCGCCCCCTCTGTTTCCGCTCTCTCGTGTCTCTGTCTCTGTCTCCCCTCTCTCCCCCTCTTCCGCTCTCTGTGTCTCTGTCCTCTGTCTCTCCTCTCTCCCCCTCTTCCGCTCTCTGTGTCTCTGTCTCCTCTCTCTCCCCTCTCTTCCGCTCTCTGTGTCTCTGTCTCTGTCTCCCCCTCTCCCCCTCTTCCCCTCTCTCTTTCCTCCCCTCTCTTCTCTCCGCTCTCTGTGTCTCTGTATCTGTCCCTCTCTCCCCTTTCCGCTCTGTCTATCTCGCTCTCTCTCTCGCCCTTCTCCGCTCTCCTTCTCTCCCCTCTCTCTATCCCTCTTCCGCTCTCTGTGTCTCTGTTCTCCCCTCCTCTCCCCCTCTTCCGCTCTCTGTGTCTCTGTCTCCCCTCTCTCCCCCTCTTCCGCTCTCTGTGTCTCTGTCTCTCCCTCTCTCCCCCTCTCTCCGCTCTCTGTGTCTCTGTCTCTGTCTCTCCTCCCCCTCTCTCCTTCTCTCTGTGTCTCTCTCTGTCTCCCCTCTCTCCCCCTCTTCCGCTCTCTGTGTCTCTGTCTCCCCTCTCTCCCCCTCTTCCGCTCTCTGTGTCTCTGTCTCCCCTATCTCCCCCTCTTCCGCTCCTCCACGTGTCTGTCTCTGTCTCCCCTCATCTCCTCCTCTTCCCCTCTGTGTCTCTGTCTCCCCTCTTCTCTCTGTGTCCTCTTCGTCTCTCTGTACTTTCTGTCTCTGTCTCCTCTCTCTCCCCGTCTTCCGTCTCTCTGTCTCTGTCCCTGTCTCCCCTCTCTCTCTCTCCCGCTCTCTTGTCTCTGCTCTCTGTCCTCTCTCCTTTCTTCTCCTCTCCCTCTCTTCTCCCCTCTCTCTCTCTCTTCCGCTCTCTGTGTCTCTGTCTCTGTCTCCCTCTCTCCCCCTCTCTTCGCTCTCTGTGTCTCTGTCTTTCCCCCTCTCTCCCCCTCTTTCGATCTCTTGTGTTCTCTGTCTCTGTATCCCCTCTCTCCCCCTCTTACGCATCTCTCTGTCAACTGTCTCTGTCTCCCCTCTCTCCCCCTCTTACGCTCTCTCTGTATCTGTCTCTGTCTCCCTCTCTCACCCACTTCCGCTCTCTGTGTCTCAGTCTCTGTCTCACCCATCCTCCCCCACTTCCTGGACTCTGATGTTGTCTGTCTCTGTCTCCCCTCTCTCCCCCTCTTCCGCTCTCTGTGTTTCTGTCTCTGTCTCCCCTCTCTCCCCCTCTTCCGCTCTCTGTGTCTCTGTCTCTGTCTCCCTCCTCCCCCTGGGAAAGCGCGCCGTGTCTCGAAATCCCCTCTTCCCCCTCTTCCGCTCTCTGTGTCTCTGTCTCTGTCTCCACCTCTCTCCCCTCTTCCCGCTCTCTATGGTCTCTGTCTATGTCTCCTCTCTCCCCCTCTGCGCTCTCTGTGTCTCTGTCTCTGTTAATCCTCTCTCTCTCTGGCCCTCTCTGTGGTTCTGTCTCCCCTCTCTACGCCAATTCCGCTCTCTGTGTCTCTGTCTCCCCTCTCCCCCTTCTTCCGCTCAATAATTTTAAGTCTGGTCTATGTCTCTGTCCCCCTCTATGTGCTGCACCGATCTTCGTAACTTTGTATCTCTGTCTCCCCTCTCTCCCCCTCTTCCGCTCTCTGTGTCTCTGTCTCTGTAAGAAAGAGGGTCTCGCCCCTTCATCCGCTCGTCGTGCCTCCTGTTGAGTAGGTCTTCCACTCCCCTCCCGTTTACTTCCTATTCGACTTACACAAACTAAAAGTGGCATACACACTTTCTCCTATCAGTTGATCTATCTCACCGCTGCATCTTTTGTCATATATCTGTCCTTCCTTTCTTGGACACCCCCCCCCCAGGACAGGACTCTCCTTCACATCTCCCTTTCAGCCACACTTAATCTTGGATCTTCAGTTGACCCCCCCCCCCACCCTCCCTTTCACGCCAATCCCCACCCAACCATACTCCCCTTTAATTCTCATTCCTATCTTGAGCCAGTGCAATGACCATAAAGAGAAATGGACGTTTTTTTGAAGTTTGCCTACCCCCCTGTGTAGAGGAGGTTAGGGATGGGGTGGGTGGGGTGGGGTTGGGGGGGGGGGGACTCTTTTGCACAAATAGTTATCCCACGTATCTGGAAAGTTCTGTGCCTGTTTGACGTCATCTAATTTATTTATTGAAAGCGTTTAAGGGCGCTAGGCATGTTAAGCTCTATAAGCGCTTTCGATCTGTCTTCGGGCCCTTTGACTCTGCCTTTTTTGGTCTTTGCTAACTATCATCCTGTCTTACCACCTCTGACCACCACCACACCTACTGGGATCAGGGATACCTGGAGGGAGGGGATCTCCTTATGCACAAATAGTTGTCCCCACCTTCTTGGAAGTTATGCGCTTGAAACCTCCACACTAACCGAGAGGGAGAGAGAGAGTGAAGGGGGAGAGAGGAGGGGGAGAGAGGAGGAGAGAGAGAGAGAGATAGCCTCCACTGCGAAATAGAGAGAGATGACGAGAGATACTAAGACGAGACGAGAGAGAGAGGTGCAGAAGGGCACAGTGGTCGCTAGCGCGTTCGCTTCGTAAGTCAAGTAAACCCGAGTTCTTGACCCAGTAGTACAGGCAGATTTTTTCCTCTCACTTTACCAATGCAGCCTTAACGTCTGAACGTGGAGTCTTGTCGGATGAGACGATAAACCGAGGTACTCGTGTGCCCATGCACATAGCACACAAAAAACCCAGTGGCAACGAAAAAAGTTGTCATTTGGTCAAAAATATACCAACCACCTTTCCTTCTTCAACAGTGACAAAAATCGCATGCAAAAAAATAAAAATAAAAATCTGGGTGGCGCGCCTCTGGCTGTGACGCGCTCTCCAGTGGGAACCCCCACCCGAATTTCACACCCCAGACGCCTCTGTGACTATAAACTACCTAATACCTAATACTAATACCCCCCCCCTAATTTATTTATTGAGAAAAACGTTGTGGTTTTGTTTTTTACAGCGCTTAACCTTTTCAGCTCTATTAGCGCTTCAGTCTGTCTCTCACCTTTTGTGACTACTGCCTTGTTCCCTGTGCTTACTGTCAACCAAACTATATTTCTGCCTAACTGCTCATCCATTCTACTGCCTGCCTTTTTTCCCCCACCCCCATCATGCCATTAGCCATAATGAGAGAGAGAGAGAGAGAGAGAGAGAGAGAGGAGAGAGAGAGAGAGATGGACCCCCGAGAGAGAGAGATGAGAGAGAGAGAGAGAGAGAAGAGAGAGAGATGAGAGAGAGAGAGCGAACGAGAGAGATATAGAGAGCGAACCCCAACCCCACCCCCCCCCCCCCCCGCCCCCACCCCCACACACCCCCCCCCCGACCCCCCCCCCCAACCCCCCCCCCCCCCCCCCCCCCCCCCCACCTCCTCCCCCCCCACACCCCCCCCCACTCCTCCACGGCCCCCACTACACACCACACCCCCCCCCACCCATAGAGAGAGAGTACGTGCCATCACACACCCACACCCTCCCTACCCATGCTGCCATCCCCCGCCCCCCCCCCCCCCCGCCCCCCCCCCCCGGGACATTTGCCCCCGGACCCACTTCCCGAAACGACAGGAGACAGATTAATGCCGCCATAGAACGGAGCAGGTGGGTTGTCGTGTGTGAGAGCGATAGACCATTTATGTCATCCTTGTGTGTTCGCTTTTGTATTGAGGAGAGAGTTTGAAGAGAGCTTTTGAATAGCTAACGTGTGTCCCCACTGTGCGAGAGTGCGCTCCTGAGGAGATTTAGATCAAGAAAGATTCAAAGAGAGCGTCTAAATACTTAGAGAGTTGTTGTGCTTGTTGAGAGTGTGTGTGTGTAGGCACCGCACACATGGGGGGGGGGGGTTCCGGGAGCACAAAAAAAAGGTAAAACAGGGAGCGAGAGTCAGCACGGGGTGGGGAGAGACAAAGCAGACTGCGAGAGAGAGAAATGGCCGGGGGGCAAATAGGTCTTGGGGGCGGGGGGATGACCGGAAGTGTCAGAGACAGAGACAGCGAGACATGTAACTTGGAGAGAGTGATTGAGCCGGGGGCCCACAATGGGACATGGGGGGAAAAGGCACCAATATTGTATACATGCGCCGGGTTGTAGCGGTATGCAAATGGCAGGGGGGGGGGGGATACGTTTATTCGTGCCCCGGAGGCAAATGTGCCGGGGTGGGGGGGGGGGGGGGCGTGGATGTGGCAAGCTCGCAACTCGACAAGGGCGTATAAGTCTTAATTCATTAAACGACGCATTTGTTGTTTATTTACTCGCTTGTTTTTCAACAAACAAAACCGTTTGATTTTTGGGGTGTAGCTGTGCTCGAAGCTGCCAGTGACAAAGTCATAAAATATAAAGAAGATGCTATGAACGGTTTTGAACGTATGAAGCAAAAAGTAAAAGAATGGGTGCAAACACACTCACGGGGTACGGGAAGGGTTAAAATAGAAAGCAATCATCGAGAACAAGACATCGCGATTTCATTCGACAATGAATGCTAAAACAAAACACGGTGTGGTTACAAAAATAAATCATGCAAATTGGACGGGTCTTGTTTTTAATTTTTAAAAAAAAACACACAAAAAAAACACCACACCAACATCTCTTTTTTTGTCCGTAAACAATTAAAAACACTACCATCATCTTTGAAACTTTGTGAAACACGTTACTTGTTTTCCCAACCTTGTACTTTCAGCAACCTGGGGGGCTTAGGAAACGCAACAAAAAAACGGTACCTCTCTCTTCTGCTGCCTCTCTCTCTCTCTCTCTCTCTCCTCTCTCTTGCTCCTCGCTCTCTCTCTCAACAACAAGCTAGTTAATAACACAAACAGGCTTCCTATCTCTCTCTCTCTCTCTCTTCCTCTCTCTCTCTTGCCATCGGAGGCAAAGGGCGACAATACGCAAGGAAACGGAAGTAGAAAGCGAGTGGGCTTCCCTTCTAATAGTCGC
>CM065711.1:8273562-8278848 GCA_017654935.2 Phymorhynchus buccinoides | reverse complement strand
TAAGGCAGATAGATAGTAATGACAGCACGCAAAGGGAGAAGCAGATCAAGATATGCAGTTAAAGGAATTAAAAGCAGAGACAGAGAGCAATGGAAAAGGTAGAGTCCAAAGGAGTGGCAATTAGAGGAAGTTACAAGGGGGCATAAAAAAGGACGACAGAAAGCAAGGAAAAGCAGAGTCAAGAGTGGCAGATTAGAGGAGTACGAAGCAGGACTACGAAGCAAGGGAAAGCAGAGTAAAGAGAGTGGCAGATTAGAGGAAGTACCACAAGCAGACGACAGAAAGCAAGGGAAAGGCAGAGTCAAAGAAGTTGCAGATTAGCAGGAGTTCAATCACAAACTTCCAGAATGTGGGGGAACTATTTATACAAGACCCCCCGTTATCCCGCACGGTGTGGGGGGGGGGGATTTTATATTAACATATTATCGCAAGATAACACCCTTCATTTTGTTTAGGGGCTATGAGGATCAAACACGAACAGAATGTAAATTTCATCAATACACACAAAAACCACTTTTTTGAGTTCACCTGTAACTATTAGCTTTAGGCGGAGACGTAAACAGAACTGCTGCTCTTAAAGAGCTGTGACCCACATACAAATGCCCCCAACTTCAAATTGAAGGCTGCTCTTTAAAAATGATGTTTCGTTTTCAGTTTTGGGGGCATTTGTATGGGAGTGAAAGCTGGTCAAAACAAGATTTTCTTACCACGCTAGATAAGAGGGAAAACACGACCGTGAAACCCGTGATTTTGACACGTCGCGATCTGGTGGATCTTTAAACACAAAATTCCAGGTTTTCCGGTGACAAATTCGCTAATATGTATTCTTAGAAATGAATTTCTCGCGTAGACATGCTTTTAGTATAATAACCAAAGCGATGTATGCTAGTCTGTCGTTTTCCGACAATGACTGCCGGATAGCAGTTGGGGGGCAGATACTACTATTGCTGGCTGGGCTGGGAATTTGTTCATAGTGGAGATGCCTTTGCCGTGGGTACATCCCCACTCTCTCGGCCAAAGGGATTGAGGACCCACCAGCTGGCGTATTGAGGAGGTTTTTTTTTTTCCCCCCCTCCAAAGGCCATCCCATTCCTTTGGCTGCAGCACCAGAGCGATTGGTGCAAGGGCTCCCCCTGGTTCGAGAGTCATAGTCTTCCACAAGAGACTAAAACTGTGCCGTGATTTTCCATTACTGTAGAAAAAATCATCTATTGTACAGCTCTCATGTTGCTATTGGCCCCTACTACAGGCTAATGTCAAACCAGTGATAAAAAAAAAAACACATTTGAGTGAAAGGGCTTAATAGGTGATATGCCTGTTCATTTCTCCCATCTGTTCTCTTCTTCTTGTTCTTTTCGCTCTTCCGCTCTCTGTGTCTCTGTCTCCCCTCTCTCCCCCTCTTCCGCTCTCTCTGTCTCTGTCTCTGTCTCTGTCTATGTCTCCCCTCTCTCCCCCTCTTCCGCTCTCTGTGTCTCTGTCTCTGTCTCCCCTCTCTCCCCCTCTTCCGCTCTCTGTGTCTCTGTCTCTGTCTGCTGTCTCTCCTCTCTCTCCCTCTCTCTCCTCCTCTCTCCCTCTGTCAAATCTCTCTGTCTCTGTCTCTCCCTCTCTCCCCTCTCTCTCTAGTCGCTCTCTGTGTCTCTGTCTTCCCTCCCTCCACCTCTCGTCTCCCCTCTCTCCGTCTCTCTCTCTCTCTCCAACGCTCTGTCCTCTCTCTGTGTCTCTCCTCTCTGTCTGCCTCTCTCTCCCTCCTCGCTCCGCTCTCTGTGTCTCTGTCTCCCCTCTCTCCCCTCTCTCAATCTCTCTGTCATCAATCTCTGTCTGTGTCCCTCTGTCCGCTCTCTGTCTCTCCCTCTCTCCCTCCTCTTCTCGCTGTCTCTCTGTCTCTGTCTCCCCTCTCTCCCCCTCTTCCGCTCTCTCTGTCTCTGTCTCTGTCTCTCCCTCTCTCTCTCCCCCATCTCTCGCTCTCCGTGTCTCTGTCTCACTCTCCCTCTCTCTCTCTCCCTCTCTCCGTCTCTCTGTGTCTCTGTCGCTCTCTCTCTGCTCTCTTCCGCTCTCTGTGCTCTCTCTCTCCCATCTCTCTCGCTTCCCCTCTCCTCTCCTCTCCTCTATCCCCCTCTCCCGCTCTCTCTGTCTCTGTCTCTGTCTCCCCTCCTCTCCCTCCCCTCTCTCTCTCCTGTCTCTCTCTCCTCTCTTCCACCCTCTTCGCTCTCTGTGTCTCAACTCTCCCCTCTCTCTCTTCCGCTCTCTGTGTCTCTCTCCCTCTCTCTCTTCTCTCTCTCCCTCTCCCTCTCCCCCTCTCGCTCTCTGTGTCTCTGTCTCTGTCTCTCTTCTGCCCCTCTCTCCCCCGTCTCTCTCTCCCTCTCTGTCTCCCCTCTCTCCCCCTCTTCCGCTCTCTGTCTCTCTGTCTCTGTCTCCCCTCTCTCCCCCTCTTCCGCTCTCTGTCTCTCTGTCTCTCTCTCTCTCTCCCTCTCTCCCTCTCTGTTTCTCTGTCTCTGTCTCTCTGTCTCCCCTCTCTCCCCTCTCTTCTCGCTCTCTGTGTCTCTCTGTCCTCCCTCTCTCTCTCTCTCTCTCTCCTCTCTCTCCTCTTCCGCTCTCTCTGCCCTCTGTCCTCTGTCTCCCTCTCTCTCCCCTCTCTCCCTCTCTCTCATTCTCTCTCTCTCGCTCTCTGTGTCTCTGTCCTCTGTCTCCCCTCTCTCCCCCTCTCCGCCCTCTCTGTCTCTCTCCCTCTCTCTCTCTCTGTTTCTCTCTCTGTCTCTCTCTCTCTCTCTCTCCTCTCTCTCTCTGTCTCCCCTCTCTCCCCCTCTTCCGCTCTCTGTGTCTCTGTCTCTGTCTCCCCTCTCTCTCTTCCCTCTCTGTCTCTGTCTCTGTCTCTCTGTCTCTCCGCTCTCTCTGTCTCTGTCTCCTCTCCCCTCTCTCCCCCTCTTCCGCTCTCTGTGTCTCTGTCTGTCTCTGTCTCCCTCTCTCTCCCCTCTCTCCCGCTCTCTTCCGCTCTCTGTGTCTCTGTCTCTGTCTCCCCTCTCTCCCCCTCTTCCGCTCTCTGTGTCTCTGTCTCTGTCTCCCCCTCTCCCCCTCTCCGCTCTCTGTGTCTCTGTCTCTGTCTCTCTCTCTGTGTCTCTGTCGCCCCTCTCGCTCTCTGTGTCTCTGTCTCTGTCTCCCCTCCCCTCTCTCCCCTCCCCCCTCACTTCCTATTCGACTTACACAAACTAAAATTGGCCTACACACTTTCTCCTATCACATCTATCTCACCGCTGCATCTTTTCTATATATCTGTCCTTCCTTTCTTACCCCACCCCCCCCCCCATCTCTCTTCCTTCACTATCTCCCTTTCATCCACACTCTAATCTTTGATCTTCAGTTTACCCCCCCCCCCCACCCTCCCTTTCACACCTCCCCACCCAACCCTCCCCCTTTAATTTTCACTCCTTATCTTAGCCAAGGTGCAATGACCTAAAGAGAAATGGACGTAACGTTTTTTGAAGTTTAGCCTACCCCCTGTGTAGAGGAGGCGGGGATGGGTGGGGGTGGGGGTGGGGGTGGGGGTGGGGGGGGGGGGATCCTTTTGCACAAATAGTTATCCCACGTTCTGGAAGTTCTGTGCCTGTAACGTCCTCCAATTTATTTATTAAGAAAGCGTTTTTTAAGGCGCTTAGCATGTTAAGCTCTATAAGCGCTTCGATCTGTCTCTCGGGCCCTTTGACTCTGCCCTTTTCCTTTTGCTTACTGTCATCCTTTGCTTTACCACCACCACCACCACCACCTTACCGGTATCCCGGGGATACCTGGAGGGAGGGGGAGATCTTTTGCACAAATAGTTTCCCCCACCTTCTGGAAGTTCTGTGCGCTTGTAACCTCCTCTAATTGAGAGGGAGAGAGAGAGAGAGAAGAGGGAGTGGGGAGAGGGAGAGAGAGAGAGAGAGAGAGAGAGAGAGAGAGAGAGAGAGAGAGAGAGAGAGAGAGAGAGAGAGAGAGAGAGAGAGAGGGGGGTGTAGATTGGCACAGTGGTAGCGCGTTCGCTTCGTGTCAAGTAAACCCGAGTTCGAACCTTGGTACAGGGGATTTTTCCTCTCACTTTGCACTAGGCCTTACGGTCTGAACGTGGAGTCTTTCGGATGAGACGATAAACCGAGGTCCCGTGTGCCCATGCACTTAGCATACGTTAAACCCAGTGGCAACGAAAAAGTTGTCATTTGGTCAAAACAATACCCCCACCCCCCTCACCAGTGACAAAAATCGCATGCAAAAAATAAAAAAAAAATGGGTGGCGCGCCTCTGGCTGCGACGCGCTCTCCAGGTGGGAGCAACCCGAATTTCACAGAGACGCCTCTGTGACTATAAACTACCTAATACCTAATACTAATACCTAATACCTAATTTATTTATTGAGAAAACGTTGTGGTTTTGTTTTTTACAGCGCTTAACCTTTTCAGCTCTATTAGCGCTTCAATCTGTCTCTCCCTTTTGTGACTCTGCCTTTTCCCTGTGCTTACTGTCAACCAAACTATATTTCTGCCTAACTGCTCATCCATTCTACTGCCTGCCTTTTTTCCCCCACCCCCATCATGCCTTAGCCATAATGAGAGAGAGAGAGAGAGAGGAGAGAGAGAGAGAGAGAGAGAGAGAGAGAGAGAGAGAGAGAGAGAGAGAGAGAGAGAGAGAGAGAGAGAGAGAGAGAGAGAGCGAACGAGAGAGAGATATAGAGAGCGAACGAGAGAGAGAGGGAGAGAGAGAGAGAGAGGAGAAGAGAGAGAGAGAGAGAGAGAGAGAGAGAGAGAGAGAGAGAGAGAGAGAGAGAGAGAGAGAGAGAGCGAGAGCGAGAGAGAGAGAGACAGAGAGAACAGAGACAGAGCACGAGCGCGAGACAGACACAGAGAGAGAGAGAAGAGAGAGGAGAGAGAGAGAGGGAGAGAGAGAGTGAGGAGAGAGAGAGAGAGAGAGAGAGAGAGAGAGAGAGAGAGAGAGAGAGAGAGAGAGAGAGAGAGAGAGAGAGGACAGAGAGAGAGAGAGAGAGAGAGAGAGAGAGAGAGAGATAGAGAGAGAGAGAGAGAGAGAGAGAGAGAGGAAGAGAGAGAGAGAGAGAGAGAGAGATAGAGAGAGAGATGAGAGAGAGAGAGAGAGAGAGAGAGAGAGAGAGAGAGAGAGAGAGAGAGAGAGAGAGAGAGAGAGAGAGAGAGAGAGAGAGAGAGAGAGAGAAGAGAGAACGAGCACAGAAAGCACACATACATACACACACACGCGCGCGCGCACACACACTTTGGTCATAAACAGAGAGAGAATGGGAGAGAGGGA
>CM065711.1:8261062-8263562 GCA_017654935.2 Phymorhynchus buccinoides | reverse complement strand
TGTGTGTGGTGTGTGTGTGTGTGTGTGTGTGTGTGTGTGTGTGTGTGTGTGTGTGTGTGTGTGTGAGTGTGTGTATATGTGTATGTGTGAGTGTGTGTATGTGTGTGTGTGTGTATGCGTGTGTATGCGTGTATGTGTATATGTTGGTGTGTTTATATAATATATATATATAATGTGTGTGTGTGTGTGTGTGTGTGTGTGTGTGTGTGTGTGTGTGTGTGTGTGGTGTGTGTGTGTGTGTGTGTGTGTGAGAGTGTTGTGTATGTATCATGAGGTGTGTATATGTGTGTGTGTGTGCATGCGTGTGTATGCGTGTGTATGTGTATGTGTGTGTTTGTGTGTTTGTGTGTGTTGTGTGTGTGTGTGTGTGTGTGTGTGTGTGTGTGTAGGTGTGTGTGGTGTGTGTGTGTAGGTGTGTGTGTGTGTGTGTGTGTGTGTGTGTGGTGTGTGTGTGTGTGTGTGTGTGTGTGTGTGTGTGGTGTGTTTGTGTGTGTGTAGAGAGTGTATGAGCGAAATGAAATGAGGTGAAAGTGACACATTTACTTACGAAATAAATGAAAAACGTAAATAGTCTGGTTAAAACTTTGCATTAAAAAGATGCATCTCTCTCTCTCTCTCTCTACTCCTCTCCTCTCAGTCGCTCTCTCTTCTCTCTCTCCTATCTCTCTCTCTCTCCTCTCTCTCTCTCTCTCTCTCTCTCTCTCTCTCTCTCTCTCTCTCTCTCTCTTCTCTCTCTCTCTCTCTCTCTCTCTCTCTCTGTCTCTCCTCTCTCTCTCTCTCTCTCTCTCTCCCTCTCTCTCTCTCTCTCCCCCCCTCCTTCCCCCCCCCCTCTCTCTCTCTCTCTCTCTCTCTCTCTCTCTCTCTCTCTCTCGCTCTCTCTCTCTCTCTCTCTCTCTCTCTCTCTCTCTCTCTCGCTCTTTGCATAATACAGACACAAACATGCAACAAACGGTTGCACATCATTAGTACATTTGATAGAATATCATATTTTGTTCAGACTCCCACAAAAGCAAACGAAAAACAAACAACAACAACAACAACAA
This sequence comes from Phymorhynchus buccinoides, assembly GCA_017654935.2. NCBI lineage: Eukaryota > Metazoa > Mollusca > Gastropoda > Neogastropoda > Raphitomidae > Phymorhynchus > Phymorhynchus buccinoides. The sequence continues at coordinate 8,262,519 of CM065711.1, read as the reverse complement.
CAACAACAGCGAAACACACAAACAAACTAGATCAATTTTATTACAGAAAGATGTATGTGTGTTCAGCAACAGTAATGTAACCGATAACACGCAGACAAACAAATACGTAGGCGAAGTGTTGACCAATATTTTCAGAACTCAAACTTTCAAACTTTCGACTCAGGGGACGAAGTTAAAGTTTTACGTCCTCTCGGCCCAAGCCATACGGGACATAATTCGACCCCCCCCCCCCCCCCCCCTCCCCCAACCCCCCTCCTTTTATATTATTACTATTATTACTTTTACTTCTTTTTTGCGACAACCGTTCCTACTAACGACATAGGCACGTGTCGGGCGGTTTACGTCACTTAACATGGCGCTGGGTCGGGTCGCAGGTGGCAACAACTGGTATTATTATTATTATTACTTTCTCGGAAAAGGGAAACAAAAACACATAGATGGTTATTTGAGGGTGGGTGGTCAAAAGAAAGAAAGGAAAGAAAAGAAGGAAAGAAAGAAAGAAAGAAAGAAACAGGGGGGAGTTTCTCTAGATAACGTTCGCCGCGCCAATAACGCTCACGGCAAACGGGGCCTAAGAAACACTTTAGAAAGCGTTTGAGGAAGAATATTACAAGCTCTTGTCTGATTGGTCAAATTGTTTTTATTATTATTTTAAGCAAACTGTAATGGACCAATCAACAACAAGAACCGTATTCACCCCCTACTAGTTCCGGATAGTTCGCCGCTTGTCACCTTTCGACTGAGAGCAAAACGCCATGCGAACTATCGGCAAAACGAAGGGTGTTTCTTAGACCGTTTTTGCCGATTTGAGCGAGCGCGACGAAACGTTAGCCCTTGTGAAACTCACCCCAGGTCTAAGTGACCAGTGCTGTATAATTGCTGGGCGCGTGGGAGTTGTGTGTGATGAGTGTGATGAGTGTGATGAGTGAGGAGTGTGATGAGTGAGGAGTGTGATGAGTGTGATGAGTGAGGAGTGTGATGAGTGATGATAGAGCAGAAAAAAGCAGGGGGGGAAATAATAGAAGTTTGTGTGCTCATGTGTGATTAGATAATTATATAATATTTGTGTGTGGAAACTTGGTAGAGATCAGCTTTTTTAGTTTCTTCTATATTGTCTTTTTCTTCTTTTTGTTCTCTAAGACTCTGACGTCTTTTTCTTCTTCTTCTTCTTCTTCTTCTTGTTCTTCTTCTTCTTGTTCTTCTTCTTCTTCTTCTTCTTCTTCTTCTTCTTCTTTCTTCTTCTTCTACTTCTTCTTCTTCTTCTTCTTCTTCTTCTTTCTTCTTCTTCTTCTTCTTCTTCTTCTTCTTCTCTTCTTCTTCTTCTTCTTCTTCTTCTCTTCTTCTTCTTCTTCTTCTTCTTCTTCTTCTTCTCTTCTTCTTCTTTCTTCTTCTTCTACTTCTTCTTCTTCTTCTTCTTCTTTCTTTCTTCTTCTTCTTCTCTTTCTTCTCTCTTCTTT
>CM065711.1:8253562-8256062 GCA_017654935.2 Phymorhynchus buccinoides | reverse complement strand
AAAAACCCTATCGAACTGTTAGATACATTGGTGGCATTCTAATAACAATAAATGTTGATGTTTTTAATCATTGAAATAGATTTCATTTAGCGCCCCCCCCCCCCCCCCCCCCCCCCCCCCCCCCCCCCCCCCCCCGCCGCCTCCCCCCCCTCCCCGCCCCCCCCCCCCCCGCCCCCCCCCCAACCCCCCCCCCCCACCCCCTCCCCACCCCCCCCACCCCCCGATTTTTTTACTTTAAAAAGGTGTACAAATTGAAAACTGAGACTTCAAATTCAGCTGCCATGTTTGTTTGACTACATGTAGGGGCCTAGGCCTATTGTCTTATTCAAATTCACGGGTCACTGCCCTGCCAAGGCCACAAACTTGTCGCTGAAGCCATGTACCAATCAGAAATCGCGATAGAAAAACTATATCTCGATAGGGTTATTTTGTGGAAACCCTATCTATCTGTTCGACAGAGTTTTAAAACTCTATCGAACAGCTAGATAGGGTTTTCAAACTCTATCGAACTGATAGATACAGTTTCGAAACTCTATCGAACAGCTAGATAGAGTTTTGTATCTTTGGCGCGCCATAGTTTTGTTTTTGCTGCCCCCCCCCCCCCCCCCCCCCACTTCCCCCTATGCTTAGCTCTGCTAGGGCCCTCCTTGATAGCTCCACGATAACAACCCCAACCCCACCCCCATCCTCCGCCCTGTCACATATTATTATGACACACACGCGCGTGCGCATCGACGGGTCTATTTCACAACCTAAATTCCTCCTCTGCATCTTTTTGGTGTTTGTTTGTTTGTGTGTGTGGAGCTGTTTTGTGGTTTGTAATCACCAAGCATCTCTATCTCTCTCTCTCTCTCGTTCTATCTCTCACCTATCTAAAGCAGAGCTCGCGTAGCGCACCTAACCTCCTCTGCTCTGTCTCTATGACTCTCTCTCTCTCTCGGCTCTATCTCCCTCGCTCCCCCCCTCTCTCTCTCACTTCTCTCCAATCACCCCCCCCCTCTCTCCCACCCCCCTCCCCTCTCTCCCTTCGCCTGCCTCCTTTTCTAGCAGACCCCCCCCCCCCCCCCCCCCCCCCCCCCCCCCCCCCCCCCCCCCCCGCCCCCCCCCCCTCCCCCCCCCCCCCCCCCCCCCCCCTCTCGTCTCTCTAGATCTCCTCCCTTCCTCCCCCTATCCCCCACCTCTCTCCCCCACCCCCCCCCCTCTCTCTCACATCTCTCTCTCTACCCCCCCCCCCATCCCCCCTCTCCCCCCCCCTTCTAACCCCCCCCTCCCCCCCCCTCCCCCCCCCCCTGCCTCCCCCCCCCCCCCCCCCCCCCCCCCCCCCCCGCCCCCGACCACAACTTAAACTTGAACCAAGAACCTAGAAACTAAATAAAACCGGAATAGACGAAAGGGAACGGGATATACAAGAGAAACGGAGGGGGGTATGGGAGGGGAAGTGGACGCACAAACGATAACCTCATTGCTGCTCGCGTCCTCCCATCATCCGCCCACCCACCAATCACTCACGCTTGTGTTTTCAAAAGCCCTCCCTCCCAATTGGCTCTTTAGCCTCTCCTGTTCCCTCCCCCCTTCCCCACCCCTATCTCTCAGCCTTGCTCTTGCTTTTTTAGTCAGGGCTGGCCACGCAACTTCGTGTCATGTTATGGTTTTTTTTAGTAGCCATCCATACTCTCAATCCCTCGAATTCCATCCATCCCTCCTTCCTAACGAAGCTTTCTGTGTTTGGGCTGGCTCAGTTGTCCCTCCCTCCCTCCCTCCCTCCCTCCACGCTGCCAGGCCAGAGCGGCGGTCATCTAATCAGAGAGCGAAAAAGACCTCTCTGACGTTGTTTTTTCTTTTATTCCCTCCTATTACTATTGTTTTTGTCTTTGCCCCCCCCCCCCCTTCTTTTCTCTCATTTATTAATATTTGATCTTCCCTTTTTTGTTTCTTCTTTTTTCTCTCTCTCTCTCTCTCTCTCTCTCAATCTCGCTCTCTCTCTCTCTCTATCTCTCTCTCTCGAACTCTCTCCTCTCTCTCTCTCGTCTCTCTTCTCTCTCTCTCTCTCTCTCTCTGCTGTAATTAATTAGCTTATCTCATTACCGTGAATAAATACCATTTCGTTCGTTCGTTCTCTCTCTGTGTCTCTCTCTCTCTGTCTCTCTCTCCTCTCTCTCTCTCTCTCTCTCCCCCGCCTCCTCTCTCTCTCTCTCTCTCTCTCCCTCCCTCTCTCTCTCTCTCTCTCTCTCCCTCTCTTCTCTTCTCACTCTTCTCTCTCTCTCCCTCTCTCTTTTAGTCTCTCTCTCAGCGCATCAGCAGCCCTGTAAAACAGTAGTCATGAGGAGGAGAGACAAAACGGAACAAGGGGCGCTAGGCTACTGTAGCCGATGTTGGGAGGGACGGGTCGGTAGGTGGGGGTTAGTGGGGGGTGGGGGTGGGGTGGGGTGGAGTCCCCAAAACATATCATGACGCGAAGTTGCGTGGCAAGTCAGAGGCATGGCTGAGGAATGGGGGGGGG
>CM065711.1:8249873-8253062 GCA_017654935.2 Phymorhynchus buccinoides | reverse complement strand
CTCTCTCACTCCCTTAGTTCGTCTCTCTCTCTCTCTCATCTCGCTCTCTCTGTGTCTGTCTCTGTCTATGTCTCTATCTCTGTCTGATCTGTCTGTCTCTCTCTCTCTCTCTTCACTGTCTTTCTCTCTCTCTCTCTCACTCTCTCTCATACTCTCTCTCTCTCTCTCTCATTTTATCCACAAAAATACAACGTGTGTCAACCACACACACACACACACACACACACACACACACACACACCACACACGACACACACACACACCCACACACACACACACAACACACCATCCGACAACTCAGCTTGTTTTATCATTCGGAAGAAAACAACCAACAACGAACAACAGTTTAAGAGACACGGAAAATTACATAGTACATGAAGTGGGTGGTTGGCCAATGCAGGTTATCTCCAGCCCCACCCACCCCCCACCCCTACCACCCATCCCTCCGCCACCACCCACTTTCCCACTTCCCAATGTGTGTCGTGATGGTCGTATCAGAAATACTAACCCTTAAGAACAATGAACGATCATTTTTAAATAACATTATTTGATTAGGGGGTAAAAAATTTGTAAATATTTACTACTGCATGATAAATAGAGTTTGTGCGCGCGAGGAGCGCGTGTCGTGTGTGTGTGTGTGCGGGTGCGTGCCGTATCCGTGTGCGCGCGTGTTGTGTGTGTGTGTGCGAGCGTGTGTGTGTGTGTGTGTGTGTGTGTGTGTTGTGTACTACAGTGTGTGTGATTGTGTGTGTGTGGTTGTCTGTGTGTGTGTGTGTGTGTGTGTGGTGTGTGTTGGTCTGTGTGGGTGTGTGTGTTGCGTGTTCGGTCGTATATGTGTATGTGTGAAGTGTGTGTATGTGTGATTGTGTAGTGCGCGTGTATGCCGTGGTATGTTGTATATGGGTGTCCCCCCTCACCCCTCCCCCTCTCCCCAACCCCCTCCTCCCTCGTCCTCGTCCTCTTCCTGGGCGGGGTTTATATATTATATATTATAATATTGTGTGTGTGTGTGTGGTTTGTGTGTGTCGTGTGTGTGTGTGTGTGTGTGGTGTGTGTCGTGGTGTGGGTGTGAGAGTGTGTGTATGTGTGAGTGTGTGTATATCTGTGTGTGTATGTGCATGCATGCGTGTGTATGCGTGTATGTGTATGTGTGTGTTTGTGTGTGCTTGTGTGTGTGTGTGTTCATGCTTCTGTGTGTGTGTGTGTGTGCTGTGTGTGTGTGTGTGTGTGTGTGTGTGTGTGTGTGTGATGTGTGTGTGTGTGTGGTGCTGTGTGTGATGTGTGTGCTGTGTGTGTGATGTTGTTTGTGTGTGTTGTGAGAGTGAGCGAAATGAAATGGTGAAAGTGACACATTTACTTACGAAATAAATGAAAAACGAATAGTCTGGTTAAAACTTTGCATTAAAACGATGCATCTCTCTCTCTCTCTCTCCTCGTCTCTCTCTCTCTCTCTCTCTCTCGGTCTCTCTCATCATCTCTCTCCTCTCGTCCTCCTCTCTCTCTCCCAACCTCTCTCCCCCGAGGGGGGAGGGGGACCAACAGGAACTCCCCCCACACACACACCCCTCCTCTCTCTCTCTCTCTCTCGTCTCCCTCTCGCTCTGCTCGCGTCCCTCTCTCTCTCTCTCTCTCTCTCTCCCTCTCTCTCTCTCTCCCCTCCCTCTCCTCTCTCTCTCTCACTCTCTCTCTCAATCACTCTCTCTCTCATCTCTCTCTTCTCCTCTCTCTCTCTCTCTCTCCTCTCTCTTCATCTCTCGCTCTTTTGCTAATACAGACACAAACATGCAACACACGGTTGCACATCATTAGTACATTTGATAAGAAGATCATATTTTGTTCAGACTCCACAACGAAGACAACGAAACAAACAACAAACAACAACAACAACCAGCAACAAACAAACAAACAAACAAACTAGATGATCAATTTTATTACAGAAAGATGTATGTGTGTTCAGCAACAGTAATGTAACCGATAACACGCAGACAAACAAATACGTAGGCGAAGTGTTGACCAATATTTTCAGAACTCAAACTTTCAAACTTTCGACTCAGGGGACGAAGTTAAAGTTTTACGTCCTCTCGGCCCAAGCCATACGGGACATAATTCGACGACCCCCCCCCCCCCCCACCCCCCCTCCCCCAACCCCCCCCCTTTTATATTATTACTATTATTACTTTTTAACTTCTTTTTTTGCGACAACCGTTCCTACTAACGACATAGGCACGTGTCGGGCGGTTTACGTCACTTAACATGGCGCTGGGTCGGGTCGCAGGTGGCAACAACTGGTATTATTATTATTATTACTTTCTCGGAAAAGGGAAACAAAAACACATAGATGGGTTATTTGAGGGTGTGGTGGTCAAAAGAAAGAAAGGAAAGAAAAAGAAGGAAAGAAAGAAAGAAAGAAAGAAACAGGGGGAGTAGTTTCTCTAGATAACGTTCGCCGCGCGAATAACGCTTACGGCAAACGGGGGCCTAAGAAACACTTTAGAAAACGTTTGAGGAAGAATATTACAAGCTCTTGTCTGATTGGTCAATTTTTTTATTATTATTTTAAACAAACTTTTAATGGACCAATCAACAACAAGAAACGTATTCACCCCCTACTAGTTCCGGATAGTTCGCCGCTTGTCACCTTTCGACTGAGAGCAAAACGCCACGCGAACTATCGGCAAAACGAAGGGTGTTTCTTAGACCGTTTTTGCCGATTTGAGCGAGCGCGACGAAACGTTAGCCCTTGTGAAACTCACCCCATGGTCTAAGTGACCAGTGCTGTATAATTGCTGGGCGCGTGGGAGTTGTGTGTGATGAGTGTGATGAGTGTGATGAGTGAGGAGTGTGATGAGTGAGGAGTGTGATGAGTGTGATGAGTGAGGAGTGTGATGAGTGATGATAGAGCAGAAAAAAGCAGGGGGGGAAATAATAGAAGTTTGTGTGCTCATGTGTGATTAGATAATTATATAATATTTGTGTGTGGAAACTTGGTAGAGATCAGCTTTTTTAGTTTCTTCTATATTGTCTTTTTCTTCTTTTTGTTCTCTAAGACTCTGACGTCTTTTTCTTCTTTCTCTTGCTTCTTCTTCTTGTTCTTCTTCTTCTTGGTTTTCTTACCTTCTTCTTCTTCTTCTTCTTCTTCTTCTTTTATTTCTCTTCTTTCTACTTCTTCTTCTTCTCTTCTTCTTCTTC
>CM065711.1:8227373-8234873 GCA_017654935.2 Phymorhynchus buccinoides | reverse complement strand
CTCTTGCTTGTCTCGAGGGTCCAGTGCCCTTTAAGCATATGAGCAAGTTCTCTGTATACTCTGTGTGAACTGCTTCTGTCGGCGTTGTGGCCGTATACAGTTCGTGTGTCGTTTTGTCGCGTCGCGTTGCGTTTCGGTCAGTGAGAAGGTACGTGCATAATTGTTTAGATATTGTGAGGTAGCATTCGTGTAAATATGTGCAGATATGTTAGCGTGTGGCACAAAGTAAGGAGTTTAAATAGAATGAACTATAGGTTAGTTTGTAGGTTTGTCAGCGTTGCAAATGTTTTTCAGCGGACAAGTTCCGGTTTGTGGTTATTTACATAACTATCCGCGTAACATTTTATTTTGTTTTGCCTTTGGTTCTGTTTTGAGTCTAATTTAAGGATGGGGTAGTAATGGAGATATAATTGGGGACATTAAGTTTAAAAGGGAGTTTGGCTAAGATATTTAAGTTTTGGTCATTTACTAGTTAGCGTGGAAGGGTTATAATAACGCTTTTGGTATTTGAATACAAGGGCGTTAATGCATTATAGTATTTGTAGTATGAATTTTGTTTTAGTTGGGGTGTCTGGTCAGGCGAGGTTAAAGTAGGGTGGTGGTGACAGGGTGTGTCATTGGCATTATGTGTGCAGTGTTTTGGCTCACCCAGTTTCAATGAGCATTGTTTTGTTTTGGCTCACCCGGTTTTAATGAGCATTGTTTTGATTTGGCTCACTCAGTTTTTGTGAACATTGTTTTGTTTTGGGCTCACTCACTTTTAAGTAACTGAAGTGTTTGTGCGGTTTGATATTTTAGTTCATGGTCGCGTTCCAGTTTGTTCCTGGAACTATGGAGTAAGACATCAACGTAGGTAGCTTAAAGTTATTAATTTGTCGGCTACTTGTATTATGAGCCCTGTGGCTACAAGGTTTATAATATTAACACACACAAAAAACAACTACATTTTATTGTTGGTTTTAGAAGATTGGTTGGTTTTTTTAAGTTAATGGGCTGGTTTCATTGTTATTGTTACAAGGGCTGTGACAGATTGACGGCTGTTAATTATGCAGTCATTTTCTGTAAGGGGAACCTTTTTGCATACAAGTTATTGTTGCGCAATTATTGTGACCAATGTTGGGTGTTCACCTTCCTTTATAAATGTTACATTGGACTTTTGATGAGACACTTTACTAAATTGATGTCATTCTTTTATGAGGAAAGTAAGGACATAATTTGTTAGTATTTAGTATATTTACGTTATTATAGAAAGTGTCACTTTTGTCTGTTTAATAGCATTCTCTGGTCCCTGGGGTGTTTGGCGGTGTGCGGGTGGACTTCGTCTGGAGTGCCGCTTGTTGGTATCCTCTCCCCTCCCTCCTACCTACCTACTTCTGCTGTCAACCCTGAAAGAAGTGGCTCGTCGCTGAAGTCTGCCAACCCTGGAAGAAGAGGTCCATCGTTTGAAATGCGCCAACCGGGGGGAGGAAGAGTCTGAAGCCGTTGGGGGAATGTTCGTCGACTCTGAGCTCGGAAGCTCTGGGTTCCTGCATCTGGAGCTGATTCCCTGGGTGGTTGTCGTCAGCTCGAGAGCGTCGTTGGTTGGTCCCTTTCAACTGGTTTGATTTTTGGTAGTGGAAGACCATTTAGTAGTGAGTTTGGAGTTGTGGAGAAACGCTATGCTGCAGGATACTCAAGAATCGGGTTTTGTGGGGTTTTTCTGGATGTCTTCATAATATTGGTGAACCCTTAGTTATTTGTCGTCTTCAGTTGGGCTCGGTGCTCACTTGCAGGAACTGCGACAGACCTTCATTCTCCGATCACCGGTATATTTATATAAATGCATTTGTGTTGATTTACGCTTGAAATCAAACCCCGTGGCTTGTGTTGACAGTTGGCATTACAAAAAAAAAGCATGATTTCAGGTTGATCATTATTGGCTAAACTTGTTGTTGCAGATGCTTTGTTTTGCTTGGCCTCTTTTGCTTTGCTGTCTTTGTTGACAGCTTTGCTGTTATTTACCCTGAGGTTTGTTCTCTAACGCCGGTTTGCATTTGTTGCTTGATGCATGTAGTGTGTCTGTGGGTAATTGTGTAATCGTTACATTTGTTGCTTGCCTTGCGGTCATTCATTCAATTCATACTTCTGTTTTGTTTCCACTTTATCGACTTAACGCTCCATTCGTTCATATGCAATATTTTGATTTGTTTGGTGATTAATAAATTGGTGGTTGTCTCGCATTGTACTTCCTTTGTTTGTCCTTGTTGGTGTGTGTATGAGAGCGGCATGTCCCTTACTTTAGTCCGGCCTTAGCGTGTCGTGACAGTGTGGCCCACATACAGACTTCCCTCGTATATGATCGAGGCTGCTCTTTATAGTGATGTTTCGTTTTCGTGCATGAGGAAATTTGTATGGGAGCCACACTTGGTCAAAATAAGATTTATTTCCAGTTATAAGAGGAAAACACGTGAAAACCGTGATTTTGACACGTGACGTGGTGGGTCTTTAATGCTACTGACTTACACGTGATAATTTAACGCTTGATTTCACGTTTTGAATCCTCCTTGTCCACAAGTATCTCTGTTAGCGACGAGACGATGGTGACAAATATGGCGGCTACGGTGACCGCGATGCATGCTGGGACGACCTTTCGCTCTCTTCCTATTTCCTGATCTGATCTTTTTCATTACTTTCTTGCCTCCTTGACGGAGTTGCCGGAGAGAGAAGCCATTTTGGATGAGGTGGGTGGAGGCCACTCATTGTGGTTGAAGCTTTCTCTTGATTGAGAATGTGAATGTGGTCTCTATGTTTCTTCTTAGAATGTTCATATTGTAACTATTTTACTCTTGTATAATTAATTGTGTGTGAGTGTGTGTGTGCGCATGCATGTGTGTGTGTGTGTGTGTGTGTGTGTGTGTGTGTGCGTGTGCGTGTGTGTGTGTATGTGTGTGTGTGTGTGTGTGTGTGTGTGTGTGTGTGTGTGTGTGTGTGTAAGGAAGTAAGAGAACGTTGCGTGCAAGCATCGTGCTTATTTTACTTTCTAATGATGAATTATTTGTTTGCCTTTAATGTTCTTGTTATCAATGTGAAGCGCACTGAGCTCATGTGAGAAAGAGCGCTACATAAATTCCCATTATTACTATTATTATCATTATTATTCTCAGTAACCAAAAAAATGGAGCTATTTCCTTTGTTGTGAGTGAAACTCCTGTTGGTAAACTGCATACAATTAAAATAAATAAATAAAAAGGCTTGTATTGTGGAAATTTCGTGCAAACGATTTGGCCTAATCTCAGGTGGCCCTTTGAATAGTCATTTTCTTTCGCTGAAAGAAATTGACTTCCAGCACCTCCGCCAAGGAGGGATCGCCGATTTGACACTTTTAATTTATAGCAAACCAGAGCAAAGTGAGTGTTGCGATCTCTGTAAAGGGTGTTTTTCTGGTGATCTCGACGTGTTTCTTACAAAAACTCATCCGACAGGGTGCCCCTTTAAATGAAAAAAGCATAAGTAAGCCAAAGGGAAGAAGAAAAAATAACAACGAAAATGTGTTTTTTTGTTTTGGGATTGTCTACTTTTTAAAGATCCACCAGATCACGTGTCAAAATCACGTGTTTCACGTGTTTTCCCTCTTATAACAGGAACTAAAATGTTTTGACCAAGTCTGACTCCCATCTAAATGGCCCCAAATTCAAACCGACACATCAGTTTAAAGAGCAGCCTCAATTTGTGAATATGGGGAACTTTGTATGTGGGTCACAGCAACTCAGAAAAAAACAAAGGACTTAATCTTGGTGCGTCACTGGGTCTTTAAAGAAAATACTCATTTAAAATTTCTTGTGCTTTTGTCAAATTGAAAACGACCACCGCTTTGCCTCGCTTTTAATAATAAATAATAAATAAAGCTTCTATAGCGCTCTTCGATGATTAAAAATCATCCTCAGAGCGCTTTACAATATTACGAGAGGGAGAAAAAACCAAAAAAAACAACAACCAACTCACGCCGTTCATCCCACGGATGTAGTATTTCACATACACATTATTGACACAATTTCAAAGAAGGGGATAAATAAATAAATTAAAAAAATTATAAAAAAGAGAAAAAAAAGGCATGGACAAACAGACCCCCACACACCTCACCCTTTCAATACGCACGCCATTTATGCACTCACAAATTCTCGGGGAGGGAGGGAGGGGGGGGGGGGGGGGTCATACGAGCTCACAAATTCCCAAAACAATATGTGAATGTAAAACAATATTACGAGAAAGGCAGAGAGAGCGAAGGAGAGAGGGGGGGGGGGAGACAGAGGTGGGGGGGGGTGGGGGGACAGAGGGGGAGGGGGGGGATGAAAGGGCATAGGGGGGAGGGGGAGAAAGAAAGAGATGGAGAGGGAAAGAGAGAGGGAGAGACAGAGAAAAGAAAAGGGCTATAGGGGGGGGGTTACAAACAAAAAAAAAAAAAAAAAAACACACTCAGAGTAAGAGACACACACACATCACACACTCACACACACACACACACACACACACACACACACACACACACACACACCACAGAGGCAACACTTTACACACGGGGTTTGTGTGTGAGATTGAAATTGAAATTATGAAGGGGAAAGGAACTTTTTGAACTTTTTGAGTCTTAAGGCCAGACTTGAATGCAGACAGGGACAGAGCGGACCGGAGGTAGAAGGGGAGCGAGTTCCAGATGGTGGGTACTTGATAGCTGAAAGAGCGGTGACCAAAGGACTTAAGTTTCATGCGGGGGACTTTGAGGAGTTTCTCGCTGCTAGAACGGAGAGTGCAGGATGGTTGATTGGTGATGAGACGGTTGGACAGGTATGTTGGCAAAGTGTTTTGAAAATGGCGGAAAGCGAGGATTGCTAGTTTGTACTCAATGCGAGCATGAATTGGCAGCCAGTGTAGTTTGATCAGAAGGGGTGTGACATGGGTTCTTTTTGATTTCCTCAGGACGAGTCTGGCTGCATTGTTTTGTATTCTTTGTGAGACGATTGATTTGAACTGCGGACGAGTTCGGCAAGAGTTGCATTGCAATAGTCACTTTCTGGAAAAGACCAACGAACATACTAGTTGAGTGCTGTGGCTTTTTCAGAGAGTGAAGGACGGAGTTTGCAAGCAATCTGCCTCAGAGCGAGGGTACGGTAGCGGAACGGCACAAGTGGCTGATCTGGGCGTCCATGGACAAAGAACTGTCCAAATGGACACCCAGATCCTTCAAGCTGTTTTTGAAGGGAATGGTATTTGTGCTAACCTGCACAGACGCGACGCTAACTTGGTCCAAGACTGAGCGCGAGCCAACAGCTACGGCCTCAGTCTTCTCGTCATTTAATTTGAGTTTGTTACTGAGCATCCAAGATTTTATGGACTGAAAGCAAGACTCAAAAGTGGAGATCAGATTTTGGAAAGCGACAGCCTCGGTTGCGTCAAGTAGTTGAGTGTCATCCGCGAATTTCTCATAAAGGATTTTGTACTGTTCTATGACTTCAGACAAGGGTTGAATGTACAGGGAGAAAGAAGAGGCCTAAAACGGAGCCATGAGGGAACGCCAAATTTTACAGGGCACTGATAGGATAGACATTGCTGCCAATTGGCCACAGACTGCGTTCTATATCAATGTGGGATTATCGCCTTGGGTCTGCAATACCGCTTTGTAGAAGTTTGGGTTTTGTTTCAATCTGGGTAATTAACTTTTTTTGTAATGTCCAGTACTCAGTAATAACAACCAATATACCTGAACGTAATGTACTGTAATCGCTTACTGACTATTATTTGGGAAGAAAGCGGTATGATTTAGATCGATATCAATATATTTATATCAATTGGGATTATCGCCTGGTCTCATTACCGCTTTTGTAGAATTTTGGGTTTGTTTCAAATCTCGCAATTAAACTTTGTTAACATTCTGTATTCAGTAACAAGCAAACAAAAACCCACCACATCAAAGACTTAGACTTGAGCTAAGTTTGTAACTTTAATTGTTCAAAGTCCAAGTCACTGTTGCTTACTTTAATTTGAATTTTTTTCGAAGCACTTTTTGGATATTCCATGTTTTATATTTTGCATCTTTAATTGATCAAAAGCGATAGCTAGATGGCTTGGGGTGTTAATAGCATTAGGTATCATTTTCTTCAAATTTTAGAAGTGTGTATTTTTTTTTTTTAACGTTTGTCTGTAGATCAACACATCGCAAAATAAAACCATTAGTTTTCTTTTTTTCTGCATGTGCTTATTATAATATCGAAATTGTAACTTGCAAAAACAGAATTGACCAATATATGTACATTAGTTTGAGAAGAGAAAACCGTGTAAAATCGTGCTGCTTTTTTTTTTTTTTTCAAAGATTCTATAATTTTTTTTTTGCTATTTAGACTTGAGTATAATGCGTCATCCTAGAGTTATGACTTCCCACCAGCGCTGTGCATGTTTTTAGTTTTTTTCAACAGGAAGCTAGGTTGTGTAACCGGATTATTAGGTGACAGGTCCTTTCAGTATCTGATGTCTTTTTTTCACCAAATAGACTTTGTTGGTTTTCCAAACCCAAACGGATATTTTGCTCTTTGCTTTAACCAAAAACAACTGTATAAGATTGTTTATATGTATGTATGTCTAAAGGCGTGGTTGGCAAGTTTTCATCGTTCTTTGGTTCTTTCTCATCCGTGTTTGTCCTTTGCACAATTGATGGTGTTTCACGTTTGTTTCTAGCGAGTCAAGGCTTTAGAAAAGTAGACCTTTCATCGCTTAGCCGTATTATTTCCCTCTTGTTTTTTGGCCAACCTGGATTGATAGCGCAATGTGATTTTTTGGCTTACTGTTCTAAAAAAATGATAACTTTCATAACACGTGCTGATTTTTTTAAATTTTTAAAGTAGGTCGAAATGTGTTCTTATTTAGCTCTGTTCACCTCAGTATCGCGACCACCTGACAGGCTTGGCCAAACCTGTCCGTAATTGCCAGGGGGTCGCTATACTGGGAGCAGGACCCCCATTTTGGGCTATGGAGCACTAAGATCTCAAGGACCCTTTAAAAGGAATGCGCAGGGGTCCCAGGTCTGCATTGAACAAATCTTTTCAGCATTTGTAATGCCACTGGGATCTCCGCTGCCTGCCTCTAGGACGCATCTATGCTGTAAGTGAAGGAGTCCGCTGGGACCCCTTGTTTGCGGGACGATTGGGATCCGTGGATGGAGACACTTTTAGTATGAATAAGGAAGATTGAAGAGACTGAGTGAAACTGTCGGATTAAACCGAGGTGGACTCAATACTGAGGCCCCGTTAGGCGGGGGTTTCCTTACGGTTCTTAGTGAATTGATTTAGCGCGCCAAGCGCGGGCAGTCCTGCCCAGTCGATTGCCCCCCCCCCCCCCCCCCCCAGGCTGTGTTTGTTTACGATATTTAATCTCGCTTATTAATTTAGTAGTAGTATCATTATCGAAACAGCTGTCTTACAGCGATTTTTAACTGTTTTGTGTCTCACAGTCTGAAGTTTTCTCAAAAATAAAACT
>CM065711.1:8223619-8226873 GCA_017654935.2 Phymorhynchus buccinoides | reverse complement strand
GAAAAGAACGGTTTGTGTGTGAGATTGCTTGAAATTGAAATTATGAAGGGGAAAGAAACTTTTTGAACTTTTTGAGTCTTAAGGCCAGACTTGAATGCAGACAGGGACAGAGCGGACCGGAGGTAGAAGGGGAGCGAATTCCAGATGGTGGGTACTTGATAGCTGAAAGAGCGGTGACCAAAGGACTTAAGTTTCATGCGGGGGACTTTGAGGAGTTTCTCGCTGCTAGAACGGAGAGTGCAGGATGGTTGATAGGTGATGAGATGGTTGGACAGGTATGTTGGCAAAGTGTTTTGAAAATGGCGGAAAGCGAGGATTGCTAGTTTGTACTCAATGCGAGCATGAATTGGCAGCCAGTGTAGTTTGATCAGAAGGGGTGTGACATGGGTTATTTTAGATTTCCTCAGGACGAGTCTGGCTGCACTGTTTTGTATTCTTTGGAGACGATTGATTTGAACTGCGGGGAGTCCGGCAAGAGTTGCATTGCAATAGTCAACTTTGGAAAAGACCAACGAACATACTAGTTGAGTAGCGGCTTTTTCAGAGAGTGAAGGACGGATTGAAGCAATCTGTCTCAGAGCGAGGTAGGCGGAACGGCACAAGTGGCTGATCTGGGCGTCCATGGACAAAGAACTGTCCAAATGGACACCCAGATCCTTCACGCTGTTTTTGAAGGGAATGGTATTTGTGCCAACCTGCACAGACGCGACGCTAACTTGGTCCAAGACTGAGCGCGAGCCAACAGCTACGGCCTCAGTCTTCTCGTCATTTAATTTGAGTTTGTTACTGAGCATCCAAGATTTTATGGACTGAAAGCAAGACTCAAAAGTGGAGATCAGATTTTGGAAAGCGACAGCCTCGGTTGCGTCAAGTAGTTGAGTGTCATCCGCGAATTTCTCATGAAGGATTTTGTACTGTTCTATGACTTCGGACAAGGGTTGAATGTACAGGGAGAAAAGAAGAGGACCTAAAACGGAGCCCTGAGGGACGCCAAATTTTAGGGGCACTGATGAGGAGACATTGCTGCCAATGGACACAGACTGCGTTCTGCCAGTCAGGTAAGACCTGAACCATTCTAGAGCAGTCCCAGTGACACCAAAGGACACTGACAACCTGTGGAGCAGAATGCTGTGATCTATAGTGTCGAACGCGGCACTGAGGTCGAGTAAAGTGAGAAGTGATGCGAGTTTGTTGTCAGCTGAGCGAAGGAGACTGTCTGTGACATTGAGTAGTGCTGTTTCTGTGCTATGATTTTGTCTGTACGCGGATTGATGGACTTCATACAGATCGTTTTGGGTTAAGTGGCGTTCAAGCTGTACAAGGACAACTTTTTCGAGGATTTTGGAGAGAAACGGTAGATGAGAGATAGGCCTGTAGTTTTTCAGTTCGTCTGGTCTGAGACCGTTTTTCTTGAGGAGAGGAATGACTAGCGCATGTTTCAAGCTAGGAGGAACAGTGCCAGTTTTTTTGAGAGTGGTTTATGATTCTGGTGAGGACTGGAACAAGGTCTGAGAGATACTGTTTTGTAAGGTGAGTGGGAATTGGGTCGAGATCAGAGCATTTGGGGACAGATTTAGAAACAATTTCTGAAACGGACGACTCAGATACAGACTCAAAACTGCCGAACACAACACCATTGTACACATTAAAAGATGGTGGGTCAGCTGACTGCCTATCCAGATCAAATCTAATTTGCGAGACCTTTTCTTCGAAAAAGCGAGAGAAAGTTTGTGGAAGTTCTTTTGGGTCAATGTTACCAGGGAGAGGGGAGGCCTTTGCTTTACCCAGCAGCTGACTAACAACAGCAAACAGCTGCTTAGAGGAGGCGCAGTCAGTAATAAGGTCACTGTAGTATTGTTGCCTGACACTTTGCATAAAAGTTGTGTAACAATTTAGTTTCATTTTGTAGGCCTGCTCATGGACAGTCAAACCAGTGGACCGCCACCTGCGCTCCACCTGGCGCACACTAGTCTTTTCTTCCTTGACACTGTCATTTCTCCAGGGCGCTGAAGGACGGTCAGTCACTGTCCTCGTGACTAAAGGGGCGTGCTGGTCCAGAACGCGGCGGACACCCACGTTGTAGTGGTCAGCAAGCTGGTGGTCCGGGCAGTCCCTCAGTTCAACATCCACCAGATGCTGTACGTCTGCCTGAAATGCCTTGGGGTCGATCCTCCTCACGTTCCTGGACTGCACCACGCGCTGCTTTCTCTGGGGCTTCTCCACGGCCAGGGCTCCTACAATCGCCTCGTGGTCGGAGAAGGGGATGTTGAGCACAGCACAGCTGGACACTACAATAGAGTCCTCACGTACTGCGCACCAGTCCAGAGTGTGACCACAACGATGGGTTGGCTGGTCAACGAGCTGCATGAGGCAGTGGTCACTGAAGAGGGCCTTGAGTTGTTTGACATGGGGGCAGGAGGGGGAGTCATATTGGAAGTTAAAGTCACCACTAATCACGATTTCACCTGAAAGATGTGATAGGCGAGACACAAGATCCGGAAATTCATCCAAAAACATCTTGTCGGTCATTTTGTTGGATTTGCTGGGAGGGGGCGGTACAGACACACGATGGTAACAGAGCCACCGCCTCCTAGGAGAGTGACCTCCACGGCCTCAAAACTCTGACAGTCCAGTCTGCGCACTGACAATGAAGTCAGTGAACGCTTGGCGACGACAGCAATGCCACCACCACGCTTTCCACAACGAGGGAAATAATGGAAGTCGTAGCCGTCGGGGGTCAGTTCAGCGATGTAGGCCTCATCACCTTGATCGTAGAGCCACGTTTCCGTCATGAAGAAAAGATCGATTTCATTGTCAGTGATTAACTCATTGATAAGAACAGTCTTTTGTCGACAGGATTGAACGTTCACAAACGAGAACTTAATAGAAGAGGTGTTTGCAGAAGATTTATTGACTGGCTGTGAAAGGGGAATGTTTAATCAGGTTTTCAGGATGTCTACCGTCTTGTCCGGATCCAGCACCAGCATCGTTCTTGACACCAACGAGCACAGGAATGCGCCGACCTTGCTTCCGACGCCCCCCACGAAAAGGCCGACGTCTTTTACGTCCACACCTGTGTGGCGATCGGAAGATCCGAAAATCAATCAGTTTTTGCCGAACAGCAGGGTCACAGTCTCCTCCAACGTTGAGAGACAGAAGCTCTTGGCGTGTGTACATCATGCATTCTGAGAAAGTATTTTGAATCACTGTACCTGCGTTTGAACAAGAATCCAAATCAGTCACAACGTTGAGCG
>CM065711.1:8206119-8208619 GCA_017654935.2 Phymorhynchus buccinoides | reverse complement strand
GGATGGGGAAGAAGATACTAATTATGGACAAGAATATTTATTTTGGGAGGTTTCACTACGTGGGGATACCGGGGGGTACAAATAGTTCCCCCACCTTCTGGAAATTATGTGCTTCCTCTAATCTATGACGATTGGGAAGGGGTGGGGGTGGAGGTGGGGTGGGGGGGAGAAGGTACTAATTATGGACAAGAATATTCATTTTGGGAGGTTTCATTACGTGGGGATACTGGGGGGTACAAAGAGTTCCCCCACCTTCTGGAAGTTCTGTGCTTCCTCTAATCTATGACGATTGAGAAGGGGTGGGGGTGGGGTGGGGGAGAAGATACTAATTATGAAAAATAATATTTACTAGCAATCACCCCGTGGCAGTTAATTCCCGTGGCAGTTTTAACCCCATGGCAGTATTGAACAATACTGGAGGCAATGCCCGGAGGCAGTGCTAAAGCAGTAAAGTCCCGATTTTTTAATAATACAGATACGTGTAGTGTCATCCCCTTGTAATCTCCACTGTCACCCCCCGCCCCCACCATCCCTCCGTACAAATAGTTCCCCCCACCTTCTGAAAGTTCTATGCTTTTTTCATTTAATCTATCATTCTCTGACCATTCCCTTAGCTAACAACATCGTTCTGCCTTACTGGTTCATTCTTCCTGCCTTTTGCTCTGAGAAATGATTACTAAGATTTTACTCCAGCTGAAGACGGAGTTGCTGGGCCTAACTATTTCTTAGACTGGCGCATACATAATGCAGCATGACGCATCTGCGCTAAATGACAGGAAGGGTGGGTGGGTGGGTGGGACTGTCTCCTGAGTAATCGACGAATCTAAGAAGAAGAAGAAAGATTTTTAAAAAAGATTTTCACCAGCCGAGACGAAAATGCATGGGCCCAACTATTTATTCTTAGACAGGCGCATACATAATGGCAGCATGACGCATCTGCACTAAATGACAGGGGGGGGGGGGAGGGGACTGTCTCCTGAGTAATCGATGAATCTAAGAAGGCTCATCATGTTGATGGTGAGCACGCTATAAGCTCGAAGCTTGTTGTAGCTCTTTCCTTCGTTAATGTATTTATTATGTATATGCCATGTTGAACTTAATAAACATTTTTGTATTTAACCCTTTCACCGCCAATGTCGCATTTTTGCACCACAATGATTTAACACCCATATTAAAACTCTTGAAATCAGGGGTCTGTTATTCAATAGTGTGTTCCTAAATTTGGGTTATAAGGATTGACCCTATTATAAAATGTTGTATCACAGAGACATCCCACAATATTGCAGACACAATCTTTTCTGTAGCCGAATCAGTTTAATAGAAATATTTTGCTCCAAGATGGCTGGCGGTGAAAGGGTTAAAGCAAAGGGAAAAAAAGATTTTCACCAGCCGGAGACGAACATGCATGGGCCCAACTATTTCTTCTTAGACAGGCGCATACATAACGGCAGCATGACGCATCTGCGCTCTGATGACAGGGGGGGTTGGGGGGGGGGGGGTACTAGCCCTTGAGTAATCGACGAATTTAAGAAGAAGAAAAAAAGACCGACAGTAATGGTTGTTAATAGCGGAGGGAGGGAGGAGGATGGAGGGAGGGAGGGAGGGAAGGGAGGGATGGAGGGAGGGAGGGAGGGAGGGAGGGAGGGGGAAGAGTACAAAATTGAAGAGAGGGAATTTAGTTTGGTTGGGCTGGGGAGGTTAGGGTGTGTGGGGTGGGGGGGGGGGGTAGAGGCGGGGGGGGGGGGGGGGTGGAGAGGAGCCATTTGAGCGCATCTCACAGCTGTTGTGCAAAAAAGGGCTGTCTTGTCTTTCTTTAGTGTCCAGTTGTCTTGTCCAGCGTTTGACCATTGTCAAGCCACGGTCCCGTCTGTCGTTTTTAGCGGCCGTGTATTGAGTGAGTGAGTGAGTGGCCGGAGGATGGATGGGATGGATATAGTGGGGGCTGGACTCGGACTGAGGAGGTGCGAAGGAAATAAATGGTTCGGCTATCTCATGGTCAAGAAAGACTTGGACAAAGAAGATGAAGAAAGAAGAAAGATTGAAGAAGAGAAGGAGGAGGAGAGGAGGAGGAGGAAGAAGAAGAAGAAGAGAGAAGAAGAAGAAGAAAGAAGAAGAAGAAGAAGAAGAAGAAGAAGAAGAAGAAGAAGAAGAAGAAGAAGAAGAAGGAGAAGAGGTAAAAGAAGAAGAAGCAGAGAAAGAAGAAGAAGACTGAAGAAGAGAAGGAGGCGAAGGAGGAGGAGGAGGAGGAAGAAGAAGAAGAAGAAGAAGAAGAAGAAGAAGAAGAAGAAGAAAGAAGAAGAAGAAAGAAGAAGAAGAAGCAGAGAAAGAAGAAGAAGATTGAAGAAGAGAAGGAGGCGAAGGAGGAGGAGGAGGAAGAAGAAAAAGAAGAAGAAGAAGAAGAAGAAGAAGAAGAAGAAGAAGAAAAGAATTGGTAAAATAATAAGAAGCAGAGAAAGAAGAAGATTGAAGAAGATAAGGAGGAGAAGGAAGAGGATGCAGG
>CM065711.1:8188619-8198619 GCA_017654935.2 Phymorhynchus buccinoides | reverse complement strand
GGGGACACATAGAAACGGGGACACGCGGAGACGAGGACACATAGAGATGGGGAACATAACAATAATATCGAGGCGGGGGGGGTACAATGGTACGTAACCCAACAAACTGGGGGTGGACGGTGGGGGTTGTCTTGAGTTTTGGGGGTGGGGGGTGGGGGTGGGGGGGTCAAGAGATAGTAGGGAGAGGGGGGTTGTTTTATAAGGAATGGGATGACATCAGGAGAAGAAGAAGAAGAAGAAGAAGAAGGAAGCGTGCGGCGCGTGCGTTGAGGAGGGAGGGAGGGAGGGGTGGGTGAGGGAGATAACAAAAAAACCCGGACGGTGGGTGGGGTGAATGGATGGATGGGTGGATGGATGGATGGATGGATGGCTGGCCTGGAGGAGAGGGTCAGCCCTTTCGTGACCGTCACTGCCCCAGTGGTTAGTCTTGGAGGTCAAAGAGGTCAAAGTGAGGCAGGGTGTGGGTGGGGTGGGTGGGTGTGGAGGGGGGGGGGGGTCATCACTTGGGGTGGGTGGGGGTGGGGGGTGAGGGGGTTTAGAGACAAGAGGGGAAGAAAAGGGAAGAAGAAAAAGAAGAAGTAGAATAGGAAGAAGAAGCATCGAGGGGTTTTTAGTCTAAGAAAAGGTTCGACTGCATGTGATCGAAAGGTGAGCTTCTGGAGATAAAGCGATGTGTTGGTAGTGAAAGAGAGGGAGTAAGGGATGGGTGGGGGGTGGGGGGTGGGGGTGATGGGGATGATGGGGGGGGGGGAGAGATATATTACACCACGCTTGCATCCCCCCATTCCCCCTCCTCTTCCTCCCCCTTTTTTCCTCGACGGTCACGACCCCGTCCTACCCTTACCTTCTTTTCTTCCTCTAATTGTATTACCCAACACTCATTTTCTCTGCCCTCTGTCATTACTATTTTCTTCCTCCATTTTTCGCCTTCTTTCTTTCTGAATGAAATTCTGTTTAGCGTCCTCCGGTCTGGAACAGACACATAATTATATGGACATTAGTAGATATAAAGATGGTGGGAACGATCCTGGAGGCAATGCCCGGAGGCAGTGCAACACCAGGAATGTCCCGAATTTTTAACAATACAGATGCGTGTCTGTCCTAACTGTTTTCATAGTTACGGTCGGGTCCTCTCGGTTTTTCACTAAACTAGCGCAACGCCGAGTACCATAAAGCCTAGTAACGGTAACGCCAAAGACTGGTAACGGAACATTACTGGAGGCAATGCAGCAAATTTGAAGCGATTCGGTTAAGAAACAGCAGAGTTAAAGGCCCCGTTTCCCGTTGGCGCTGCTCTGACAGAGTGACGCGCTCTCCCTTGTAATGGTAACGCCTAGTAAAGGTAACGCCAAGTAGTGTTAACGCTGAGTTCAGGCAATTTGAAGCGATTCGGTAAGAAACAGCAGAGTTGTACCCCCGTTTCCCGTTGGCGCTGCTCTGAAAGTGACGCGGCCGCCAGATTCTCTTCACATTTGCTGCCAGGGGAGACCCCGTGCCATCACCAGTGACAGCAAATTTGAAGCGAAAGATAAGAAACAGCGGAGTTAATCGTAAAAAGGTGAAGCGGCGCATAGCGCGCGCGTTTCTGAATCGATTCGCTTCCACATTTGGCACACCAGATAGTCATCGTCCCCGGTCATCTACCTGCCAAACTGAAAGACAATCGGTCCAGCAATACCGGAGATACCTACGGGTGCACGCAGAGATAGGGGGGCCGGGGCGAGATTACGTTTCTTTTGCGCATTTGCGTTTTACTCAAATGGCGCAAATGACATTGGTTGGCCGCCTCGGTTGCCGTTGCCATCACAGCAAATTTGAAACGATTTGGTCGAAAAACGGCGGTGTTATAAATAGGCTCGTTTTGTGTTTCAGCACACTACATAGAAAATCACACACAATTTTAGTCACACACACGGAACCACACACACACACCACACACACAACACACACACACACAGGGGCCTTGGTTTTTACTATATGATGGCTTGTTATCATTGGTTTGGACATTATTATTAGCCTGTATGCAGCAGGAGCCAACAGTAACATGAGAGCTGTACAATAGATGATTTCCTGCACCAAATAGAAAATCACGGTACAGTTTTAGTCTCTTGCGGAAGACTATATGAATCTCTGAGGGGGCCTTGGTTGGCACCGGTGTGGTGTTCTCAAATGGGATTTGTTCTCAAACCGTCTGCGCATGTGCGAAGAGTTAGGAACAGAGTTAGGGTTAGGGCTAGGAATGGGGTTAGGGGGTAAAGGTCAAGATGTGCCCCACCCCCCCGTTAGGGATAGGGTTTAGTATTCCAAAAAGATAATTAGCTCAAAATGTTCCTAAAATACAGCTTTATGTAAGGTAAGAAAGGCAAAAACGGAAAAATAGAATTAACCGAGAAATGCAGGGGGGGGGGGGGGGGGGGGGGGGGGGGGGGGGGGGGCACATCTTTACCTTTACCAGTTAATAATAATAATAATAAAGAATATTTATATAGCGCGCATTCTAGGTGTACTACTCATGGCGCTTTACACAAACTAAGAATCGTCCCCACATACAAAATTACATACATATCAAACATACTCAGACGCGCTCGCATACCCACCCTCACCCTCACGCTGTGACATATTCCTAGACATCAAAACATGCATCTACGCATAACACACAAACGGTCCCACACACACACACACACACACGTACGCGCGGAAAAATAGGGATAGGTTAGGGATAGGCTTAGGGTTAGGGATAGGTTTAGGGTCAATTTAGTGTCGAATACACGCAAGATAAAATGTGATGGTACGTCATGATCGATTCCGCACATGCGCAGACATGTTGATAACAAAATGAATCCAATTTGAGAATGCTACACCGGCTCTAGTGCTACAGCCAAGCGGGTAGGTTGACCTTGGGGGGGGCGGGGGGGGGGGGGGAACCTTCCCCAGACGCCACCAACTGTGTCCTCAAATCCCTTTTGGCCGAGACAGTGGGGATGTACCCTGGGCAAGGCATCTCATCCAAGTGCTATAATCAACGCATTCTAGCCCGGCCCCGTCCGGAATAGCATCTCTGTCCCGCATCTGTCATCCCCCCTCCCCCCCCCTCCCTCCCCACCCCCCCACAAAAGCACACACACTCTGCTATCTGGCAGTCATGGTCGGAAACGACTTCGACTGGCTTACAGTCACGGGTACAAAAAAAAAAAAAAGGTTAGAGGCTGATGGTGAATGATGAAACGAAATTTTCACACTTTCTTCATCCACCCCCCCTTTAGGCATTAGGTACTTTATAGTCACAGAGGGCGTCTCTGTGAAATTCGGGTTGCTCCCACTTGGAGAGTGCGTCGCAGCCAGAGGGGCGCCACTCATTTTTTTTTTGTTTTGTTTTTTTCGATTTTTGTGTGACTGATGAGGAAATGGTGGTTTTAATTGTTGACCAAATGACAAGTTTTTTTTTATTGCCACTGGGTTTAGCGTGTGCTAAGTGCATGGGCACACGGGACCTCGGTTTATCGCCTCATCCGAAAGACTCCACGTTCAGACCACCGTTAAGGCCTAAAGTGCAAAGTGAGAGGGGAAAAAAGATCGCCTGTACCCAGGTTCGAACTCGGGGTTTACTTGATGACACGAGGCGAACGCGCTACCCCACTGTGCCACTCTACACTTTGTCCCCCCACCCACCCCCTTTCTTTCTTACCTTTCTCATCTTCCTCCCGTTGTTAGTCCCCGGAACCTTCTTAGTCCCCGAGCCGAAGGTTCGGGGAGCTATTGTTTTTGTCTGGTCCGTGCCTCCGTCCGTCCGGCTATTCGTCCGTTTTTCTCAAAAACTATTCAGTCTACCATCATCAAATTCGGTATACTAGTTGGCCAAGATGCCCGCTATCCACTGATGTATTTAGTTTTACATTCAGGTCAAGGTCGCGCCAGTTACTGGGTTCAAACCCCGAAACACATAATCGCTAATATCTCGCGAAGTTTTGCATGTATTTTAATGCAGTTTTTTTCACAACATTTCTTGATGAATGGTCTATAACACAGTTGTCATGAATTGTTCTGTGCGCGCGTGTGCGCATGATCGCGCGCGCTCAAATCACGGGTCACGAACCCCAAGGCTATATATTAAAAAAAAAAGACCTATTCAGTTACTGTGCTGTTTTGATGCGTTTTTATGTATGTGTACAGCCGACACATTCCGATTTCGGAGTAGCTCCGCGATGCTGCGAGGGGACTTTGCAGCCGCTCGGCGTTGCACTTGTCGTCTGTTGTTTTTGTGTCTTTCTGTCATTCAAGAATGGTGGATATGGTAGAAGATGGCTTAATTTAAATAGCAGTTATAATTGTCAAAGTTAGTCGCGTACAAAAATCAATATTCATGAGATAGGGCCAATTAACAAGAAAACTTATATAAAGCCCTATCTTTAAAGGGCCACCCTGACGGATGAGTTTTTGTAAGAAAACACGTCGAGATCACCAGGAAAAAAACACCCTTTTACAGAGATCGCAACACTCACTTTGCTCTGGTTTCCTAGAAATCAAACCGTCAAAATCGACAATTTCTCCTTGACGGAGGTGCTGCAAAGTCAAATTCTTTCACTGAAAGAGAAGGCGTTTGCGTGTCGTCTTCTTTTTTGTAATGACCACCCCGTCCTGAGTGTTAGACGAAATCGTTTGCACGAAATTTCGCAATACACGCGTTTATATGTATTTAATATTAATTTTATGCAATAATGTATTTATCTAAAGGAAAATTTTAAATAAGCTTTATTAGAAATGCGCTCACAACAAAAATAAATAGCTCTATTCGATAATTTAATATCGGTTTTTTGTCAAATTATTTACTGCACTACAAAATCGGGCCTGGTGAAATAAGGCCGTTTCTAAAATCCAATTAATACAATGGGATTGGCTCATCCTCTGAAAAAGGAAATAGCTCTCGGTTTCTGGTTTACCTGGCACTGACCAAAAAAGAAAAGTGCTTTAACACCGCAACGGGATTGTGCAAAAAAATGGGCTACATAATGGCTCCATGGGCTTACGTATATACAAAATAAATTGGCTCTCCATATTACTTTTACTCTGCAAATACCATACTCTAAAATCTTACTTTTACTCTACTCGTATCCTCTCCAGATCTAATTATTGACTTACGGCATCTCCGCCAAGGAAGGAATCCCATCGTCGGCCGTTTTTGATGGTTTAATTTCTAGGAAACCAGAGCAAAGTGAGTGTTCCGATCCTTGAAAAGGCTGTCTTTCTGGTGATCTCGACGTGTTTCTTGCAAAAACTCATCCGTCAGGGTCCACCTTTAAAGGAAAACGTGCACCCTAATTTGTGGGATACTCGGTATACGCATCTGTATTGCTTAAAAATTCGGGACTTTCCTGGCGTTGCACTGCCTCCGGGCATTGCCTCCAGAATCGTTCCCACCATCTTTATGTCTACTAATGTCCCATAATTGTGTGTCTGTTCCAGACCGGAGGACGGTTAGGCATAATTTTATCAAAAACATTAAATGCAATGTTTTTAATTAATGTATAACTAGCGCAACGCCGAGAGTACCAGTAACGCCTAGTAACTGTAACGCCAATTAACGGTAACGCCAAGTACTGGTAACGCTGAGTACAGCAAATTTGAAGCGATTCGGTCAAGAAACGGCGGAGTGGTATAGCGCGCGCGTTTCTGAACCGATTCGCTTCCCTTTCCGGTTTGGCACACACACACCGATTAGTCACCGTCCCCTGTCCATCTACCTGCCAAATGGCGAAGGCAATCGGCCCAGAAACCGCCGGAGATACGGGCGCCAAGAGGCCGGCGGCGCGCATTTGCGAAACCGCGCAAATGATCAACGTTGCCAGTCGCCCCGTTAGGGCTCACAGCAAATTTGAAGCGATTCGGTCGAAAAAACGGCGGAGTTATAAGGCCCGTTTTGTGTTTCAGACACTCACACACACACACACACACACACACACACACACAACATCACACAAAACACACACAACACACACACACACCACACACAACACACACACACAACACACACACACACACACACGGACACTTGGCTTTTTACTATATGATGATGTATAATAATAATAATAATATGCATGTCATGCAAAATGTGTTTGATAACGAAATGTATTTATGCACATTCAATGATTAAAAAGAAAAACTTCATTATATAAATAAACCAATTTCTCAAAAACGCGCACAAGAAGAAAAAAAAGTGTAAGGTAAAAGCTCAGGAATAATGCTGATATTTTTCTTCCTCCCCCCCCCCTCCCCTCCCCCACCCCCCCCCCCTACCCCCCCCATTTTTTCCCTCTCACACCGTATTCCACCCTTACCGTCTTCTTCCTCCCCTCCCCTCCCCTCTCCCCCTCCACTTCCTTCCCCTCTCTCTTCTTTCCATCTGCCCTTCTGTCCTTCCCGACTGGCATAGCGAGCTGGGTGTTACGGTGAAAAGAAAAGGATGATGCTGACCTTCTTCTTCCTTCTTCTTCTTCCTCCTCCTCTCCTCTTCTTCTTCAAATCTTCTTCTTCTTTGTTCTAATTCATTCACCGACCCCCATCTCCTTTTCTTCTCCCGATAAGCGCGGCGTGCGCACGCGCTTTTGTCATTTCGGAAGTTATGGCGGTGGTCTAGTTTTAGAAGAGTTGACCCTTGCTTGCTACCTCGACGGCTGCTTGGGAGGCAATGAGTCGGGCTGTGGGGGGGGTGGGGGATGGGCTGAGGGTGGGGGGTGGGTTTGTAAGGGGGGGCGGGTGCGGAGGGGGGTGCTGGGGGGTTAAAGGATGTTCCAACCTGCAGACACTGGACTAAAGCTTGTAGCGAGTGGTTACGCTGAAGACAGACAGTCGTGGTTGACATTGAGAGGGCTCAATCGTCCTCAGAGTTTAATCTGTGAGTCTGCCTTTTCCCTTCACTTACTGTCATCTACTATCTTTCTATGCCTGGCTTACCCGGGTCCATCCTCTCTTGCCTTTTTTTTGCCTCAACGAAACAACTTTCAAAAACACATTCCTCCAGCCGAAGTCGGACTTGCTTGGGCCTAACTATTTCTTTTGCGGTTAGGCGCATAACGGCAGCATGACGCATCTGCGCTCATGATTGACAGGAAACTGTCTGAGCGATCGAAGAAGAAGAAGAAGAGAGGGTTAAATTCCATAAGGTAGTAACTTCGTCGTAAGTGTCCTTCATCTCGGGTGAGGAGAGCCAGAAGGTACTATCCGCGTGGCGTTCTTGTGGTTTGCTTTAAACAAAGTTTATTAACATAATATTACATTGCTGTGTACAAAATGTCGTTTCAGAAGCACAACAAGCTATAATAAAGCGTACATGCGCACTCAACAACAACAACAACAACAACAACACAAACGAGCGGGTGAACTTGGGCACATAGCAGTAGCATGACGCATCTGCGCTCCAATGAACTGAGCAAGTGCCCCCCAAAATAAACCTTAACAAATAATAAATGTGTTAAAAATGTGTGGTTTTTAAATGACCGGTCATAAATGGTCCTATCGACAGACTGTAACCGTTGTGTCCTTGACCTTGACCTTTCTGGTACTACATATTCAGAATGACCTTACGCCAATGCATCTGCACACCAAAGTCGAACATTTTAAGTCCAACGATGCGTTTTTCAAGGTTAAGCTTCAATGTCAAGGCCAAAATGGTTATTATTTTTGTATGGGACCTTTTGCGTATCACCACAGTAAATTTGAAGCGATTCCATGCAACAGTTCTTGAGATACAGCTTTGGGGTTCGAACCCCGTGATTCGCACGCACGAGCGCGCAGTCAAATTCGAGATTATAATGTGATAGCCCTTTCCTCAGAATATGTTGTGAAAAAAACCCGCATTGAAATACGTGCCAAAGAACGCGAGATATTAGCGATTAGGTGTTGGTTGGTTTTTTTAACTCCTTAATCGGCACGACCTTGATCTTACAATAAAACTAAAGCAATCAGCCGATAGATAATGTCCTATACACCTTGTACACTAAAAGTGATTGAACTAGATTGAATGGTTTTCAAGAAAACGCGGCCGGACGGCCGGACGGACGGACGGATGAAACAAAAACAATAGTTCCCGAAGCTTCGCTCGGGAACTAACAACAACATGCATACAGTATTTATACGGCGCTGAATCTTGATCGAAATCGAATCGAAGCGCACACGCGCACCTTAGCATTCATGAGGCATTCAAACAAAAACGCCATTCAAAAACGAACACACACGAATGACATCAATGGAATACAGCAGAAGCAGACCTAAAGGCAAGAGAGAGAAGAGAAAGAGAGCGGAGCTTCAATGACGGGGGGGAACAGGTGGGTCGTGAGGTTAGATCATGAAAGCAGAGAGGATCGGTCGCTGACGGAGGGAAAGATGAAGTTTGTTCCAGAAGGTTGTTCCAGAGACAGCAAAAGAGCGCCGACCAACAGTTGAAAGCTTATACCTAGGGATCTGGAGAGAAAGAGGGTCGGAAACTGAACGTAAAATGCGAGCTGGCGTATATAAATGGAACTATTGTCGCATTGTAATTGCAAGCATAAGTCTGCGTCGTGAATTTACCATAAGAATAACAATTATATTGAAATAACGAAAGAGGGGAATAAAACTAGACTAACATAGCAATAATTATGTGATCCAGCACCTCGAAAGGGACATTAAGTCGCTGGGCTAGTTTCTCACGCACGCACGCACGCACGCACGCACGCAGGCACGCACGCACGCACGCACGCAACGCACACACACGCACGCACACATGCACACACACACACACACTCACGCACACACGCACACACACACACACACACACGAAGCACACACACACACACACACACACACACACACACACACACACACACACACACACACACACACACTCACAGACGCACGCACGCACGCACACGCGCACACACGAACGCACAGACATACAGACACACACACGCACACACACACGCACGCACGCACGTTACACACACACACACACGCACACAAACACACACACACACACACTCACACTCACACACGCACGCACGCACGCACGCACGCACACACACGCACGCAGCGAAACGCACAGATACACACACACATACACGCACGCGCACTCTCACGCACGCACACACACACACACAGTCGCACGCACGCACACATTACGCACACACGACACACACAACAACCAGACACACACACACACACACACAACACACACACACACACACACACACAATCACACACACATACACACGCACGCACACGTGCACACATACACACACACACACCACACACGCACACACACACACGCACACACACACACGCACGCACACACACACACACACACACACACAAACACACACACACCATGACACACCCACACACACACACACACACACACACACACACACACACACACACACACACACATGAACATCCACGCCAAGCGGGTGGCGCGCCTCTGGCAGCGACGTTCTCTCCAGGTGGGAGCAACCCGAATTTCACATAAATAAAGTATATAAAGTACCTAATAATACTATTTACGGGCTCGCCAACGGACTCAAAGACAAGACACCCCGACAGACAGTCAGTCAGACAGACCGTCAGACCAGACAGCGAAGTAAAAGGCAGATGCGCACGCTGACCCTCACCCCCCCCCCACCACCCCACCCCCACCCCCCACCCACCCTGTCACGCCTTCGACTTGTGACCCCCACCTCTATTACCCCATTAGCCCGCCCCCCCCCCCCTCTTCCCCCTCCACCCACACACCACAAACCGCTCCACACACCACACACACAGACAAGCCCTAAGACTATTTTTCAATCCTCATTTTTTGTGTTGGTGCAGATTGGCTAAAAGGTGTCTCCGGCGTGGCTAGTTTCTTCTTCTTTTAGAGATAGAGGTTGACCCTTTAAGTTGGGAAGGTGACAGACGAACGACGCTTTTTTCCGAAGGTTCTTCTTCTTCTTCTTCTTCTTCTTCGTCTGACGCTACTACTACAGGTGTTCTT
>CM065711.1:8173021-8180521 GCA_017654935.2 Phymorhynchus buccinoides | reverse complement strand
GCAAATCGATAGCTAGGTTTTCCAAGTGTGCCCACACCCCCTCCTCACCCTGTGCCCCCCAAATTTTTTTATAGAAAAATTGGGTAGGCGCTGCACTTGCGGCGACGCCCTCTCCGGGGGAGAGCAGCCCGAATTTCACAGAGATAAGTCTCCGTGACTAGAATATATACCAAATATACCAATACCAAATAAAATAAGTGACGAACACAAAGAAATTTAAAAAAAAGAAACAAAAGAAATGAAAGAATGAAAAAAGGAAATAATGAAACTAAAAGCGAATACGCGTCATTTCTTCTCCCATGTCAGCATGCAAATAAAGTCCAAAATATCGCCAGGGCTCCCAGGGACCCCCATTTGGGGGTCTATGAAGTACTAACATTCTAAAGGACCCTCTAAAAGAATGTGCAGGGGGTCCCAGGGATGCACTAGAAACATTCTTTTCAGCATTCGCAATGCCACTGGGACCCTCTATCCCGCCTCTAGGACCCTCTATCCTGTAAGTGAAGGTGTCCCTGGGACCCCTTGTTTTGCGGGACGATTGGGAGCCCTGGATTATGATAATGGTGATGATGTTGTCATAGTTAAGGATGCTAAGTTGTTGTCAAAAATGTCTCGTTTTTTTTGCTATTATTGTTAGATAACATCTATGTTGTTCTTATAGTTACGGATGTTTATTTGTTTGTTGACTTGGTTGTTGCTGTTGGTTTCGTGTTGGGGAAGGAAAAGGGGGGTGGGTGAAAAGGGGGTGGGGGTGGGGTGGGGTGGGGGGCCCGCAGCTGGGTTGAAATGAGTTGTCCAACAACGCTCAGTCGGAACACATGCGAGAGAGAGAGAGAGAGAGAGAGAGAGAGAGAGAGAGAGAGAGAGAGAGAGAGAGAGGAGAGAGAGAAAGAAGAGAGAGAGAGAGAGAGTGCGAATGTTTAATCAGGACAGGTCAAGGCCATAGCCCCATACTGATGAAGTTCACATAAACAAATTTGTATGAGAAAAAGAAGGAAGAAGCCAACAACAAGCAAACAGGACAACAATGCATTATGATTCTCTTGCTAGCTTCGTAGATGTACAAAGCTAAATCCAACAGAGGTTTTTTTTCATGTTTTGATGCCAACAGAGAGAGAGAGAGAGAGAGAGAGAGAGAGAGAGAGAGAGAGAGAGAGAGAGAGAGAGAGAGAGAGAGAGAGTGAGAGAGAGGGAGAGAGATATGATGAACCTTTATTTTACAACGGTAAAAGTGTTGACATAGAGTAGCCATTGTTCGTACTTCTCGTTCGCACAAACAAACAAACAACTAGATCATACAAAATTAGAGCGAACTAAAACTAATAAAATACGATCTTAAAACACACTATCGATTGAACATACATTAATAGAGAGAGAGAATACGAATACGAATACGAATGTTTAATCAGGTCAAGGTCGAAAAGAGTAGAGAAAACAGGTCTGCTAGTAACCCTATCCTGACCTGGGCCTGTATTCACGTTGAGATAGCATGAGACTTAGCATCATGCTAACTTAGAAGCTCTTCCAATGTCCTATAGGATTTAATAGGACTTTTGGAAGAGCTTCTAAGTTAGCATGATGCTAAGTCTCATGCTATCTCAATGTGAATACAGGCCCTGGTGAAAGGGTTCGGAGTAGCAGTGAGTTCATAGCTTGAAAAACCCACAATCATTGGAGTCGATACTGCAGATAGCTTTCTGTTGTTTATGCGTATATGATTATTTGTATCCGTGTCTGTGAGAGTGCGAGCGTGTGTGTTTTACGGATGATTCACTCGTGCTGGTTGGAGGTGCTTGTTGCAAAATGTACGCCCGTGTGTCGCGGTGTATCACGTATACACATGCGTATGTACGCGCTTATTAGGGGAAGACGGGGTAAAAAGCCCATGGGCGGGTAAGAAGCCCATGCCAATGATCTCATGAAATGAAGCAAATTTCAGTCACATTGTGCCCATGAGACGAGTGTTAATGTTTAGCATTCGTCTCATGGGCAATTTGAGAGACGAGTGTTAATGTTTAGCATTCGTCTCATGGGCAAATTTGACTGAAATTATTGTTCTTCTATTTCATGAGATAATTGGCATGGGATTCTTACCCGCCCATGGGCGTTTTACCCCGTCTGACCCTACATGCATGCGCTCGCGCGTATTCATTTGTACTCACTGCTTATGCACCATCGCCGTCAGAGAGCTCCTCCTCCGCAGCGAAGAGGTCGACATGCAGACGGGGAGGGGACTTTTTTGCAGGCAGACTGACAGACAGTCAGTCAGATAGTCTGGCAACCGAATGCAGAACTCGATCGAAGAAACTAGCCAAAAAGTTTAGCCCCAACGGTCAATGATTATGTTAACAGCTGTTCAGTTCCTTCCTTCCTTCCTTCCTTCAGCCACTGTTTATCCGTCTGTCTTGTCAGGTCAAGGAGATCTGGGGAGGAGGGGGGGTCAACATCTTCGTTTTTCTCTTCTTCAGTCCGTTGCTGATGTTGTTGTTGTAGTTTATTCTTCTTCTTTCTTCCTTTCTCTGCTTTCTCTTCTCTCTCTCTCTCTTTTTCTTTTTCCACCCCCTTTCTTAGTTCATCACCTCCGTTTTGTATCAATTTCCTTCTTCTTTTCTCTTCCTTCCTCTCTTTGTTCTTTCTTTCTCTTCTTCCTTCTCTCTCTCTATTTCTTTCTTTTTCCACCCCTTTTTTCTTAGTTCATCACCTCCTTCTGTATCAATGTCCTTCTTCTTCTCCGTCTCTTCGTTCCTCTCTTTCTCTCTAGCTCGTGAAAAGTTCCACCCAAACAACAACAACGACAGTATCTGAAATTATTCCGAGCGCTTTTTCGCCCCCAACTGTTGTACTGTACTTCAACACTGGTAAGGGATAGGGTTGGAATCAGGTTTAAAAGGTTATTTAAACCAAAAACCAAAACAACCACAACGACAGTATCTGAAATTATTCCGAGCGCTTTTCCGCCCCCAACTTTTGTACTTCAACACTGGTAAGGGATAGGGTTGGAATCAGGTTTAAAGGTTATTTAAACCAAAAACCCAAACAACCACAACAACAGCTGCAGCAGAAATGTAAAAAACAAACAACCTCTGTTTTAGTTAGTAAGAAAAGTCCGAGAGAAGAGAAGACATGTTCATTTTGGTTACACTGCTTCTTTCTTCATGTTTCTTTTATCCGCGAAACTTTGAGATGTGAAGAGAATAAGATAATGTTCTTGATTTGTTGCTGTTGTTGTTGTTGTCGTGGTTACTGCGTCACTAATGCGTTGATGTAGGAAGTCATTTTCACAAAGTTAGAAAAAAAAAAATCTTTCTTAGTTATCGTAATGTTTCGGACCAATCCATGTTTTCTAGTCCATGTATTTTAAAAAAAAACAAAAAACAAATACTAACGCACAATGTGACTATGTTCCAAAACTAAATCGTGTTTTTTTTCTTCTCTCCAGACAATATTATGTTTTCACACACTTTTGTTAAACGATTCACCATCAGTTTATGTTCTTCTCTCTCTCAGTCTGTGTCTCAATAATTATGTTAAAACCGTTCAGCTGTTTCCATTATAATATTATTAAAGCGTATTGTCACAATCTCACATTTAAAAAAAAAAAACACACACGAAAAAAAGCACACCCACGAAAATTGTTTTTTTGTTGTTATTAGCTTGATGGTCTTGAATGTTTTCTTTCACATGCCATTCGGTCTATTTCTCTCCTGGTTTGTTTGCTTCGTGAACAACTCCAGATCACAACAATATATGATACTGGGGTTTTCCCACCCAACTGGTTACTCAATAATGCTTGTTGTGGGCGTGGCCAGTTCGTTCACAGTCCTTATTATTATTCACTTTCAATATTGTTGATTGTTTCTCTCTCTGTCGTTTGTGTTGTTGTCGCTCGAAAATCGTAAACACTTGGAAAACTGAAGAAGAATCCGGTTTGCAGTTTTCTTTCTTTCTGTCTGTCTTTCGTTCTGTTTCTTCTGTCTTTCCCACGTCCTGTAGTACTTCCGAAACACAAGCGGATGTTTCCTCTTTTTTTCTTTTTTTTCCAACACAGCTTTTGACGAAGAGAGCGAAAGAGTGGGAAAACAAAATCCCAACCAGATCCGTGTTTATAGCAAAACAAGTCTTCAACACAGATTGTTCATTTTGTTGGAAGAAAACGAAGTTTCGTTCTTTTTTTTAAAAAGAAAGACAAAAAAACCCAACACGAACAAAATATTAGTTTTGACACTTTGTTGTATTTGTATTATACACCTTCTTTCGTGAATAAATAAGGTTTTGTTGTTGTTATTGTTTATTAGTTGTCTTCACAAAGCCTGCACACACACACACATACACACACACACACACACACACACACACACACACACACACACACACACACACACACACACACACACAAATTTAAGGTTTTTTTTCCATTGATGTTGCTTGGTAACCAATTGCGTTCTACTTTTCCTCCTTTTTTTCCTCTTTTTTGGGGGGTTAGTCACCAGCTCGGAAAATGATACGGAAAATTTGTTGAGGCTTAACAAAGTAAGACAAAACAGGTTCGTCTCATTTCAAACACTTGGCACAAAACGGATGCAAACTTAAACGACGACTTTGTTGTTTATTTACTCGTTTGTGTTCCAACACAAATGCTTGACGTTTGGAGTGCACGTGCTCGCCTCTTTCATGAATAAAGTCATAAAAGTTCAGGAAGATTGAATGAACGGTTTGGAAAATATGAAGCAAAACGCAAAAGTATGGGTGCAAACACACCCACGGGTCCTTCTAGCAAGTGGGGTTCACATCTGTATTGTTGGGGAAATCGGAACTTTCCTGGTATTGCACTGCCTCCGGGCATTGCCTCCAGGATCGTTCCCACCACCACCTTTATGTCTACTAATGTCCCGTATGTGTCTGTTCCAGACCGGAGGACGTTAAACAGAGATTTTCTTCTTCAAGTAAAAGTCAAAAGTCAACGCTAACCACAGAAGAAAAATAATAACAAACAAACAAACAATACTTAAAATATTCAATGGGATGGAAATCCGTTTGACGTCCTCTACCGGTGTCCAGGAACAGACACATATTATTACAGGACACTAGTAGATGTTATAAAGGCGGTGGTGGGAACGATTATTTCCGTGTTTTTTTTGTTTTTTTAACAAATAATTTTTGTCTTTTTTTTTTCTTCTTCAAAACGAAACAAACTCTCAATGTTTACTTCCCTTTGCTAAGCAGCCCCCCCCCCCAAAAAAAAAATCCCCAAAAAATCTACTAGCTAACAAAATAAACAACCTTCAACTATTTTGTTTTTCTTTTTCAACCAATAGCGAGAGAGCGTGAAGAAAAGAAAAGGAAAAAAACTCAAGTGGCTTTTCAGTGAAAAGAGGAAATAATACTTTCTCGCGATTCCCGTTTTTAGGCGACAAAGTTGCACAGCACTCGTATGTAATAAAATAGAAATACTACCGTTGTTTTATATATATAAATATAGGAAGCAACCGGTAGTAGTAGTAGTAGTAAGTAAGTAAGTAAGTAAGTAAGTATTGAAAAGGCGCACGCGTTTTACACACATACATACGTACCACTACCATCACCACAAACAACTACTACTACTACTAACTACTACTTCTACTATTTCAACAGTCCGCAACCATACCACCACACCCAGCCGTATGGTGTAGCCGTTGAACGAGTGGGAAAAGAAGAAGAAGAAGAGTTAGAAAACGAATAGAGCGGAGAGAGAGAGAGAGAGAGAGAGAGAGAGAGAGAGAGAGAGAGAGAGAGAGAGAGGGGGGGGGAGAGAGAGATACAAAAAAGAGAGAAATAAGAATAGTAATAAGGGGGAGAGGAGAAGAGGGGGGGGGGGGAGTAGAAGGGACTAAAAGCTACTACTACTACTACTACTACTACTACTACCACCACTACTACTACTACTATTACTACTACAGTTGGGGCGAAAACGTTATGACGCATTACACACACACGCAACACAACGCATGTGCACACACACACACACACACACGCACACGCGCGCGCGCTTGTGCTCGCGCTCGCGCGCACTGACCAGTGGCCGAGCCAGTGAGTGGTCAGTCCACAGAGAGAGAGAGAAAGAGAAGAAAGAAGGGCTCGCGCAACGCAAAGCGTAGGGGGGAGTGTCACCTCTTCAGCAGTTGTCCAGTTTTGGTCAGTAGTAGAGTAGAGGTTTTTCCTTTGTACAGTATGATTACATTGCTGTGGCGATGGCTAGTAGCTAGTTTCCTTGCGAGTGCTGTGGCAGTAATAATAATAATAATAATATTAATAATAGTGAATCATTTATATAGCGCATTCCTCCACCAAATATGGAGCTCTATGCGCTTAACAACAACAAAAATTAAAAGCAAGAAATTCAACAACAAAACCAAATAATCACTCGCGCACATGCAAATAGGCATACACATACACACCCCAACCACACATACACGCACGTACGCACATACGCACACGCACTCACACACACACACACCGTTACCATCACCACCACTCACCCCACCCAAAAACACAATGCAAAACACAATACAAAATACAATCAGTTGAATAAAGCATCAACACTCTCTCTCTCTCTCTCTCTCTCTCTCTCTCTCTCTCTCTCTCTCTCTCTCTCTCTCTCTCTCTCTCTCTCTCTCTCTCTCTCTCTCTCTCTCTCTCTCTCTCTCTCTCTCTCTCGGCTTTGCACCGAGGAACAGACCTGGTCTGGAAATATTTTGCAATTTTAATAACTGTTTTAACATTTATGATTATAGTATGAAAGAGAAATCTCAGTGACTAGCTGAGCTCCGTACCCCTACTCCTCAGGCCTAAGAAGTTGTGCATTTGAAATGCAGAATAAGTTTGCTTGGATAAAAACTTTTCTGCGTTTCACAAATACAAATACAGACATTGGGCACAGAAGAGTTTTATCAAAGCAAATTATATCATAATACATGTATAAACGTATGTTTGCCCAGCCTGTAAGAATAGCAGCTGCCACCCCACCCCCACCCCTCTGCTATCTGGCAGTCGTAGTCGGACACGACATTCGTTTCGTGCACCCTTGAGGCCTAGAATTCAAACGGTCAAACCTGTAATGTCCGGTTACGCTACGCTGGTCAACAGACAGATAGAAAGAAAGAAAGAAACTGACCACAAATGGCCAGGGGGAGGGGGAGAAAACGACTTCCACCGGCCTGGGGGGTGGGGGGTGGGGTGGGGGTGGGGGTAGGGTAGGTGGGGGGTAGGGGGGACTGACCGCTTGCGTGCATGAGAAAGAGAGAGGGGGGGAGAGAGAGAGAGAGAGAGGGGAAAGAGAGAGACTGGACACTGGAAAACTTTATTTGAGAGAGAGAGAGAGAGAGGGGGGGGGGGCATAGAGGGAGTGAGTTGGGGGAGGGTGATGATGTGGGGGTGGGGGTGGGGGTAGGGGTGTGTGTGTGTGTGTTAGGTTGAGTCACTATGAGTTGTGTTTCTTGAGAGTATAGTGAGTGAGCTCCTCCC
>CM065711.1:8165521-8168021 GCA_017654935.2 Phymorhynchus buccinoides | reverse complement strand
TATGACTCTCGAACGAGGGGGGGGGGGGGGGGGGGGGGGGGGCGGGGTTGCAACCGGCTCTGGTGCTGCAGCCAAAGGGATGGGCTGGCCTTTGGTGGGAGAGAGAGAGAGGGAGGGAGTGGAGAGATAGAGAGGAGAGGGAGAGGAGAGAGAGGAAGACAGACAGGGGTGGGTGGGGTGGGGGAGTGAATCAGTGACAGAATCTGTTTTTTAGACACAGACACAGACACAGACACAGACACACACACACACACACACACACACATATACACACACACACACACACACACACACACACACACGCACACACACACACACACACGCACGCACACACACACACACACACACACACACACACACACTATGGTTTGTGTATTGTGCGTGTGTGTTTGCATTTTGTCATTGCTAGATGGCTTGATGAAAAAAAAGCATGTATGTTTGCTTATTCAATGTCCATCTTTAAATAAAATTTTGACTTTGACTTTGACGTTGACACATACACACACACACACACACACACACACACACACACACACACACACACACACACACACACACACACACACACACACACACACACACACACACACACATGCATTAAGAGAGAGAGAGAGAGAGAGAGAGAGAGAGAGAGAGAGAGAGAGAGAGAGAGAGAGAGAGAGAGAGAGAGAGAGAGAGAGAGAACAATGGACAGCAGACAGCCAGATTAAAACAAAAAAAGTCGAACAGACAGAGTCTTCATTCACAAAAGTCCAGACTAAATAAACGTTAACCGGTAAAAGCTCACACGGACCAGACTTGAACCCCAAATACCACAATATTGAAATCCTCGTATCGGAATGACTACACCCATTAGTCCAATAATTCAAACCGAAAAAAAAGAAGTTCAAACTGACCAGACTTGAACCCAATATACCACAATATTGAAGTCCTTGTATCGGAGTGATTGCAGAAGATTAGTCCAATAATTGAAACCGGTAAAAGTTCAAATGGACCAGATTCGAACCCGAAATAACACAATATTGAAATCCAAGTATCAGAATGACTGCACCAATTAGTCCAATAATTGAAACAGATAAAAGTTCAAACGGACCAGATTCGAACCCATAATACCACAATGCTAAAAATCCCTGTATCGGAAGGACTGCATGCACCCGATTAGTTCGATAATTGAAAAGAAAAAGTCCCTAGATGACATTAATCATTAAGCAGCCGGCGAAGCCGAAAGCTGCCTAATGTTTTCACCGCTGTCTGTCTGTTCTTTATTATCTGACTACGGGCTAGCTCTATAAGGCGCACCTGAGTATAAGGCGCACCTGAGTATAAGGCGCACCTGAGTATAAGGCGCACCTGAGTATAAGGCGCACCCCCCAATGTTTACACACAAATTCAGATTTCGTTATTATAGCTTCCTACCCCCCCGTGGGGATACCGGGGGGGTCTTTTGTATAAATAGTTCCCCCACCTTCTGGAAGTTCTGTGCTTGTAACTACCTCTAGTCTGTCACTCTCTTTGACTCTGCCTTTTCCCTTTGCTTATTGTCATCCACTATCTTTCTGCCTTACCAACCAGTCCATTCTCCTGCCTTTTTTCCACGAAGCACTTTTCAAAAACATTTTCCTCCTCCAGCCGAAGTCGGATTTGCTGGGCCCTAACTATTTTCTTAGTTAGGCGCATAACGGCAGCATGACGCATCTGCGCTCAAAATTGACACGGGATTGTCTGAGCGATCGAAGAAGAAGAAGAAGAAGTTTCTTATTATATAATCAGTCACATTATATAAGGCGCAGGGGTGTCAGGTTTCGATACTGATCGCTTCTCGGCCTTTTGGCTAAGACAGTGATTCAGGAATATAAATTTTTGTTTATACCCTGGTTGGTTTGTTCAGCCCGTCGTACATGGCGAAAGCCGATACGCGACGTTAAACTGAACTTCCATCCCCCAGGTTTGGAGAAATAAAGAGTACTGCCTTAGTCTGTAAAATACAGTATGTCAGCACGATATCGATTGAACGCATGCAAACAATTTTTTGTTTTAATGGGTGGCGCACCTCTGGCTGTGACGCGCTCTCCAGGTGGGAGCAACCCGAATTTCACAGAGATGCCTCTGTGACTATAAAGTACCTAATACTTTATAATAGAACCCACAAATTTTGCCCGCCCGGATACGAACTTACCATACCTAGCCATACTAGGCCAAGTTCGAACATGAAGACCGTTGGTCACAGAGGTCGAGGTCACTGGAGTGCGAAAATGCTGCCGCGCAGCTGCTCGGTCTAACGTGTTCATACTGTAGTGTGCTATGGATCAGTTGTTGGTGGTGTTGTTTGTTGTCGTACCCTGGCTAAAAGACTCCAGGGATCATCCCGACACACCGAAGCAAGCTTGAACACTACGGTACAAATGCACCACTAGCTAGGGACGAGAACATTACCGTGTGTGACCTGTGGTTTTTTTTTATTACCCCTTTGGCGAAGTTATGCTGGGAGCTTTGTCCTGGC
>CM065711.1:8141198-8148698 GCA_017654935.2 Phymorhynchus buccinoides | reverse complement strand
TTTTGTGTTTCAGACAGACAGACAGACAGACAGACACACACACACACGGACACTTGGCTTTTTACTATATGATGATTGGCTTCTTTACCTTTAAGGTACCGTCGTTGTTGTTGACGGGGGGGGGGGGGGGGGCTCAAAAATGCTGACGAAAAACAACAGGATTTCTTTAATCCGAGGGCAAAAAGGAAATAACCGGGAGGGATGGAGATAATCCGTTATAATGATCTATGATCGTGATCGTTGACCATGATGATGATGAATGATTATTAATTTGTTTGCTGTGCAAAACAAATTATTAATGAACCTTTATGAACTGGTTGGTGACCCGGGTAATAAGTGCAACGTTTCTTTTCTTTCTGTTCTTTTTTTTCTTCTTTAAATTGTCTTCTTCTTCTTCTTCTTATTCGATCGCTCAGACAGCTTCTTGTCAATTATGAGCTTAGATGCGTCATGCTGCCGTTATGCGCCTAACTAAGAAATAGTTCGGCCCAGCAAGTCCCGACTTCGGCTGGAGAGGAAATCTTTTTTGAAAATGTTTCTTTAAAAAAAAAAAAAAAAGGCAGGAGAAAGATAGCAGATGACAGCAAGAAAAGGGAAAAGGAAGAGTCAAAGAGAGTGACAGATTAGAGGAAGTTACAAGCACAGAACTTCCAGAAGGTGGAGGAACTATTTATGCAAAAGACACCCCCCGGTATCCCCACGGGGGCTTCACATTTTATTAATGAGAGTAATTTTGGTGATGGTCAAATCCTAATTCAATTTCACGCTTATCGTCCTTATCATATCGCTTGTGAATGAAAGATTGTTTCCCCCCCGAAGTCGGATTGTGGCTGCCCATGTGGCGGGTGTAATCAGAAACGGTCACACACGTGATGTTCTCATCCCCATGCCTCGTGCTATTTGTACCATAGTGTTCAACTGCTTCGGTTGAACCCTGGAGTCTTTTAGCCAGGGTACGAAAACATCAAAACAACAAAGTTGGGCTTAACGTCCACTCGGCTGCAAATAGCGCATGATGAGACGAACCATCAACCCCCCCCCCCCCCCCCCCACAACCGTCATTCAGCGCTTAGAGCAGATCCTGGAGGTACAGCAGTACCGGGTCTGAAGCAAATCTAATCATACTCTTGTCTGTCTGTTTATCTGTCTCTGTCTCGCTGTCTCTCTCTCTCTCTCTCTCTCTCTCTCTCTCTCTTTTCAGAAAGGGTGGGTTGTTTTTTTAAAAGCAAATACAAAAACATGTTATGACAGAGGACAAAAAATCGAAGTAATTAATAGCTATAAATATTTAGGGTTTACTTTGTTAACTAAGCTATCTATGGATGTATTATTAGCAGAATTTGCAGGTAGGGCTAAATGTAAGGTAATTGATATTTTGAAAACTATGTACAGTCTTGGAAGAATTGACATGTTTGTATATTCTAAATTGTTTGACGCTCAAGTTAAGCCAATGTTGTTGTATGCGTCAGAAATTTGGGGTCTGACTCGTTTTAAGGTAATAGAAAATGTACGCATTTTTGCTTGTAAACGCTTTCTTAAAGTATGCAAAAAAACTCAGAATACCTTAGTTTATGGTGAGCTGGGTAGGTACCCACTCTATATTGATAGCAATGTAAGAGCTTTAACCCTTTCACCGCCAGCCATATTTTAGACAAAAAGTTCCATTAAATGACCTGCAGTATTGTGGATTCTTCTGTGACATACTATGTAAAATAAGGTCTATCCTTACTTCCCAAAACTAAGACAACATGGTCTTTGGATAATAGACCCCAATTTGATGCCTTTTGGTGACATAGGTGTTAAATCACTGTGGTGATGAAATGCGACTTTGGCGGTGAAAGGGTTAAAATACTGGTTCACGTTACAACGAATGGCTTTGTGTCGACTACCCAGGCAAGCTTACGAAATAAATTTAAATGATACAGCAATGCAGAATAGAGCATTTGCCACGCGCCGGTGACCTTGAATTTCACTGAGTTGAATTTAGAGAGTTGAATTAGAGAGGTCAGCGCAACTCGGGCAGAACGAGCTCGGGCAAGTTAGTAGTCTAGTATAGTGAACGAACACTCGTGGCAAACGCCCTATTGGGCATATGAAATTTAAAAAAACCTGTTTAGATTCTTTTGGATTTTCAGAAGTTTGGATTTATGGTGGAGTTGGAGACGAACGTTCCTTTTTAAAAAAAATGTACAGGCAAAGAATGGCCGAAAAACTAGAGAACAGAGATCGTGTTTGTGTTTACCGATCATTTAGATCTGGTTTAAACAGTTTATTGTTCAGTTACATTCGCATAGACATAAAACACAACAGACTGAAGCAACAACAAGCGAAGCTTATAGCGTGCTTATTTAGATCTCTAGGGGAAGACGGGGTAAAAAGCGCATGGGCGGGTAAGAAGCCCACCCCAATTATCTCATGAAATAAAGAAGCTTTCAGTCAAATTTGCCCATGAGACGAATGCTAGACATTAACGCTCGTCTCATGGGCAAAATGAGACTGAAATTTGCTTCATTTCATGAGATAATTGGGGTGGGCTTCTTACCCGCCCATGCGCTTTTTACCCCGTCTTCCCCTAGTACCTTACCAGACAAATATTTAAGTGACATCACAATAAGTAAATTTAGAGTAGCATTGACAAAATTACGTCTTGGAATAAATGAACTGAGAGTTAACGAAAGATACTGTGAAATGCCCTTTTTGTGATGATTTAGAAAACGAAACTCACTTTCTTTTGAAATGTCCCATGTATGTTAGATTACGTGAAAATATATAGACAAACATTACAAATATATTTGCATCCATCCAATAAAAAAACCATTCTGCAAAATGAGAACAAATATATAACGAGAGATGTGGCTATGTTCGTTCACTATGCACTTTGTCTGAGAGAAGAATCAATGTAATTTGGTTAAAGTTGTATTTCTACTAGCTTGATTGAATGTTGTGCAGTTGATTGTGCATGTCCCCATGTGGATAGGCCGGAGGCCTCACATTAAAAATCCAGTTTTCCAGTGTTCCAGTGTTCTGTCTCTCTCTCTCTCTCCCTCTCCCTCTCCCTCTCTCTCTCTCTCTCTCTCTCTCTCTCTCTCTCTCTCTCTCTCCTCTCTCCCTCTCTCTCTCTCTCTCTCTCTCTCTCTCTCTCTCTCTCTCTCTCTCTCTCTCTCTCTCTCTCTCCCTCTCTCTCTCTCTCTCTCTCTCCCCCTCTCTCTCTCTCTCTCCTCTCTCTCTCTCTCTCTCTCTCTCTCTCTCTCCTCTCTCTCTCTTCTCTCTCCCTCTCTCCTCTCTCTCTCTCTCTCTCTCTCTCTCTCTCTCTCTCTCTCTCTCTCTCTCTCTCTCTCTCTCCCCATCCCTCCTCCCCCCTATCTTGTCCTTTGTCGCTCCCCCCCCCCCCCCACCACCAAAAAAAAAGAGATGCAACGGATAGGACAGGGACCTGGCTCTCAAAAAAAACGACAGGTGTGAAGATGGACCTGGGCTGTTTGTCTCACCCCCCACCCTTACCATTCTCCACCCTTCTTTTTGTTTTTCCCTCCCTCCTTCTTTCGTCTCCCCCCCCCCCCCCCCATCTCTCTCTCTCTCTCTGAGTCTTCCTTCCACCACCACCTCCACCTAACCTACCTCCTCCACTTTCCACCCGCCTTACTCCTAGTGGTCATTCTTTGCATTTTTAAAAAATTGCAACTGACCACACCCCAACTCTCCAAGCATCTCACACACACATTGGCCACACAATCAGTTGGACAAGAACGAAGATTGAAAAGAGAGAAAAAAGGGTGGAGGGGGTGAGGGGCAGGGGGACATCTTGAGGAGATGGGTGGGGGGTGACAATGAGGGGGGAGGGAGGAGGGGGCTGGAATGGACACGAGCCGTTTGACCACTGGCTCTCGTGTGGGTCACTTTCTTTTTTGGGGCTCAGTGGTGGGTGGGTACCAGTGGTCAGTTTTTTGGGGGATGAAAGAGTCCAGCTAGCCAGTTGGACTACAAAACATTTTGGTGTTGGTAGTTTTTTGGGGGTGGTGTAATATATTGAAGTTTGCTTGTGTGTAACTTTTTTAAGGAAATTATGTTGGTGTTTTTTTGGGTCTAATCTTTATTTATTTATTTATTTATTTATTTATTTATTTATTTGCCCAGTATAATTTTTTTTAAAGAGGGTTTGTCAATTGTTTCGCCCTTTTGTGGCTTAAGTGAATCGGACATGAACATGAAACTGAATTACGATTTAACATGTATAAGCACTTGAGAAAACATAAAGATAATTTTCACCCATGCTAAATAAAACAAAA
The DNA here is from genome assembly GCA_017654935.2 of Phymorhynchus buccinoides. NCBI lineage: Eukaryota > Metazoa > Mollusca > Gastropoda > Neogastropoda > Raphitomidae > Phymorhynchus > Phymorhynchus buccinoides. The sequence continues at coordinate 8,144,412 of CM065711.1, read as the reverse complement.
CTCTAGACAGTAAAGCTAACTCGTACTTGACCAGAGAACATTAGTCAAATTTAACCAACTTAACTCATTGGAAAACTAGCAACAAAAAAGAAGAAGAAGAAGAAGAAGAAGAAGAAGAAGAAGAAGAAGAAGAAGAAGACGAAGAAGACGAAGAAAAAGAATAATAATAATAATAATAATAATAATAATAATAAGAAGAAGAAGAAGAAGAAGAAGAAGAAGAAGAAGAAAAAGAAGGAGAAGAAGAAGGTTGAATGATTGATTGATTGAACTTTTTAATGGGTAAAGATTTAGGCACATTGAAGGCCTTTTTTTTACAAATCCGCCCATTTAAAATACTAGAAATAAAACGTAACGAGGAAGAAGAAGAAGAAGAAGAAGAAGAAGAAGAAGAAGAAGAAGAAGAAGAAGAAGAAGAAGAAGAAGAAGAAGAAGAAGAAGAAGAAGAAGAAAAAAAAAAGAAAAAAAAAAGCGGATGCAAAAATGAAAGAAACGAAAGGACAAAAACCACAATTATTTGATAATCTAAAGACGAGAATTGTCCTATGAAATATCGAAAGTAAGTTAGTGAGTTTATGCATAGCAAAAATGCATGGTTTCCTTTGATAAAATTCTCAAGTATAGAGACTACACAACATCCTGAAATTCTACAATTTCTAGTAATTCCATTTTTATTTTATCTGTGGTATTCTTTTCCCCCCCCCCCCCCCCCCCCCCCCAATATTTAACTGAGAAGATAGGGAAAGGGACGAAAATTATGTTGTAATGTAATATTAATTAATCTTTGTGATAGTGAAAAACTTAATGCCTTGATTGCCACCAACGTGTCACGTATTGACCTGATGACATCACTGATGACGTCATCAGATGAAGAGGAATAACCCTGATATGCTGGCTGTTGCTCTAACATAGTCAAGAGAGTGATATCCCCAGACCATTTTGCCAGATTGGCTCTATCAGTTGTTTTTTTCATGGCATGATTTGCCCGATGATTTTTTTCTTAATTTTCTCTGGCAGTCAAGGGGTTAATTTGTAATCCTTTGAGCAAAGACGTGTTGACAGCTAGTAAGGGAATGAGAGAACACGAAACTTCTGGTGACGAACGTACAGTTGAGTTCAAATGATGAAGACTGGATTTTCATAAAAAAGAATATTCATACTTATAATTCTCTTTTCATAATACACACGACGTGCTCGAACGATTTATCAATAAATGAGACCTTTGTTTCATCTTTGTGGGAAATTTAAGAACAAAAGTACTTTTGTTTGCTTTTGAATAACATTCTTAGATATAAATAAATGCCTATGTTTTAGCATGACACTTGAATTCTGTAACCGTTTTCAAAATGAGCTAGACGCACGAATTAATTTGTAATTAAAACAAAAACATTCTTAAATGTATGCAAGATGGCATGGCAAATGTAAATAACTTTAGGAACACAGACGAAGTCTAGTACATCACCAAATCGCAGACTAAAATAGTATCCTTGACCAACATTCGATGGCTTGGAGTCAACGATAGCCCATTGACATATTATTGAAATTATTGCGATAGCTAATAACTTGTATATAAAAAAAAGACTGCAGAAATATAAAAAGCCTAATCCCCATTTTATATTATTTGCAGTCTTTTTTGTAATGCAAGTTCTTAGTTTTTGCAATACTTTCAATAATACGTCAATGGGCTATCTAAAGATAGTCCGTTTTGACTCCAAGCCATCGAAATGCTAATGCTTCATCTGATACATCATTTTAATGTTATTCCCTATAACTAAGCAGGCAGAGATCAGAGAGTTTCAATGCATTGACAAGGTGGCACTAAAAACAGATGACCAATGGTACTATACTTCCTCTAACTAATGAAACCCCCGGACTGTTAGCAGTGGTCAGTCCAATGACTCATCTTCATTCCTCGATGACCTTTGAAGATTATTGGAGAACGTGAACAGATTCTCTGGGTCTCCGTTAAGGTCAAGATGTCGTGGTTTAATTCGACAATTTCCGTGTGTTATCTGCTCATTGCTGATATACAAATGGTTTACATCACTTTATAGTAAATTAAAAATGTCTATACTACGTGTCATCTGCTTTTTACTTGCATCAAAATACTTTTATATTAACTAGTATCAGTAAGTATTGTTGAGAACTTTACAGTTTAAGACCAGCAGACTAGTTTCTACAGCTTAGCATGCTTAATATACATTTTTTCCCCATCAAAAGCAGTTTTTGTTTGGTACCAAATACGGACGTTTGATCAGTTTCTTCAGTCAAAGACCGTTGCTCTTTCGTGTGTTGTGTGTTGTGAGTTTAACGTTATAGTTGAACATGTAATAAAGATCGTTTTGAGGAGATGCTCAACGATGAAAAATCCGCTTGGACAGATGGACAACGACATCTTTCAGCAAGCTTGACCATCGGTTAAAGACGAAGATTTGCCACGAATATTGCAAGGTTCTAAAAAGACACCTTTCTTCGTAGTTTTGGCTTCCTGTATACGTGCAAGAAATCAAGTGTTGAACTAGTCAGTCTTTAGTTGTTTCTTTATTTAATAGCACCTTGTTTTCAGACAGTCTGTCAACTTTTTCGTCTGTTGTGTTGTAGAAAGAGATACTTTTTGGAGCTGTGTTTTTGAATGTTGTGGTGATATGCATGAGATTTTGGGTTTACAAAACAAAGTAATCGTGTTGACTGATTCCTTAGAGTAGCCAACAGTTATTATGTTTCAAATCGTCATTTTGTTTTTCCAGTTTTGCGTGGATTCTGATGTGTACTTTTCTGTTTATGAAATGTAGAGACAAAAGCTGTGTTGTGGGAACGCACGATTTGAGTTTTGATTCTCGTCTGCCGTCAATGCATGATGATCCCTTCAGTTGAAACGATGTGATGGTACGTTTAGAGTTTATGTTTCAATTTCAATTTAGTTTATTTTTGTTATGTTTTTGTGTGTTGTGGCGTTATTTGGGATGTCTTTTTTCTGGATTGAATTTTCTTGGTTCTCTTTGTTTCGATTTGATGGCACGTTTTGAGTTTCTGTTTCAATTTGAATTTAGTTTATTTTTTGTTATGTTTGTGTGTGTTGTTGCGTTGTTTGGGATGTCTTGTTTTCCCCAAAGCTTGCTATCTTTTTTTCTGGATTGAATTTTCTTGGTTCTTTTGGGGTTTTTTATGTTTTTTGTTTCGTTTGTGTTTGATGTGTTGCAGTTCAAATATTAGT
>CM065711.1:8103698-8106198 GCA_017654935.2 Phymorhynchus buccinoides | reverse complement strand
GCGTGCCTCCGTCCGGCTATTCGTCCGTTTTTCTAAAAAAACTATTCAGTCTATCATCATCAAATTTGGTATACCAGTTGGCCAAGATGCCAGCTATCCACTGATGTATTTAGTGTTACATGAAGGTCAAGGTCGCGCCAGTTACGGGGTTCAAACCCCGAAACACATCATCGCTAATATCTCGCGAAGTTGTGCATGTATTTCAATGCAGTTTTTTTCACAACATTTCTGGATGAATGGTCTATAACACAGTTGTCATGAATTTTTCTGCGCGCGCGTGTGCGCATGATCGCGCGCGCTCAAATCACGGGTCCGAACCCCAAGACTATATGTAAAAAACCTATTCAGTTACGTGCTGTTTTCATGCGTTTTTATGAAGTTACGTGCTGCTTTGATGCGTGTTTATGTATGTGTACAGCCGACACATTCCGATTTCGGAGTACCTCGGCGATGCACTTGTTTGTTTTTGTTTTTGTTTTGTTTTCCTGAAAAGTGCTGGACGGATTTAATATAAACCGACACTTTCGCCTTGGTTTTAATCGGGCTACGTCAGACCAGTTGACATAGGCTACTGAGATAGAACACCAAGGCTACATCAAAACGGTGTGATGCCATGCGTAGTTAGAAGAGAAGAAGAAAGAGAAGAAGAGAAGAAGAAGAAGAAGAAGAAGAAGAAGAAATTCCGTTTAACGTCCTCCGGTCTGGAACAGACACATATGAGACACTAGTAGATATAAAGATGGTGGGAACGATCCTGGAGGCAACGCCCGGAGTGCAGTGCAACACCAGGAAAGTCCCGAATTTTTAACAATACAGTAGTATGTAATTTTGTACTGCCCTGCATAGTTACGCGGGGGGGGGGGGGGGGGGGGGGGGGGGGGGGGGGGGGGGGGGTGGGGGGGGGGGGGGGGGGGGGTAATTGTCTTTCATAGCCAGGACAAAGCTCCCAAAGCATCCAGCATAACTTCGCCAAATCCTCCGAAGTCGGAGTGTGGCTGCCCATGTGGCGGGGTAATAAAAAAAACCACAGGTCACACACGGTAATGTTCTCGTCCCTAGCTAGTGGTGCATTTGTACCGTAGTGTTCAAGCGCTTCGGTTGTCGGGATGATCCCTGGAGTCATTTAGCCAGGGTACGACAACTAACAACACCACCAACAACTGATCCATAGCACACTACAGTGTGAACACGTTAGACCGAGCAGCTGCGCGGCAGCATTTTCGCACTCCAGTGACCTCGACCTTTGTGACCAACGGTCTTCATGTTCGAACTTGGCCTAGTATGGTAAGTTCGTATCCGGGCGGGCAAAATTTGTGGGTTCTATTATAAAGTATTAGGTACTTTATAGTCACAGAGGCATCTCTGTGAAATTCGGGTTGCTCCCACCTGGAGAGCGCGTCACAGCCAGAGGTGCGCCACCCATTAAAAAATAAATTGTTTGCGTGCGTTCAATCGATATCGTGCTGACATACTGTATTTTACAGACTAAGGCAGTACTCTTTTTTTCTCCAAACCTGGGGGATGGAAGTTCAGTTTAGCGTCGCGTATCGGCTTTCGCCATGTACGACGGGCTGAACAAACCAACCAGGGTATAAACAAAAATTTATATTCCTGAATCACTGTCTTAGCCAAAAGGCCGAGAAGCGATCAGTATCGAAACCTGACACCCCTGCGCCTTATATAATGTGACTGATTATATAATAAGAAACTTCTTCTTCTTCTTCTTCTTCGATCGCTCAGACAATTCCGTGTCAATTTTGAGCGCAGATGCGTCATGCTGCCGTTATGCGCCTAACTAAGAAAATAGCTAGGCCCAGCAAATCCGACTTCGGCTGGAGGAGGAAAATGTTTTTGAAAAGTGCTTCGTGGAAAAAAAGGCAGGAGAATGGACTGGTTGGTAAGGCAGAAAGATAGTGGATGACAATAAGCAAAGGGAAAAGGCAGAGTCAAAGAGAGTGACAGACTAGAGGTAGTTACAAGCACAGAACTTCCAGAAGGTGGGGGAACTATTTATACAAAAGACCCCCCCGGTATCCCCACGGGGGGTAGGAAGCTATAATAACGAAATCTGAATTTGTGTGTAAACATTGGGGGGTGCGCCTTATACTCAGGTGCGCCTTATACTCAGGTGCGCCTTATACTCAGGTGCGCCTTATACTCAGGTGCGCCTTATACTCAAGTGCGCCTTATAGAGCTAGCCCGTAGTCAGATAATAAAGAACAGACAGACAGCGGTGAAAACATTAGGCAGCTTTCGGCTTCGCCCGCTGCTTAATGATGAATGTCATCTAGGGACTTTTTCTTTTCAATTATCGAACTAATCGGGTGCATGCAGTCCTTCCGATACAGGGATTTCTAGCATTGTGGTATTATGGGTTCGAATCTGGTCCGTTTGAACTTTTATCTGTTTCAATTATTGGACTAATTGGTGCAGTCATTCTGATACTTGGATTTCAATATTGTGTTATTTCGGGTTCGAATCTGGTCCATTTGAACTTTTA
>CM065711.1:8091198-8096198 GCA_017654935.2 Phymorhynchus buccinoides | reverse complement strand
TCTCGCTATTGGTTGAAAAAGAAAAACAAAATAGTTGAAGGTTGTTTATTTTGTTAGCTAGTAGATTTTTTTTTTGGGGGGGGGGGGGGGGCTGCTTAGCAAAGGGAAGTAAACATTGAGAGTTTGTTTCGCTTTGAAGAAGAAAAAAAAAAGACAAAATTATTTGTTAAAAAAACAGCACCAAAAAACACGGAAATAATCGTTCCCACCACCATCTTTATAACATCTACTAGTTTCCTGTAATAATATGTGTCTGTTCCTGGACACCGGTAGAGGACGTCAAACGGATTTCCATCCCATTGAATATTTTAAGTAATGTTTGTTTGTTTGTTATTATTTTTCTTCTGTGGTTAGCGTTGACTTTTGACTTTTACTTGAAGAAGAAAATCTCTGTTTAACGTCCTCCGGTCTGGAACAGACACATACGGGACATTAGTAGACATAAAGGTGGTGGTGGGAACGATCCTGGAGGCAATGCCCGGAGGCAGTGCAATACCAGGAAAGTTCCGATTTCCCCAACAATACAGATGTGAACCCCACTTGCTAGAAGGACCCGTGGGTGTGTTTGCACCCATACTTTTGCGTTTTGCTTCATATTTTCCAAACCGTTCATTCAATCTTCCTGAACTTTTATGACTTTATTCATGAAAGAGGCGAGCACGTGCACTCCAAACGTCAAGCATTTGTGTTGAAACACAAACGAGTAAATAAACAACAAAGTCGTCGTTTAAGTTTGCATCCGTTTTGTGCCAAGTGTTTGAAATGAGACGAACCTGTTTTGTCTTACTTTGTTAAGCCTCAACAAATTTTCCGTATCATTTTCCGAGCTGGTGACTAACCCCCCAAAAAAGAGGAAAAAAAGGAGGAAAAGTAGAACGCAATTGGTTACCAAGCAACATCAATGGAAAAAAAAACTTAAATTTGTGTTGTGTGTGTGTGTGTGTGTGGTGTGTGTGTGTGTGTGTGTGTGTGTGTGTGTATGTGTGTGTGTGTGTGCAGGCTTTGTGAAGACAACTAATAAACAATAACAACAACAAAACCTTATTTATTCACGAAAGAAGGTGTATAATGCAAATACAACAAAGTGTCAAAACTAATATTTTGTTCGTGTTGGGTTTTTTTGTCTTTCTTTAAAAAGAAAGAACGAAACTTCGTTTTCTTCCAACAAAATGAACAATCTGTGTTGAAGACTTGTTTTGCTATAAACACGGATCTGGTTGGGATTTTGTTTTCCCACTCTTTCGCTCTCTTCGTCAAAAGCTGTGTTTGAAAAAAAAAAAAAAGAGGAAACATCCGCTTGTGTTTCGGAAGTACTACAGAACGTGGGAAAGACAGAAGAAACAGAACGAAAGAGAGAAAGAAAGAAAGAAAACTGCAAACCGGATTCTGCTTCGGTTTTCCAAGTGTTTACGATTTTCGAGCGACGACAACACAAACGACAGAGAGAGAAACAATCAACAATATTGAAAGTGAATAATAATAATGATGACAGTGAACGAACTGGCCACGCCCACAACAAGCATTATTGAGTAACCAGTTGGGTGGGAAAAACCCAGTATTATACATTTGTTGTGATCTGGAGTTGTTCACGAAGCAAAAAAACAGGAGAAAAATAGTCCGGATGACATGTGAAAGAAAACATTCAAGACCATCAAGCTAATAACAACAACAAAACAATTTTCGTGGGTGTGGTTTTTTTCGTGTGGTTTTTTTTAAAAATGTGAGATTGTGACAATACGCTTTAATAATATTATAATGGAAACAGCTGAACGGTTTTAACATAATTATTGAGACACAGACTGAGAGAGAGAGAAGAACATAAACTGATGGTGAATCGTTTAACTAAAGTGTGTGAAAACATAATATTGACTTGGGAAGGGAACAAATCCGATTTAGTGTTGAGAACATAGTCACATTGTGCGTTAGTATTTGGGTTTTATTTTTTAAAATACATGGACCAGAAAACATGGATTGGTCCGAAACATTACGATAACTAAGAAAGAAAAAAAAACATTTAAAAAAAAAACCACTTTGTGAAAATGACTTCCTACAACAACGCATTAGTGACGCAGTAACAACAACAACAACAACAACAACAAATCAAGAACATTATCTTATTATCTTCACATCTCAAAGTTTTGCTGAGAAAAGAAAAGAAGAAGAAAGAAGCAGTGTAACAACAATTAACATGTATTTTCTTCTCTCGGACTTTTACTAACTAAAAGAGATAAATCAGGAAGTTATTCGGGACTTCTTTTTTTAAAATTTATTTCTGCTGCAGCTGTTGTTGTGGTTTGGGTTTAAATAACCTTTAAACCTGATTCTAACCCTATCCCTTACCAGTGTTGAAGTACAACAGTTGGGGGCGAAAAAGCGCGGAATAATTTCAGATACTGTCGTCGTTGTTGTTTTGGTGGAACGTTTCACGAGTTAGAGAGAAAGAGAGGAACGAAGAGACGGAGAAGAAGAAGGACATTGATACAGAGGGAGGTGATGAACTAAGAAAAAGGGGGTGGAAAAAGAAAGAAATAGAGAGAGAGAAGGAAGAAGAGAAAGAAAGAACAAAGAGAGGAAGGAAGAGAAAAGAAGAAGGAAATTGATACAAAACGGAGGTGATGAACTAAGAAAGGGGGTGGAAAAAGAAAAAGAGAGAGAGAGAGAAGAGAAAGCAGAGAAAGGAAGAAAGAAGAAGAATAAACTACAACAACAACATCAGCAACGGACTGAAGAAGAGAAAAACGAAGATGTTGACCCCCCCTCCTCCCCAGATCTCCTTGACCTGACAAGACAGACGGATAAACAGTGGCTGAAGGAAGGAAGGAAGGAAGGAACTGAACAGCTGTTAACATAATCATTGACCGTTGGGGCTAAACTTTTTGGCTAGTTTCTTCGATCGAGTTCTGCATTCGGTTGCCAGACTATCTGACTGACTGTCTGTCAGTCTGCCTGCAAAAAAGTCCCCTCCCCGTCTGCATGTCGACCTCTTCGCTGCGGAGGAGGAGCTCTCTGACGGCGATGGTGCATAAGCAGTGAGTACAAATGAATACGCGCGAGCGCATGCATGTAGGGTCAAGACGGGGTAAAACGCCCATGGGCGGGTAAGAATCCCATGCCAATTATATCATGAAATAGAAGAACAATTTCAGTCAAATTTGCCCATGAGACGAATGCTAAACATTAACACTCGTCTCTCAAATTGCCCATGAGACGAATGCTAAACATTAACACTCGTCTCATGGGCAAAATGTGACTGAAATTTGCTTCATTTCATGAGATAATTGGCATGGGCTTCTTACCCGCCCATGGGCTTTTTACCCCGTCTTCCCCTAATAAGCGCGTACATACGCATGTGTATACGTGATACACCGCGACACACGGGCGTACATTTTGCAACAAGCACCTCCAACCAGCACGAGTGAATCATCCGTAAAACACACACGCTCGCACTCTCACAGACACGGATACAAATAATCATATACGCATAAACAACAGAAAGCTATCTGCAGTATCGACTCCAATGATTGTGGGTTTTTCAAGCTATGAACTCACTGCTACTCCGAACCCTTTCACCAGGGCCTGTATTCACATTGAGATAGCATGAGACTTAGCATCATGCTAACTTAGAAGCTCTTCCAAAAGTCATATTAAATCCTATAGGACATTGGAAGAGCTTCTAAGTTAGCATCATGCTAAGTCTCATGCTATCTCAACGTGAATACAGGCCCAGGTCAGGATAGGGTTACTAGCAGACCTGTTTTCTCTACTCTTTTCGACCTTGACCTGATTAAACATTCGTATTCGTATTCGTATTCTCTCTCTCTATTAATGTATGTTCAATCGATAGTGTGTTTTAAGATCGTATTTTATTAGTTTTAGTTCGCTCTAATTTTGTATGATCTAGTTGTTTGTTTGTTTGTGCGAACGAGAAGTACGAACAATGGCTACTCTATGTCAACACTTTTACCGTTGTAAAATAAAGGTTCATCATATCTCTCTCCCTCTCTCTCCCTCTCTCTCCCTCTCTCTCTCTCTCTCTCTCTCTCTCTCTCTCTCTCTCTCTCTCTCTCTCTCTCTCTCTCTGTTGGCATCAAAACATGAAAAAAAACCCTCTGTTGGATTTAGCTTTGTACATCTACGAAGCTAGCAAGAGAATCATAATGCATTGTTGTCCTGTTTGCTTGTTGTTGGCTTCTTCCTTCTTTTTCTCATACAAATTTGTTTATGTGAACTTCATCAGTATGGGGCTATGGCCTTGACCTGTCCTGATTAAACATTCGCACTCTCTCTCTCTCTCTTCTCTCTCTCTCTCTTCTCTCTCTCTCTCTCTCTCTCTCTCTCTCTCTCTCTCTCTCTCGCATGTGTTCCGACTGAGCGTTGTTGGACAACTCATTTCAACCCAGCTGCGGGCCCCCCACCCCTGCTCACGTGGCGGGGTAATCGGTCGACCACACACGTAATGACGTTCTCTTCCCTAGCTAGCTTGGCGCGTTTGTAACCCTAGTGTTCAAGGGCTTCGGCTGTTGGGATGATGATCCCTGGAGTCTTTTAGCCAGGGTACAACAGCAACAACAACAACAACAACAACAACAACAACAGCAACAACAACTTATTCCGTGGTCCGGACTTCTTTTTTTTTTTGGGGGGGGGGGGGACTAGATCTATTACTAGCAACTTTACTTTTCAACCCATAAACAACAAATACAAATGATGACTATTATTACTATCAACTTTTTTATTTTAATTTTAAAGATCTCCACATTGCGCGCGCGAGCGAGAGAGAGAGAGAGAGAGAGAGAGAGAGAGAGAGAGAGAGAGAGAGAGAGAGAGAGAGAGAGAGAGAGAGAGAGAGAGAGAGAGAGAGAGAGAGAGAGAGAGTTGCTTTGTATATATATATATATATATGCGTTGTTGCTGGTTGGTGTCATTCTTGAATGCTGTTTTCGTTGTCCATTTGTTGATGAATAATTGATTGTAAAGCGCTTTGGGCTCATCCGAGGTCA
>CM065711.1:8058698-8073698 GCA_017654935.2 Phymorhynchus buccinoides | reverse complement strand
ACACACCGCACGCACACACACACACACAACACACTCTTTTCGAGCGCAATTTTTGTATCTCTACTACTCTTCAAAATTAAAAATAATGCGCACTCAGTGAACATTGTTTTGATGGTTTAATGAACACACTACACCCACACCAACTACGCAGTTTTCAGCTATCCAGACTACTCAAAGACTTGTGTAGGGGGTAAACAGGTCTGACACACACACACACACACACACACACACCCCCACACACACACACACACACACACACACACACACATACACACACACACACACACACACACACACACACACACACACACACACACACACACACACACACACACACACACACACACACACACACCACTAGGTTCTGGAGATGAACGGGCCAAATCAGAACGTTCACGCACAACACATTTTCGAAATCCATTTTTTTTTTATTGGCCACTGCAACAACTAGGGTTATTAACGCCCTTGACAGTGAGAGTGAAGCCCTTGTTGGTCAGTACCCAAAAGGGCATTCACTCTTGCAAAAGGCAGCCATTAAGTGGCCTCAAATAGGGTTATTGGTTTCAAATTTTTTGGTAAAGGTAAAGATGTGCCACCCCCCATGCATTTCTCGGTTAATTCTTATTTTCCGTTTTTGCCTTTCTTACCATACATAAAGCTGTATTTTAGGAACATTTTTAGATAATCTTTTTGGAATACTAACCCTAACCCTAACCCTAGCCCTAAACCTAACCCTAAACTATGTACTGCAGTACACCGCATTTGTCACAGTTGTGGTTCGTTGCGTTTTTTCCGTCTTATAGGGTGGGGGTAGGGTTAGGGTTAGGGCTAGGGTTTATTAGGGGTTTAGGGCTAACAAAGGGTTTATTCAAAAAAGGTTATTAGCTAAAAATGTTCCTAAAATACAGCTTTATGTATGGTAAGAAGGGCAAAAACGGAAAAATAGAATTAACCGAGATAGGTAGTGGGGGGTGGCACATCTTGACCTTATGGGGGGTGGCACATCTTGACCTTTAACCAAATTTATTCATAAACAATCACATATCAAAGCAGCATCAGAACAAGGATCACAGAGCACAAAAAGCTTAAAGCTTATACTAGGTGCTCAAAAACAAATAGGGTTATTGGTGAGAGTTATTCCCTTGTTTGGTCAGTACTCAAGCATCTACCAAGGGCATTCACTCTTGCAAAAAGGCAGGCCATTCAGTGGCCTCAAATAGGGTTATTGCGAGAGTTACCCCCTTGTTTGGTCAGTACTCAAGCATCTACCAATACCATTCACTCATACAAAAGGTGGTCGTTGCAGTGGCCAATTCTCCTGTCCTCCCCTCCCCCCCTTCATCTCATTGTTGATAATAAGTTGTTAATTACCCCCCCCCCCAAAAAAAAAAAAAAAACAAAAAAAACAAAAAAAAACCCCACACCCAACAACACACCATCCTTCCTGGTATTGCAGTACATCCAGGATCGGCTCACCATCTTTATATTATCTACTAATGTCCCACAGTATCCCCCCTTTCGTCTCCTCTGTCTGTACACATCATTGCACATCGTGTCGATGCAAACTTTAAAGACCCACCAGCGTCACGTGTCAAAATCACGGGTTTCACGTGTTGTTTTCCCTCTTATATAGCTGGGAAGAAATCTTGTTTTGACCAGGTCTCACTCCCATACAAATGCCCCCAAATTCAAAGGAAAAAACATCTTTTTTTTTTTTAAAGAGCAGCCTCAATTTCAACATGGGGACATTTCTATGTGGATCGCAGCTACCCAGAAAAAAAACCAAGGGACTTAATCGTGGTGTGTCACTGGGTCTTTAATGCAAATTATTGAGAGTATAGTTTTCTTTGCAATGCAAATTTCTTTATTTGCCAGCACGTGCATGGATCGATGGAACCAGGAGCTGTATGTAAACTCTTCATTCCCTCCCCATCCAGCCCACCCCCCCCCCATCCATTCTCTTCTCTCTCTCTCTCTCTCTCTCTCTCTCTCTCTCTCTCTCTCTCTCTCTCTCTCTCTCTCTCTCTCTCTCTCTCTCCCTCCCTCCCTCTCTCTCTCTCTCTTTTCCTCCTTCTCTATTAGTCTGTGTTTATGTCACAATAATCGTATTTGTTTGAGATTTGTTTTCTGTTCCCACAAGCTACACACACACACACGCGCGAGAGGCGCGTGCGAGAGAGAGAGAGAGAGAGAGAGAGAGAGAGAGAGAGAGAGAGAGAGAGAGAGAGAGAGAGAGAGAGAGAGAGAGAGAGAGAGAGAGAGAGAGAGAGCAAAACATGCAAATACAAAACAAAACATTTTTGTTGTTGTCTAATATCACTTTTAATTGAAAAGACATTAAATTATAGAACGACAACAACACACACGCACACACGCACACACACACACACACACACACACACACACGCACACACACACATACACACACACGCACACGCACGCACGCACACACACGCACGCACGCACACACACAACACACACACATACACACACACACACATACACACACGCACACACACAACATACACACACACGCACACGCACACGCACACGCACACACGCACACACACACACGCACACACATACACACACATGCGCACGCACGCACACACACGCGCACGCACACGCACATGCACACGCACACGCACACGCACACACACGCACACACACATCACTGACAACACACATACAATATTTGTATTATTCGATTCCCAATAAAATAGTTTCAAACGTTTGAGTCAAACGTGGTATCATTGAAATAAATGTCCCTATCCTTAAAACGTCAAGACACACACACACACACACACACCACTACCACCACCACCACACACACACATACAATATTTTATTATTCGAATCACAATAAAAAATAGTTTAGATGGCACAATATAAGCTTCTAGCTTGTTGCTGCTGATATGTTCATTATCTATCTTTGTTCATGTACTGTGGACCTAATACAATTGCTTAAACCAATAAAATAGTTTCAAACGTTTGAGTCTTCTTCTTCTTCTGCGTTCCCAGGCCATATGGCCATAATGGGTAAGGTACGTAAGTGTCCGGTTTTCAGTTTTCACTGGTCTCCCCGCTGCGTACATCCGCCCCATTCCGATTTCGGAGGAGCTCAAAGGAGAAATATTATATGGAAGATTTTTTTGGGGGGAAAAAAGGCAGGAGAATGGGCCAATAAGTCAGAGAGATAGCAGATGACAGAAAGCAAAGGGAAAAGGCAGAGTCAAAGAGAGTGGCAGATTAGAGGAAGTTACAAGCACAGAACTTCCATAAGGTGGGGGAACTATTTATACGGAAGACCCCCCGGTATCCCCACGGGGGGAAACGTTTGAGTCAAATATGGCATCATTAAAAAAAAAAAGTCCCTATCCTTATTAAAAAGTCAAGACGAGTACCATCTGTTGAGCACACCACCCCACACACTCCCACTACCCCCTTCCCTTCCTTTCTAGTCACGTCATACTCAACCTCTTTGTTGTCGTTCTTCCTCCAGCTACGTACAACCTGTAGGAGGCTATAGTATGGTAAAAACCTGATTGAAAAGGTCTTGTCGGTGTACAGTCAAATTGACTGACCCCCTCTGTTTTAAAACAAAAAACAAAAAATGAGGAGGCGGATACAAAAAAATGTTTTCTGCTGTTTTTGGTTTTTGTGTGTGTGTTTTTTTGCCCTGTGTGTGTGTGTGTGTGTGTGTGTGTGTGTGTGTGTGTGTGTGTGTGTGTGTGTGTGTGTGTGTGTGTGTGTGTGTGTGTGTGTGTGTGTGTGTGTGTGTCTGTGTGTGTGTGTCTGTCTGTCTCTCTGTCTGTGTGTGTGTCTGTGTGTGTGTGTGTGTGTGTGTGTATGTGTGTATGTGTGTGTGTGTGTGTGTGTGTGTGTGTGTGTGTGTGTGTGTGTGTGTGTGTGTGTGTGTGTGTGTGTGTGTGTGTGAAAATGGAGTTTTACGTCCTCTTGGTCTGAATCAGACACATATGGGGTATTTGTAAATACAAATATGGTTGGAACAATACTGGAGGCAATGCCCGGAGGCAGTACGAAACCAGTAAAGTCCCGATTTTTTTAAATTAATACAGATAGCTGTAGCGGTGACCACGCCTCGGTTAAACCTCATCGGCTATGGCACCGCACACACACAGTAAACCTCTGTGTGTGTGTGTGTGTGTGTGTGTGTGTGTGTGTGTGTGTGTGTGTGTGTGTGTGAATTTCTAACACATATATATATTTATGTTTCAATCTCGTACACATAATTATTATAATTATGAGTTTCAGAATAAAGAACTGAATAATTGTATTGTTTGTTTGCTTTGTGTATGTTTTGTTTTTTAAATAGTTTTCCCCCCCTGTTGTTGTTGTTGTTGTTGTTGTTGTATGCTCTGATGTCGTTTGCTTGGCGTTTTGTGTTTGCATATCCTGTCAATATTTTCTTTCTGAATGAAAATCGCTCCTCCGGTCTGGAACAGACACACACGGGACGTTAGTACATTATAAAGATGGTGGGAACGATCCTGGAGGCAATGCCCGGAGGCAGACAGTGCAACCCCAGTAAACTCCCGATTTTTTTTTACAATGCAGATAACAACTGTAATTTTAAATAAAACATTTTATCCGTACTCTCATCATTTTAAAGGGGGAGGGGTCAAAAAACAGAAAACGTCACCGGTAGTCAATTGCAGCGTGTCACTTTCTATTCCCCATCAGGGAACGAAGCAACAAAACGTGGATGGGTGGTGAGGTGGGTATGGATGGCATCTGCTCTGTTGCGTCACTGTTTTGTAAGGATACTGGGAAACGTTTCACAAGGGCTAACGCTACGTTGCGCTCGCTCAAATCGGCAAAAACGGTCTAAGAAACACCCTTCGTTTGCCGATAGTTCGCGTGACGTTTTGTTCTTGCCAAACACCGAGCAAGCGGAGAACTATCCGGAACTAGTAGGGGGTGAATACATTTCTTGTTGTTGATTGGTCCATTAAAGGTTTGGTTAAAATAATACTTTTTTTTTAACCAATCAGACAAGAGCTTGTAATATTCTTTCCTCAAACGTTTTCTCCCTCCCCCCCCCTCCCCCCCCCCCCCCCCCCCGTGGGGATGCCGGGGGGTCTTTTGTATAAATAGTTCTCCCACCTTCTGGAAGTTCTGTGCTTGTAACTTCCTCTAATCTGTCACTCTCTTTGACTCTGCCTTTTCCCTCTGCTTGCTGTCATCTACTATCTGTCTGCCTTACCGGGTCCATTCTCCTGCCCTTTTTTTCATGAAACTCTTTTTCTTAGTTAGGCGCATATCGGCAGCATGACGCATCTGCGCTCATAATGGACAGGAAACTGTCTGAGCGATCGAAGAAGAAAGAAGAAAGAAGAAGAAGAAAGAAGAAAGAAGAAGAAGAAACGTTTTTTTCTAAAGCGTTTCTTAAAAGACCCCTTTTGGCGTAACACAGACCTGTTTACTTTACTCTTTTCGAGTAGTATTCTACTCAATTTGGATCTCTACTACTCTTCAAACCTGAAAAGAATGCTCTTACTACTCATTTTCAGTGAACATTGTTTGCTGGTTTGATGAACAGAACTACACAATTTACACCCAAAACTACTCATTTTAGCTATCCAGACTACTCGAGACTCGCGTAGGGAGGGGTAAACAGGTCTGCTAACAGTTATGCGCGCGGCGGCCGTTCGTCTAGAGAAACTAGACTCGGGAGTGACGTAGAGGGAGGGGGGGGAGGCGGGGGGGGGGGGGGGGGGGTCAGAAAAGGGAAACGCGACTGGTCAAACGAGAGAGAGAGAGAGAGGGGTGGGTTTGAAACACATGTGGAGGAAAGCTCATCTTCTCCTTGTTCGCATGTTGGTTACGTGTGTCGGACGTCATCCGCTTTACACCACCACCACCCCCCCCCCCCCCCCACCCCACCCCACCCCTCTCTCTCCTTTTTATTTCCCTCCATTTCGAAGTGAAGTCCTTGCCTTCTTTCTACCTCTACTATTTTCTTCTTTCTCTCTCCCCTCCACCCTAACCCACCCCCTCCATCTCCTTCCTCCTCTCTCTTTCTTTCTCTCTCTCTCTCTCCGTCTCCCCAAGAAACGCATCAGTCCTGTCCGATGTTATTTTGTCCACACACACACACACCACCCCCACACCCCCCCACACCCCAGAACGAATGAATGAAAGTTCGTTTAACGTCCTCCGGCCTGGGAACAGGCGCGTACTATTATTATGGGACATTTATTTACTAACTATGAAGATAGTGGGGACGATCCTGGAGGTAATAGTGCCTGCTGTATCAGGAAAGTCTCCCCTCTCTGTCTGTCTGTCTCTCCTTCTCTGTCTTGGCTGTCCGTCTTTCCGCACGCTCTTCTCTGTCTCTCTCAGTCAGTCAATGAGTCAAAATGAGTCAGTCAATTAGTAGTCAAATGAGTCAGTCAATGAGTCAAAGCGAGTCAGTCAAATGAGTGAGTCAAATGAGTCAGTCAAATGAGTCAGTCAATGAGTGAGTCAAATGAGTCAGTCAATAAGTCAGTCAGATGAGTCAGTCAAATGAGTCAGTCAACGAGTGAGTCAATGAGTCAGTCAAATGAGTCAGTCAATTAGTTGTCAAATGAGTCAGTCAATTAGTCAGTCAATTAGTCAGTCAATGAGTCAGTCAATGTGTCAGTCAATTAGTAGTCAAACGAGTCAGTCAATTAGTAGTCAAATAAGTCAGTCAATGAGGCAGTCAATTAGTAGTCAAATGAGTCAGTCAAGTACTAGTCAAATGAGTCAGCCAATGAGTCAGTCAATTAGTAGTCAAATGAGTCAGTCAATTAGTAGTCAAATGAGTCAGTCAATTAGTCAGTCAAATGAGTCAGTCAATGAGTCAGTCAGTTTGCCTCTCTCTCTCTCTCTCTCTCTCTCTCTCTCTCTCTCTCTCTCTCTCTCTCTCTCTCTCTCTCTCTCTCTCTCTCCATTGCACAGAGACAGACACATAAATTAGGCAGAGAGAAAGAGACAGAAAGACAGACCCAGAAATAAATAGAGAGAGAGAGAGAGAGAGAGAGAGAGAGAGAGAGAGAGAGAGAGAGAGAGAGAGAGAGAGAGAGAGAGAGACAGACAGAGAGACAGACAGACAGACAGACAGACAGACAGACAGACAGACAGAGAGAGACAGACAGACAGAGAGATACACACAGAGAGAGAAATACACACAGAGAGATACAGAGAGAGATACAGAGAGAGACAGAGAGACAGATATATATATATATATGCTGTGCTGGTTTGCTTTTATTATGGATTTTCGATTTGATGTAAAGAGGACACCATTCTCTTGTAGAATGTCTTTTTTGCTCGGGTTGGCATCCACTGGACAGTCAAATTGCAGGCCGATCATGCAAACTGATGAGACCTTCTCTTAGGTCGAAACAGCTGTCTTTGCATAAGGCACTGTCCCTCCCCCATTGGGAGAAAAAGTAAATCAGCACAATTTATATAATTTTTTAATTTTTTTATTTTATTTATTTTTTTTGGAACACGGAACATTACTCAAAGTTAACGTTAACTGGTTTTGTTTCTGAGGTTCACAAATAAAGACATTGGACACAGAAAAGCTTTATCAAAGCAAACTATTCTGCATTTCAAATGCACTAACTTTTCAGTCCTTCAGAGTAGGGGTACGGAGCTGGCTATTCACTGAGATTTTTCTTTCATGCTATTTTTATCCTTAATTTGGATACCATCTCAGTAGTTAGCCCTCCCTAGTCATGTCTATTAGGTTTTGAAATTAAAATTTCAGAACATTATTATTTTGTTCATTTTACATAAGATTTTCATAAGATTTTTACTATTTCTGGTTTAACTTTGTGCTGGTTTGCTTTTATTATGGATTTTCGATTTGATGCAAAAAGGACACCATTCTCTTGTAGAATGTCTGTTTTGCTCGGGTTGGCATCCACTGGACAGTCAAATTGCAGGCCGATCATGCAAACTGATGAGACCTTCTCTTAGGTCGAAACAGCTGTCTTTGCATAAGGCACTGTCCCTCCCCCATTGGGAGAAAAAGTAAATCAGCACAATTTATATAATTTATATAATTATTTTTTTTTTTTTTTTTTTTTTTTTTTGGAATTTTTTTTTTTTGAACACGGAACATTACTCAAAGTTAACGTTAACTGGTTTTGTTTCTGAGGTTCACAAATAAAGACATTGGACACAGAAAAGCTTTATCAAAGCAAACTATATATATATATATATATATATATTAGATATAGAGAGAGAGAGAGAGAGAGAGAGAGAGATAGAGAGAGAGAGAGAGAGAGAGAGAGAGAGAGAGAGAGAGAGAGATTGAGTTTCATTCTTAAGTTCGCAAACTGATACATTGGACACAGACAGGGTTTTATTAAAGCAAACTATATATATGAGAGGAAAGTTTAATGGTGTGTGGTTGTTTTTTCTTCTTCAATTCTTGTACGTATATATATATATATATACTGTGGACATACTTTGCAGGCCGATATGCAGACTGAAGAGTCTTTCTCAAAGACGAAACAGCTGTCTTTGCATAGGCATTGTCTATCTCCCCCATTGGGAGAAAAAGTAAATCAGCACATTATTTTCTTTTATTCTTTTCAGAACACAGAATAAATTGTAAAGTTAAAATTAAAGTTATTCAGTTTCTTTCTTAGGCTCACAAACTTAAATATTGGACACAAAAACAAGTTTTTTTAAAGCAAACTATATATATAAGAGGAAAGTTTAATAGTGTGGTTGTTTTTTCTTCTTCAATTCTTGTACGTTTTATATATATATATATATATATATATATATATATATATAGAGAGAGAGAGAGAGAGAGAGAGAGAGAGAGAGAGAGAGAGAGAGAGAGAGAGAGAGAGAGAGAGAGAGAGAGTTACAGAGAGAGAGAGAGAGAGAGAGGAGAGAGAGAGAGAGAGAGAGAGAGAGAGACAGAGACACAGAGAGAGACAGAGACAAAGAGCTATAGGTCCCACGTGGTCCCATCCGATGTCATGGGGGGGGGGGGGGGGGGGGGGGGTGCTAAAAGAAACTGAAAGGCATGGTCAATTTGTACAGTCACTGTTACCTTCAAACGCAAATGTACATGCTTTCTCAAGAGACCTCACAGCCTAGTCCTAGTCTATAGCTGGTCAATTTGAATGGATAAGGGGAAAAAAAAAAGGGGGGAAAAAGGGTGGGGGGGGGGGGAGGGAGGGGAGGGCGGGTAAGTATGTTTGTCAAGAAGGAAGGGTGAAGGGTGTATCGTGGGATGGGGGAAGGGAGAGGGGGGGGTGTCTTCCATTGTCCAGAAAACGGACAACGTGGATTTAAAAAAAAAGAAAAAGAGGGAGAGTGAGAAGGAGAAGAAAGAAAGAAAGAAAGAAAGAAAAAGAAAGGAGGGGAACAGGCCTAGAGGGTGCAAATTGAATGCAGTAACTGGGCCAGGCTGAGAGAGAAAAAAAAGGAAAGAGCGAGTTGAACTTGAAAGGTCCTGTGTTGGGTGGGTTTGGTCAGTCTTCTAAAGTCTTCAGTCCTAGAGTGAGTGGTCAAGTTTTTTCGTTTATCGTTTTTCGGTCCTAGAGTGAGTGGTCAAGGTTTTCCTTTTTCGTTTTTCGGTCCTAGAGTGAGTGGTCAAGGTTTTCGTTTTTCGTTTTTCGGTGTCCTAGTAGAAAGTAGGTTCGTTGCTTGTTATTTCGAGTTGGTCAGTTTTTTTGTTTTTTGCCCGGTTGTCACCGTTTTTTTGGGGTGAGTAAGCTTATTTTTTTTACATATTCTTTTATTTAATATGTTTTTGTATTTTGAGTTCTTACTTTCTTTGTCTATTTCCTTGTCTTTCATTTATTATTCTTTCTTTTCTGTTTTCCTTAATATTTTCTCTCTCCTATCTTTTGGGAGCAAGAACTGTTGTTGTTGGTGAGGCTCTTTGATGCAAGTTGGATTTCTTTTTAGAATTAGTTATTTTGTGACAGTTGCTGATTTAATTGTGTGGCGGAAATTTGATTTCCCCACCCCCACCCCCCTCTTTACATGATTAAGAACAAAAGATTAGAAGAAAACGCACCATGCATTAAAAGAAAAAGAAACTTTAGAAAAAACAATTCTTCATTTTACAATGAATGTGATCTCTGCTGACCGTAAACTGGTAAGATTTGTGCTCCTACTTTTCAGTTTCAATCATCTGCGATCATTTTTCAGTTGTTTTAAAATGATTGAATAACAACTTTATTGATAATCAAAGTTTATGTATGAACGCGCAATGAATTGAAAGCAAACAACGGGCTGACATGTAAATTTCATATAAGAAACTTTGATCTCTCTCTGTGAAACATCCAAACCCCCAAAAACAAAATCAACAGCAAAAACCGGCGAATGTGTTGGGAGTTAGTTGTATGTTATTTCTTGTCCAAATCATCTAGGCCCACCTTTTGCTTATCAATTAGTAGGCTAAGCCTTACTTATTAAACGACTACTTAGTTATAATATACAACGATAATGTATTTAATAACAAAATCTCTATAAAGTTATAGCGTGATTCAGATTTTTTCTTTTCCACGCTCATCAAAATCTCCCGTCCTCATTGTTTGACCAAATATGGCGACTGGACTGCGCCGGTTGTGGCATTCTCAAAACGGATTGGTTCTTAACATGTCTGCGCATGCGCGAAATCGATCATGACGTACCGTCACATTTTATCTTTTGTGTATTTGACACTGAATTGACCCTAAGCCTATCCCTAACCCTATTCCTAACCCTAAGCCTATCCCTAGCCCTAAACCTATCCCTCATTCTTCGCACATGCGCAGACACATTGAGAAGAAATCCATTTTGAGAACGCCACAGGTGTGTCAAGACTATTTTTACCGTTAGGTACTCTTTCTAGTCGTTTCGCGGACCAATGAGACACGAGATCGTTGGCTCGCAACTTTGCCTGCACCAATCAGACTGCGAGAAGGTTATTATTGTGATGTTAGTTTGTTGCTGTCAGTTATTTTGCTGACGTGTTCGAAAATCTCCTTTGTGTGTTTGATGCTGACATTTTTGTCTTGCCTCAGGCTTCGTTTGGAAAATGGGTTTGCAGTGCAATGATGCAGAACTTCAAGTTGTTGTTATGTATGGTTGTTTGCTGGTCTCAAAAGGTTAAAAATTGAACTTGAAGATGAAACCGACAATTAGTTCTCTAGGCACGCACGAACGCGCGCTCCCGCACATACGCGCGCGCACACACAAACACACACACATATGCATACGCACACACACACATACATCGGCTCCACACACACACACACACACACACACACACACACACACACACACACACACACACACACGCGCGCGCGCGCGCGCGCGCGCGCGCGCGCGCGCAGGCACTAGTATGAGAGGTTTGCGAGTGCGCGGGTTCGAACCCAGCTCGTTTCACGCATGCGGGTGTCCTTGGGAACAGCACCCCCACACTTTATTCCTATTTTCATAAGCGGGAAGCTCCACCCAGGTGTAAATGGGTACCTGACGTCAGGCCGGGGGTTGTGGGGGGGGGGGTGGTGGGGGGGGGGGCGGGGGGGGGGGGGCGGGGGGTGTCCTTCGGATGATACTTTTTTTTTTTTAAACCGAGGTCCCGTGTGCGAACGCATGCACAAGATCTTGCGCACGCGTTAAAGCCCCATCCCACTATTTGGTACCGAGTAGGCCGCGTGTTCCGGTACGGTGGGATGGATGACACGAATTCACAAAGCATGCATACTGTGCGCTATTATATTTATAATGGTCTGAATGAGGACCGGTGAGCGCGGGGCAGGATAAGCATCCCCAACTGGAAGAAGAGAGCATGCACAAACGAACCAACCAGCGCCCTTTCCCTTCACCCCCCCCCCCCACTCCCCCCACCACCTCGACCCGTCCTTCGTCCAGAAGAGGAAGCAATTTGTATTGCTTGTATTTCCTGGTAAAATTCCGCCAATGTTTATACTGTGTAATTCGTTTTGAACTGAGCACGCCATAAGCTCTGCTTGTTGTTGCTTCAGTTATGTCATAGTTGTTGTTCATGTTGATTTGGAAAATAAAACATTTAAACCAGAGAGAGGGGGGGGGGGGGGGGGGGAAAAAGGAACAATGACATGGATTTGTTTTCTATTTGTTATTATAACGTATTTATTATCACGTGTGTTCCCATTTTGGACAATGGCAACACATTTTCAATGCAAAAACCCCCACGATATATTCTTGTTTGCTATGTTCAAGAATAATACTCTCTCTCTCTCTCTCT
The DNA here is from genome assembly GCA_017654935.2 of Phymorhynchus buccinoides. Lineage (NCBI taxonomy): Eukaryota > Metazoa > Mollusca > Gastropoda > Neogastropoda > Raphitomidae > Phymorhynchus > Phymorhynchus buccinoides. Next base: position 8,061,457 of record CM065711.1, on the reverse strand, counting down.
CTCTCTCTCTCTCTCTCTCTCTCTCTCTCTCTCTCTCTCTCTCTCTCTCTCTCTCTCTCTCTCTCTCTCTCTCTCCCTCTCTCTCTCTCTCTCTCTCTCTCTGCCTCTCTCTCTCTCTCTCTCTGAGTCTCTTATTATCTGATGGATTGCTAACAGTTAATTGTGGCTGTCGATCTTTGTTTGTTCACTTTGCTCTTCATAAGGGTCCTTGGCCTATTTAAATAAAATATATATATATCTCTCTCTCTCCCTCTCCCCCCCATTCTCTCTTCCCCCTCTCTCTCTCTCTCTCTCTCTCTCTCTCTCTCTCTCTCTCTCTCTCTCTCTCTCTCTCTCTCTCTCTCTCTAATCCTTAGTGATACTTTTTTTTTTCTTTCATCGAGATCCTTCTTTCTCAACAAAGAAATGGCAAGGCTAAGTGCAACAAAGCAGGAAACTATGCAACATATTGTATATAATATATAAATCATATATTAAAAAAAAAAGATTCTCCAAACGTTGCCAAGAGAGAAGTCTGTTAACAAAGCACATACTTGTATATATAGGCAAATCAAATATTTTTTATTATTATTATTATTATTATTATTATTTATATTATTATTATTATTATTATTATTATTATTATTACTTTCTACATTTCGAATTGCCGAATTGTCTAAGGATTAAAATGTTCAGCGTTTCCTTTTCAGCGTCGTTGTGTTTATCTAGGACGTGTTTTTGTTGCATTGATCGATCGAATGCAAATTGCAATGGTGTCGGTCACAATGAAAATGTTCCACATTGTTTGAGAGGCACTTTATCTCCTAGCCAGACACCCCCTCCTCACCCTCACCCTCACCCCCTTTCAAATCGCTTCAAATTTGCTGTGAGCCCTCACGGGGCGATGGCAACGGCAACCCAGGCGGCCGTATTATTTGCGCGGTTTCGCAAATGCGCGAAACGCGCATCCGCCGGCCTCTCGGCGCCCGTATCTCCGGCGTTTCTGGGCCGATTGCCTTCGAATTTGGCAGGAAGATGACCGGGGCCGGGGACTATCCGTGTTTTTTTTTTTTTTTTTTTTTTTTTTTTTTTTTTTTTTTTTTTTTTTTTTTTTTTTTTTTTTTTTTTGCCAAATTGGAAGCGAATCGATTCACAAACGCGCGCGCTATACCACTCCGCCGTTTCTTAACCGAATCGCTTCAAATTTGTTGTACTCAGCGTTACCAGTACTTGGCGTTACCGTTACTAGGCGTTACCGTTACTAGGCGTTACTGGGACTCGGCGTTGCGCTAGTAAAAATAAAATGTTCCACTTTGTTTGAGGGGCACTTTACCCACTATAGCCAGACCCCCCCCCCCCCCCCCCCCCCCCCCCCCCCCCCCCCCCAGGAAAGTCCCGAATTTGTAACGATGAAAATGTTCAACATATGAATGAAAATCCGTTTAACGTCCTCCGGTCTGAAAACAGACACATACTTATGGGACATTAGTAGAGATAAAGATGGTGGGAACGATCCTGGAGGCAATGCCCGGAGGCAGTGCAACTCCAGGAAAGTCCTGAATTTTTAACGATACAGATGTATTAAAGTTTGAATGTTCAACATAGTTGTTTGAGGGGCACTGTACCCCCACTAGCCAGACAGTAATATTTAGTCAGGGGAAAAAACCGTCAGAGGAAAATTGGTCAGAGGGAATTTAGTCAGGGGAAAAAAACGTCAGAGGAAAATTGGTAAGAGGGAATTTAGTCAGGGGGAAAAAAACGTCAGAGGAAAATTGGTAAGAGGGAATTTAGTCAGGGGAAAAAAACGTCAGAGGAAAATTGGTCAGAGGGAATTTAGTCAGGGGGAAAAAACCGTCAGAGGAAAATTGGTAAGAGTGAATTTAGTCAGGGGGAAAAAACCGTCAGAGGAAAATTGGTAAGAGGGAATTTAGTCAGGGGAAAAAAACGTCAGAGGAAAATTGGTCAAAGGGAATTTAGTCAGGGGGAAAAAACCGTCAGAGGAAAATTGGTAAGAGGGAAATTAGTCAGGGGAAAAAAACGTCAGAGGAAAATTGGTCAGAGGGAATTTAGTCAGGGGGAAAAAACCGTCAGAGGAAAATTGGTAAGAGGGAATTTAGTCAGGGGGAAAAAACCGTCAGAGGAAAATTGGTAAGAGGGAATTTAGTCAGGGGGAAAAAACCGTCAGAGGAAAATTGGTAAGAGGGAATTTAGTCAGGGGGAAAAAACCGTCAGAGGGAAATTGGTAAGAGGGAATTTAGTCAGGGGAAAAAAACGTCAGAGGAAAATTGGTCAGAGGGAATTTAGTCAGGGGGAAAAAACCGTCAGAGGAAAATTGGTCAGAGGGAATTTAGTCAGGGGGAAAAAACCGTCAGAGGAAAATTGGTCAGAGGGAATTTAGTCAGGGGGAAAAAACCGTCAGAGGAAAATTGGTAAGAGGGAATTTAGTCAGGGGGAAAAAACCGTCAGAGGAAAATTGGTAAGAGGGAATTTAGTCAGGTGGAAAAAACCGTCAGAGGAAAATTGGTAAGAGGGAATTTAGTCAGGGGAAAAAAACGTCAGAGGAAAATTGGTCAGAGGGAATTTAGTCAGGGGGAAAAAACCGTCAGAGGAAAATTGGTAAGAGGGAATTTAGTCAGGGGGAAAAAACCGTCAGAGGAAAATTGGTAAGAGGGAATTTAGTCAGGGGAAAAAAACGTCAGAGGAAAATTGGTCAGAGGGAATTTAGTCAGGGGGAAAAAACCGTCAGAGGAAAATTGGTCAGAGGGAATTTAGTCAGGGGG
>CM065711.1:8048698-8051198 GCA_017654935.2 Phymorhynchus buccinoides | reverse complement strand
TGCGTACATTAGCAGCCCTCTCTTACTAACTGTACAACTACACTGGGCAAACATATACAGTTGTATGCTGCGTACATTAGCAGCCCTCTCTTACTAACTGTACAACTACACTGGGCAAACAGATACAGTTGTATGCTGCGTACATTAGCAGCCATCTCTTACTAACTGTACAACTACACTGGGCAAACATATACAGTTGTATGCTGCGTACATTAGCAGCCCTCTCTTACTAACTGTACAACTACACTGGGCAAACAGATACAGTTGTATGCTGCGTACATTAGCAGCCCTCGGTAAAGGTAAAGATGTGCCACCCCCCATGCATTTCTCGGTTAATTGTATTTTTCCGTTTTTGCCTTTCTTACCATACATAAAGCTGTATTTTAGGAACATTTTTAGCTAATTACCTTTTTGGAATACTAACCCTAACCCTAACCCTACCCCTAAACCTAACCCTACCCCCCACTATGTACTGCAGTACACCGCGATTTGTCACAGTTGTAGGGTTAGGGTTAGGGTTAGTATTCCCAAAAGGTTATTAGCTAAAAATGTTCCTAAAATACAGCTTTATGTATGGTAAGAAAGGCAATAACGGAAAAATACAATTAACCGAGATAGGTAGGGGGGGGTGGCACATCTTGACCTTTACCCAGCCCTCTTTTACTAACTGTACAACTACACTGGGCAAACAGATACAGTTGTATGCTGCGTACATTAGCAGCCCTCTCTTACTAACTGTACAACTACACTGGGCAAACAGATACAGTTGTATGCTGCGAACATTAGCAGCCCTCTTTTTTCCCTTTTTTGGGGGGGACTGTACACAGCCGTACTATGACTAAGGCCTATAATAGTAGCTGGCAGATGCGCATACACAAAGGGCTATGGCGCAACCGGAAGTCAACGGGCCGTGACCAACCATGACTTTCCGTTGGGTGTTAGGCTGGAGGTCTATAGTTCGGTGTGTGGTGGGTGGGGGAGGGAGGGGGGGGCGGGGGTGTGCGGTCACTGAACCGCGTGACGTTGCTGTCTGTCTGCCGGGCACAGGGTGAATAAACGCCTACTATGGTGAGATATTTTTGTCAAAAGCTGAGAGGGGAAAATGTTGTGGGTTTTTGTTGTTGTTTTTTTTGGGGTGGGGTGGGTTGCGGGGGTGGGGGGGTGGGGGGGGTTGCGGGGGTGGGTGGGTGGGGGGGGGGGTTGCGGGGGGGGGGGGGGGGGAGGTTTGCGGAGGAGGGGGGGTTGGGGTGCGGGGGGGGGGGGGGGAGGGAGGGGGCAGAGACATAACAGTAAAGAATGAAAGGAGTGAATGAAATGAGATTAAATTGAGAAAAACAAACAAACAAACAAAGAAAAACCAAACATACGTAGACGACCGCTGGTTTATTAGAAGAAGAATAACGCACGCACGCACACGCGCGCGCGCGCACGCCGCAGCACGCGCACACACACACACACACACACACACACACACACACAACGAATTGTATCCGCAAAAAGTTTTAATACTGAAAAAAAAGAAAAAAGTTTAATACTAAAAAAACCAAGAACATTTCGGGTTCAACCCGTTGTCAATGTCATGGTTTTTTTTTCAGAAACAGAAAACGTGACTAACTGAAGCACAAGACATTTTCCTTTGGGCAGGGGCGAAAGGTATTAAGTTATCAGACTGAACTTTATGAGTAGAGCATGTTTTAAGTTACTTTGTCTCTTGAATTTTGACGCAACCCCCCCAAACAACAAAAATGAAACTCTTTAAAATTTGGAAATGTGTGGTGTGTGTGTGTGTGTGTGTGTGTGTGTGTGTGTGTGTGTGCGTGCGCGTGTGTGTGTGTGTGTGTGTGTGTGTGTGTGTGTGTGTGTGTGTGAGTGTGTGTGTGTGTGTGTGTGTGTGTGTGTGTGTGTGTGTGTGTGTGTGTGTGTGTTGTGTGTGTGTATCTCTGTGTGTGTGTGTGTGTGTGTGTGTGTATTTCTTAATTAAGGTTGAAATATTTGGAGGAAACAAAAAAGGAACATAGCCGTAAAGAAGAGAGAAAAAAAAAGTTTCCCACCACGGCTGCCAGATACTGATATAGCACACGGGGTAGCTGCTATTCCCGCAAGCCGGGCTGAAATGTGTTCATAGTGGAGATACCTTGCCTATCGTGGTCATGATAGAATAAAATTATAATTATGATATAATTTTTGTTAACGTATGGTGAACTATTTTTTTGGTAGTTTTTTTCTTTCTCTCCTAGGGATTGAGGGGTGTGTGTGGTGTGATAAGTAAAAGGTGTACATGCCTAAGAACTTTGCATACCCCCCCCCCCCTACCCCCACCCCCACCCCCGTGAAGAAGATGGCCTGTTTATCCATACGGATTCTGACTTATGTTGTACGCACACTAGGACAGAACTATGATGGCTTGACATGTTATTGAACTTAGTACGAAAACTAATAACTTGTATATAAAAAAAAAGACTGCAGAAATATAAAAAGCATAACCCCCTTTATATATTTG
>CM065711.1:8036198-8043698 GCA_017654935.2 Phymorhynchus buccinoides | reverse complement strand
AATATTGAAATAAATACTCTGCTATACAAAAAATATAATTCATTTTTGATGAACCTAGCGCAAAATATTTTACATAGTTCAGTAGGATACTTCTTATGAACAGGTTTGCAATGAGAGACTTAGTGCGATTTTTTTTTTTCTCACGCCAGAGGGCATGACCGCTCGTGTGGGGCTAATCCCTCTCTATATTATTAGTTGGGGATAAAGAAAGAGAGAGAGAGACAGTGAGTGGTCCTACCATCACTCTCTCTCACTCGCTCTTCACTACGCCCAAGTAAGAAAATCGCGTGATAAGCCCATAGTGCATTGACTGCCCTCTGGCGTGAAAAATAATCGCCATAGGTTGACCATTGCATGCTAGTGTTATTTTTTTGATTTTGTTTGTGTGTTGATTTTAATTATGTTCGTGTAATATCACCGTTGAAGTGAACACACGTTAAAATAAAAAAGATTCATTCATTCATTCATCTAATTTATAAATGTGTTTGAGTACCCCCCCCCCCCCCCCCCCCCCCCCCCCATAAAGCTTTAGCTTGTTGTACTCTTGCGCTGAGTTATATATTTGTATCTGCATGAAATTGTGTTAAGAAAAAAAGTTGTTTTAATAAACCAACATTATTGGACGGTTTAATGAATAAAATTACACATTTTGCAGTACAGATGTTGTTGTTGTTGTTGTTGTTTCCTGGCTTAAAGACTCCAGTGGATCATCCCCAACAGCCGAAGCACTTGAACACTGTCAGTGATACAAATGCACCAACTAGGGATGAGAACATTATCTATGTTACCGTTTTTTGATTACCCCGCCATGTGGGCAGCTACACTCCGTCTTCGGGGGAGCAGTACAGATTAATACAGATCTTTTTAGAAATAATCTCTCGAGCGAATGGAAATGAAGGTGACTTGTGGCATGACCTGGGCTAGGCATCTCCACTATAAACAAATTGTAGCCCAACCCGCCTTCTTCTATCTGGCAGTCATGGTCGGAAACGACTGACTGGCATACATGTATAGGCCTACATGTACGCGATCAAAACACCCAGTTCTATGCCACCACCACCACCACCATCATCATCATTCATTACACTCTAATCTCTCTCTCTCTCTCTCTCTCTCTCTCTCTCTCTCTCTTCTCTCTCTCTCTCTCTTCTCCTCTCTCTCTCTCTCTCTCTCTCTCTCTTAAAAAAATCCCATAATGTGCTTACCCTTTTTCCTCAATAAAAAAAGTTGGTCTCTCTCTCTCTCTCTCTCTCTCTCTCTCTCTCATCTCTCTCTTCTCTCTCTCTCTCTCTCTCTCTCTCTCTCTTTTTTTTTTTTCTCTCTCTCTCTCTCTCTCTCCAGACCTGTCTACTTACTCTTTTGAGAGTAGTATTCTACTCAATTTGGACCTTCTACTACTATACTCTTCAAATTGAAAATAATGCTCTAATTACTCATTTTCAGTGAACATTATTTGATGGTGTAATGAAGAGGACCTACTCATCTCTCTCTCCTCGTCTCGTCGTCTCTCTCTCTCTCTCTCTCTCTCTCTCTCTCTCTCTCAGGTCTCTCTCTCTCTCTCGTGTCTCTCTCTCTCTCTCTCTTCTCTCTCTCTATCTCTCTCTCTCTCTCGTCTCTCTCTCTCTCTCTCCCTCCCCATCCCCTTCGAAGAGAACTTAGTCCAAAAAAGTATTCTAACAATCCTTCTATGTTTAAATGTGTGTTATTACTTTCTTGTACAAACAAAAGTATTGTAAGACAAAAAGTGTCTGTTTTAATATCTTTAAAGCTTTGAAAGTTTTACGTAGTGTTTTGTAATGTCAAGTTAATAATGTAATGTCAATTTGTTGTTGCTGTTGTCACACTCACTCCATTGTATGGGCATGGCCTAACAATTAAAATCTCCTGACTCCTGACTCCTGACTCTCTCTCTCTCTCTCTCTCTCTCTCTCTCTCTCTCTCTGCTCACACTCGCAGTCTTATTACACACGCACTATTATTTCCCCCAATAATCAGCTTTTCCCCAATACTGTTTTCTAGTCTGGCGTCGCTTGACCACAATCATCCAGTCATGGCACCTACCGATAGTCATGTCACCTGAAAACACGACAGCGTTTGGAGGGACACAGCTGTTCCGTTCCACAGAAAATCGAGCTATTTAGTTCATAGACTGAATCTAGAAATCTTAGATCAAACCTGCGCCAAGCATTCGTTTGTAAACATAGTTTGGCTGTATGTTCTTCGTTGTATTTTTAATATATTTCTTCCATCAGATTTACGGTAAAAACTTATTTTTCTTGAGCAGTTTCATTTAACATGCTTAGTAGAAACTGTTCTTCAATAATACACTTAGTATCGCAAGCATAAATACAATTGCCCATGAGTGAAAAATCTAGCATATCCAGGTATTAGGTATTAAGTACTTTATAGTCACAGAGGCGTCTCTGTGAAATTCGGGGCTGCTCCCACCTGGAGAGCGCGTCTCATGCCAGAGGCGCGCCACCCACTTTTTTTTATGCATGCGATTTTTGTCACTGATGAGGGAGGGGGGGGGGGGGTAAAAATTTTGACCAAATGACAATTTTTTCGTTGCCACTGGGTTTAACGTATGCTAAGTGCATGGGCACACGGGACCTCGGTTTATCGTCTCATCCGAAAGACTCCACGTTCAGATCGTTAAGGCCTAGTGCAGAATGAGAGGAAAAAATCCCCTGTACCCAGGTTCGAACTCGGGTTTACTTGACACGAAGCGAACGCGATACCACTGTGCCACTCTACACTCTCCATTGCAAAACAAACTAATTTAGTCACTTACTACAACATGTTCGGCTTGGTTTAAACAAGATTTATTCAAATGACTCCACAGGAATGACATACAGCAGCACATAATTTAAATGAGTAGAGCACAACAAGCTTAGAGCTTATACAAGGCACTCCGACATTTTTCAATGACATAATATTGGCTGCCACAAGCATGAAAATAAACAGCACAACATCAATATTAGTGTACAATGGGAAGAAAAACAAATAAAACAATAACTTACCAACAAAAACGTGAATCAAAACAACAGATTAGAAACGTATTATAACATCTTCTTGACTGTTCTTTATGACAAGTTGGTTATGGTAAACTAAAGTTGGCTTGAGAAAAACTTCTGAAAATATAGATAAACTCAATGTTGTCCCGAAACAGCTGTTCGGAGGGACACATGACCCTCACAATTTTCATGCGGATAGCTAGGATATCTCATCAAAGTCACTGGACACGAAAATATCACCGCGCGGCTGACTGATCAAGCGTTTCACGCTCTAGTTCTTTTGTTCTTGGCAGTGCTCGCTTCTTCTTCTTCTTCTCTCTTCTCTCTCGGTCGCTCGGACAGTTTCCTGTCAATTGTGAGCGCAGATGCGTCATGCTGCCGTTGTGCGCCTAACTAAGAAATCTGTCTGGCCCTGCATGTCCGACTTCGGCTGTAGGAAATATGTGTGTACTGTGTGTGAGTGATGGTCATATGGGCAGTCCTGGGCCATTCTTTATTTTTTGGGTGAACCTGGGTCTCTGTCTCAATGTGGCTGTTGCTAGGCGACTTGCTGCCGTACATAACTTTGGTGAAGGGAGTTTATTACAGAGACTTTTCCCCAAGTTACCTTTCTTTACTCTACTTTCTGAAAGGCGTTTCCTTGAAGAATAAAAAAAGGCAGGAGAATGGACCGGCCCCATTCAGGCTAGCAAGATAGTAGATAGACAGTAAGCAAAGGGAAAAAACAGGCAGAGTCAATGAGTGTGACAGGGCAGCAGCACCGTTCCGCACCACAGAACTTCCAGAAGGTGGGGAACTGTTTATCCAAAGACCCCCCCCCCCCCGGTATCCCCACGATGCCGGAAACACTCCTTAAAGGTTTCTCTTCTCTCTCTCCTTGATCTTTCTGCAGCGTTTGACTCTATCGACCACTTCATCCTCATTTCTAGACTTCACACCTCCTTTGTTCTATCTGGGGCTGTTCTTTCCTGGTTTTCTTCCTACCTCTCTGATACCACGCACACCAGAAAGTTGTAGTCAATGGTTCTCCATCTCTTCCAAAGGTCTTCAGTTCGGTGTGCCCCAAGGTTCAGTCTTAGGCCCTATCCTTTTTGTTCTTTATACCCAACCTCTCGCCGCCATCATCAACCAGCATTCTCTTATACATCATAGCTTTTCTGATGACAATCAACTGTACATTTCTGCCCACCTGAGTCAATTAGATCAAATGATTTATTCTTCTAAGTTGTGCATCTCTGCTGTTAAAACATGGATGTTTTACAACAAACTGCAACTGAATGCTGATAAGACAGAGATGATTCTTGTAGCCTCTAACCACACAATTAAAACTCAGGTTCTCCCAGGTTCTGTAGACATTGATGGCACTGAGATCAAGCTATCGGCACATGTCCGCAATCTAGGTGTTACTTTGGACCAAACCCTTTCTTTCAAACAGCATGTTTCCAATGTTTGCAAGGCTTGCTATCTAGAACTTCGAAGAATTAGTTCCATCCGTCGTTTCCTCTCTCAGGATGCCCTGAAGACTCTAGTATATGCTTTTGTTCTGTCTCGCCTTGACTACTGTAACTCACTTCTTGCTGGCTGTCCATCAATCTCTCATCTCTAAGCTCCAACGGGTCCAGAATAATGCTGCTCGTCTCATTTCTCGCTCCCCTAGGTACGATCACATCACTCCGGTTCTTCGTTCCCTACATTGGCTCCCAGTTCAATCCCGTATTGACTACAAAATTCTCCTCCTTGCCTTCAAGTCACTGAATGATCAAGCTCCCCTGTATCTCTCTGATCTTCTTCATCTCTATGTCCCAGCTCGCCAACTACGTTCGTCTTCTGATTCTCGTCTCCTTTCCATTCCCTCCATCCGTCTCAAATCTGCTGGCCAACGTTCTTTTTCTTGTCAAGCACCATCTCTGTGGAATTCTCTGCCTTCTCCTCTCCGACACTCCAACTCAGTCTCCTCATTCAAAACCTCTCTTAAAACCCATGTTTTCCTGCTGCACCCTAAATATTTGATCAGTTTGTCTATCGTTGTGTGCACGTGAGGGAAGATTGATTTAAGAGGTTTGTGCTGTGTTTTGTGGTGCGTGTGTGTGCGTGCGTGTGTGTGTGTGTGTGTGTGTGTGTGTGTGTGTGTGTGTGTGTGTGTGTGTGTGTGTGTGTGTGTGTGTGTGTGTGTGTGAGAGTGTGTGTGTTGTGTGTGTGTGGGTGAGCATGAATGTGGGCTTGTGTGTATTTTGGTTTTGTGGGTTGTGTGTGCACGCATGTGTGGTGTGTTTGTGTGCGTGTTCTGTGTGTCTGTCTGCGTGCGTACGTTGTGTGTGAGGGTGTTTTTGTGTCTGCATGTTGGTGTATGTGGTCATTCCATGCGGCTCAGTTGCTGTGGCTTACCGAATGGGGTATGAACGAGTTGGCGTCAATAATTGTGTGTTTATGTGTGTGTGTGTGTGTGTGTTTGTGTGTGTGTGTGTGGTGTGGTGTGTGTGTGTGTGTGTGTGTGTGTGTGTGTGTGTGTGTGCGTGTGCGTGTGCGTGCGCGTGTGCGTGTGCGTGTGTGTGTGCGTGTGTGTGTGAGGAGAGAGAGAGAGAGTTTCTTTGCAATATGCACTGTTGGTGGTTGGTGTCACTCTTGAATGTTGTTTTTTGTTATTTGTTGATGAATAATTGATTGTAAAGCGCTTTGGGCTCATCTGAGGTAAAGCGCTATATAAATGTACTGTTATTATTATTATTATTATTATTATTATTATTAAAGCTTATAGTACATTTTATACATTTCACCCCGCAAACTCACTCTTTCTCTCTCTCTCTCTCTCTCTCTCTCTCTCTCAGCTATCGACCTATGGCCTCGCAAAAACCAATCCCTAGCGGTCATCCCAACTCATTTCTGTTATCTCTGGGCAGCACCGTCACCACCCCCATCACCCATCCCCCCCCCCCCCCCCCCCCCCACACACACACCATCCATCCCCACACTCCCAACAACCTACACCCCTTTCCCAATTTATTTTCTTCCAAACAACCCTTCCCCACTCCGTTCTTTTATCTCTTTCTCTTTTCCGTCCCTTTCACTTTCCAAGCCCCCCCCTCCCCCACCTCCCCTTATCACTCATCTACCCCCCCCCCCCCCCAACCCGTTCCCTACGCCCCCACCCTTCCCACCACCCCCCCATCCCCCAACACACACATATACACACCTTCGCCAGTGATGCAAGAAAAGAGCTGATGTTAAACGAAAGTTGAGTAACTAACTAACACCGCGCGCACGGTTGGTGGTGGTGTTTTCCCCCATTGTTAGCTTTAAAAAAAAGGGGTGGGGAGGGGGAGTGGGAGGTGTGTGTGCGGGGTGGGTGGGTGGGGGGTGGTGTGGTGGTGGTGGTGGTATGGTAGGGGGCGGGGTGGAGGTAGCGTGCGGTGATACACACACACACACACGCACGCACGCACCGCACGCACGCATCGCACACACACACTGGGGAGAAACGGAAAGGGGAAGAGGGGTGGTGGTGAGGGATTGTGGGGGAGGGGGGTTTGCAGGTAGACGAGGAAGGGAGGGGGTGCAGATTAAAAGGGGGGACAGTGATGGTAGTACAGAATGAAATGAAAGAGGAAGTGGGGGTCACTCTCTCTCTCGTCTCCTTGTCCTCTCTCTCTCTCTTTCTTCTCCTCTCAGGGCACTTCTCCTCTCTCTCTCTCCTCTCTCTCTCTCTCTCTCTCTCTCTCCTCTCTCTCTCTCACACACAACACACACACACATACACACATCACACACACACATCACACACACACACACAAGACCAAGAACTCTCTCTCTCTCTCTCTCTCTCTCTCTCTCTCTCTCTCTCTCTCTCTCTCTCTCGCCTCCTCTTCTTCGCTTCTCTCACTCACCCCCCCCCCCCCCCCCCCTATTTCCCAATCAATCATCGTCAACCATTTGGACGAAAACAGCAAGGAGAGAGGAGAGAGAGAGAGAGAGGAGAGAGAGAGAGAGAGAGAGAGAGAGGAGAGAGAGAGAGAGAGAGAGGATATATTAGAGAGAGAGAGAGAGAGAGAGAGAGAGAAGAGATATATATATATACTATAGAGAGAAGATATTAGATAGAGAGAGAGAGAGAGAGAGAGAGAGAGAGAGAGAGAGAGACGTGTAGGAGGGGCTCAGGGGAGTAAGAAAGTGTGTGCGTGCGTGCGCGCGCGTATCTCTCTCTCTCTCTCTCTCTCTCTCTCTCTCTCTCTCTCTCTCTCTCTCTACTGCGTGTGTGGCGCGCACGCGCGCGTGTGTGTGTGTGTGTGCGCGTGGAAAAGGGAGGGGTGGTGGAGGGTGGGTAGGAGAAGAAACTAGAGAATTGACCACAGCCTTGCTTGCTCCTCCTCCCATGCTATGCATGTACGTCTCTGTCCGGTCCGAGCTGACCTGGACATAAAGTATGCATGGGGCCAAATCTCTGGGGACCTCGGTCAGTCAGTTTAGAAGAGAGTAAGCACATGAGAGA
>CM065711.1:8025297-8027797 GCA_017654935.2 Phymorhynchus buccinoides | reverse complement strand
ATCAGGGCGTTAAGGCAGCCTTGATCTTAAGGATTAATGGGGGGGGGGGGGGGGGGGGGGGGGGGGGGAGGGGGGGGGGGAGGGGGGGGCGGGAGGGGGGGGGGAGGGGGGGGGAGGGGGGTAGGGGGGGGGGGGGTGGATGTGTACGTAGGGTACAAAAAAAGAGAGGGCATGTTCATGGGGTCCTTTCTTCCTTGGGACCTTTGAAGTGGTGTCCTTTGCATACGGTGTGATATGGTTCATGGAAAATAGGGGGGGGGGGGGGGAAATTCCGATGAAAAATGTTTGCAAATTGTCATAATTCTTAATATCAAGTGTGAAACGCTTTTTCTTTAGTATGGTTGATAGGCCTTCACATATTCAAATTCTACACTTTCTTTCCTTCTTAGTCTTCTACTTCTTCTTCCTTTCTTTTCTTCCTCTTCTTCTTCTTTTCCTTCTTCTTTTTATTCTTGGATTGTCTATCTTGTCTTTTCTTTCTTTCTTGTCTCTTCTTCCCTGATTATTATTATTCTTCGTTCTTCTCTTCAGTTCTTATTGTTCTTGTTCTTCTTCTTGTTCTTGATTCTTCTTCTTCTACTTCTTCTTTATTCTTCTCCTTCTTCTTCTTATTTGATTTTTATTTTTTTCTTCTTTTCTTTTTCTACTCCATCCTTTCTTTCGTTCTTCTTTCTTTTTCTTTTTCCTTAAAGATTTCTTCCTTCTTTTTCTTCTCTTTTCTTCGATTGTTCTGGTCTTCTTTCTTTCTTTTCTTCTTCAATTCTTCTTTCTTGGTTCTCCCCCTTGTTCTTTTTCTTAAATACAATAATTTCTTTTTTTGTTCTTCTTATTTTCTTGTTCTCTTCTTCTTCTTCTTCTTCTCTTCTTCTTGTTCTTCCCTTCTTTTTTTTCTTTTGTTCTTTTCTCTTCATTCTTCTTCCTTTTTCCTTCTTGTTCTTTCTTCTTCTGTTCTTTTCTTTTCTTCTTCTTCTTTTTTTGTTTTTCTTCTTTCTTCTTCTTCTTTTTCTTCTCTTCTTCTTCTTCTTGTTCTTTTTCTTGCGTCTTCTTTTTGGGGGGGGGATTGTTCTGTCAGGGTAGGGAAAACTGAGAGGCTTGTGTGCATGGGGTGGTTTTCATTCTTCCTTGCTTCCTCTCTTTCTTTCTTCCTTACTTTCATTCCATTTCGGTTCTTGTTCTCTTCTTCTTGGCTTTGGTTCTCTTTCTTCTTTTTCTTCTTTCTGATTCTCTTTTCCTTTCTCTCCTTCTTGTTCTTCTTTCTTCCTTTACTTTTTTTGTCTTCCCACCTTTTCCCTTTCACTTTTTCTTTTTTTTCGTTTTATGTCCTACTCCTTTTCATTCTTTCTTCTTTTCTTCTCTTTCTTCTCTTACCTATTCCTCCTCCTCATCCTTCTTCTCCTCCTCCTCCTCCTTATTCTTCTTATTCTTCTTGACTCTTCCCGCTCTTTTCTCTCGTCTCTTTCTTTCGTCTATTCTTGGTTTTACTTCTTCTTCTTCTTCTCCTTCTTCTTCTTCTTGTCTCTAATTCTTCTTCTTCTTCATCCTTTCTTTTTTCTTCTTCTTCTTCTAACTCTTCTTCTTCTTGTCTTCTCTCCCCTCCCTCACTTACTTATTTTCTTCTATTTGAGGCTTGGTATTATCCCTCTACGTTACCTTTCGAGGCATGGTTTATCATCTTGTCTTTCATTTTCTTCCTTTGGAGTGGGTGGTACTTGTCATACGGTGGGATTCTTCCTGAAAATAGGGGTCTTAGGGGGGGGGGGGGGGGGATGTGTTCTTTCTTCTTATTCTCCTTTCTTTCTTCTTTCTTCTTCTTCTTCATATTCTTATTATTATTATATTCAAGTGTCTCGTGGTATTTTCTATTACTCATGGTTTGATATGGTTCTTGTTCCTTATATTCTCCTTATTTTCTATCTTTCTGTTCTTCCGCTGTTCCCTCTTTCGTCTTCTTCTTCTTTCTTTTTCTTTCTTCTGTCGTTCATTTTTTGTTTTCTTTATTCTGGTTCTTATATTGCCTTCTTATTCTTCTTCTCCTTCCTTCTTGTTCTCCGTTCTTCTTCTTCTTCTTCTTCTTCTTTCTTCTTCTTCTTCTTCTTCTTCTTCTTAATTTATTCTTACTTTCTTCTTCTTCTTCTTTCTTCTTCTCTCTTCTTCTTCTTCTTCTTCTTCTTTCTTCTTCTCTCTCTTCTTCTTCTTCTTCTTCTTCTCTTCTTCTTATTCTTGTTCTTCTTCTTCTTCTTCTTCTTTGTTCTTCTTCTTGATTCTTCTTCTTCTTCTTCTTCTTCTTCTTCTTCTTCTTCTTCTTCTTCTTTCTTCTTCTTGTTCTTCTTCTTGCTCTTCTTTTCTTTTTTCTTCTTCTTCTTCTTCTTCTTCTTCCTTCTTTCTTCTTCTCATTCTTCTTCTATTCTTTTTCTTCTTCTTCTTCTTTGTTCTTCTTCTTCTTCTTTTTCTTCTTTCTTCTTCTTTTTTTTGTCTTCTTCTTCTGCGTCCCCGGACCATT
>CM065711.1:7975297-8007797 GCA_017654935.2 Phymorhynchus buccinoides | reverse complement strand
CTTTCTTTCTTTCTTTCTTGCATTCTGTCTTTATCTTTCGTTCTCTTTCTTTCTTTTTTTGTTTTTATTCCTTCTTTTCTTTCTTTCTTTTTTTCTTTTTTCTCTTTTTTTTTTTTTCTTTCTTTCTTGCTTGCTTTGTTTCTTTAGCCGGCTGCTTTTAATGTTTTCAGCCGTGTCTGTTTTGTTTCTACGTGGCTATTTTAACACGATAGCGTTTTAAAGGTGGGTGGGGTAGGGTGTAGGGGGGTGGGGGTGGGAGCTGTAATTGGTCACTTGTTATATATATATTACTTTTCCACTTCCAAAAAATTATATATATATTTTTTTAATCCGACATTTTTCGACAGGGGGACGACCATGCTAACTAACACCAACACCCCTCCCCCTCCTTTTCTCCTCCCCTCTCCCCACCCCCTCCCCTCCTCCACCTAACTATCCCTCGTTTTGAAGTGAGGGTCAATATTTTAATCAAGATGTTCGTTGTACTACCCGCCGTAATATATATGTCACAGTAGAAATGGGAATCCAGTAGGATTCGGAATCCTACTAGTATAATTCCGATTTGTACTAGTAGAAATCGGAGTTCTAATTTCTACTGGACTTTTTGTAGTAGAAATCGGAATTCTAATTAATTTTCTACTGGACTTTTTCTAGTAGAAATTGGAATTCTGATTTGTACTGACAACCAGTAGAGAATGGAATCCAGTACAAATTGGAATTAGGTTGTCTTTTCTAGTGCTGCAGCCCAAGGGATTAGGTTGCCTCTTCTAGTGCTGCAGCCAAAGGGATTAGAATTCAATGATTACTGCTCTTAAGCTATCAACTCCACCCTCGTTTTGTCTTCCTTCTCTTACAACTGAAACAATTATGTTGATTCCAATTTCTACTGGTGTCCATTTTCTACTAGCTGTCAGTTCAAATCGGAATTCCGATTTGTAGTAGTAGAAATCAGAATTTCAATTTCTACTAGAAAAAGTCCAGCAGAAATTAGAATTCCAATTTCTACCAGTACCGAATCCAACTGGACTCCAGTTTCTACTGTGACATCATATATACAAGAGGCAGATTTATAGCACGCAGTAAAAGAGATTGACCATGTGTGTGTGTGTGTTTGTGTGGACATTGGGGACTTTGTCCGAACCGTAAGGTATGGGGGTCAGTTGGCTATGTTTGCATTGGAAAGGGTACTGGGTGTATGCTTGCCTTAGTTTTTAAGTCAGTTGGTCAGTACCGGCGTTTGAGTACTAGCCGTAGTGGTCAGTTCATCTTTTTTTTGTGATTTTGTTTTTCTGCCGTGTCCAGCCTACTACTACTACTACTACTACTACCCCTACTCACTCACTCCCTTGGTGATAGACGAATGCTTTGAACGGAGTGAAGTGAATCTTTTAAAAGTCTAGTGCTGTGTGTGTGTGAGTTTGTGTGTCACAACAATTGCACGCTTTTGGGATCACGAACTCAGTCAGTGATTATTCTCTTCTTTTTTTTTAAAAACCTAAAAAAAACCGAGTGAGCGAATTCAAGGAATATTGAAAGAAACAAAAGAAACTGGAGCCGAAGAAGGGTTGGGTTTTTATTATTAAAAAGCAGTGGCCAGTTGCGACGAAGGATATTTTCTGTGTTATGATGGTGTGTGTGTTTTAAAAAGTACATCGAGGTAAGGAACATACTATCACCTTCATCTTCGTTATGATTGTCGTTGTCGTGATGGTGGTGGTGGTGGTGGTGGTGGTGGTGTTGCGCGCTCGTGTGTGTTGTGTGTGTGTGTGTGTGTGTGTGTGTGTGTGCGTGCGTGCGCGTGCGCGCGCGTGCGCGTGCGCGCGCGTGCGCGCGCGTGCGTGTGTGTGTGTGCGTGCGTGCGTGCGTGCGTGTGTGTTTGTGTGTGTATTTGTGTGTGTGCGTGTGCGTGTGCGTGTGTGTGCGCGCGCGCGCGCGCGTGTGTGTGTGTGAGAGAGAGAGAGAGAGAGAGAGAGAGAGAGAGAGAGAGAGAGAGAGAGAGAGAGAGAGAGAGAGAGAGAGAGAGAGAGAGAGAGAGAGAGAGAGAGAGAGAGAGAGAGAGAGGGGTTAAAATATGGATAGCAAAACTTAGCACGAAGTTATTGTAGGAAAGAGAGACTAATCAACATTGCAAAACTTAGCACTTCTAGGCAGGAAATCGACTAAATTATTGTGCAAGAAGAATCCGTGTATGCAAGGGAAGTAACCAGGACTATGACTGAGTGCAATACGTTGGTCAGAAGAAAGTTCTCTCCCTTAGTCCATGCCGTCTTTTGAATATTTTTTCTTACTACTACTAATACTTTTTACTACTACTACTACTACTACTACTACTAATAATAATAATAATAATAATAATAGGGGATACTTATATAGCGCAATACCCCACATTGGGCTCATCGCGCTTTACAACAGTATAAAGGCATTACAAATCATAAAAGGTTCAACATAATATGAATTGCACACACACAGAACCCCCCCAAAAAAAAAAAAAAAAAAAAAAAACCACCAAAAAACCCAAAACCCAAAAACCAGTTAACAGCATCATATTAAATAGTAAAAGATTCAACATGCATAACTTATGCAAAGCACATAATAATATAGTTACTAGTGTCCAGCATAAAATCACAATGAAATTGAATAAAAACATTTATCAGTTAAGACAATATAAAACAGCACGTCACACGAAAACTATGGGAAATATACAACTTTTCAAATATGACTGCACAGAAACAACAATGCAATAACAACATACGGTACACTTACACGCCAACACCCACACCCACAGGCGCACGCACACACCACCCCACCCACCCACCCACACGCACACGCGAGCACACACACACACACACAGATAGTTTTGTGGCGTGTAATTTTGTACAAACGTTAATGTTTCTATGACTGCTGTTTTTTTTAGAATGTTTGCATTTTGATTTTATGATAGTTCAATTATGGAGTGTTTTGTTGTTGTTGTTGTTTTAAAAACTTTTAATTTAGCATTATATCCCCTAATGTTACATACAAATATGCACTTTAAGCACACACAGATACACATATCCGCGCGCGCACACTCACACACACACTTTCATGTCTAATATCACTTTTAAGTGAAAAGACGTTGAATTAAAGAACATCAACAACACACACACACACACACACACACACACACACACACACACACACACACACACACACACACAGAGCTACTACTACTACTACTACTACTACTACTACTACTACTACTACTACTACTACTACTACTACCGCTACTACTACTACTACTACTACTACTACTACTACTACTACTACTACTACTACTACTACTACTACTACGATACTACTACTGCTTTTACTTCAAAACATGCGCATATTTTTTTTGTACGTTTGTGATTTCATAACTACTACTACTACTACTACTACTACTACTACTACTACTACTACTACTACTACTTCCAAGTCATGTGTTAAGAAAACAAACAAACAAGCACGGATTAAAAATTGTCGATAAACTGACAGTCTCGTGCTTTTCCCCCCTTCAAAACATGCGCATATTTTTGTGTGTGCGTTTGTGATTTCATAATCTGCCATAATTGACACAGTGGTGATAATTATGTAGGCTGCTTTATTATCTTGTAGTCGGAAGCATTGATTTTGCGATTTTTGTTATAATTATATCAAGCTCGTGATGTTTGTTTGTCGATAACATTTTTATCGTATTATTATTAAAAAAACCAATTCTCTGTGTAGCCTACTATATAACAAAAGGAAAAACTATAGCTGGTAAGAAATCTTGTTTTTGACCAGTTTTGACACCCATGCAAATGTCCCCAAATTGAAAACGAAACATCATTTTAAAGAGCAGCCTCACTCAATTGGAAGTTGTTGACATTTGTATGTGGGTCACAGCTACCCAGAAACCCCCCCCCCCCCCCCAAGGGATTCAATCGTGGTGCGTCAGTGTGTCTTTAAAACGCCTCGTGACCATTACAGATTAACGATTTGAATAGGGTTCAAATCCCAGGCACCGGTCTGTGCTCTTGTCTAATAAAACGTTTTATAACCTGGGCCTGTATTCACGTTGAGATAGCATGAGACTTAGCATGATGCTAACTTAGAAGCTCTTCCAATGTCCTATCCTCCGGGCCTGTATTCACGTTGAGATAGCATGAGACTTAGCATGATGCTAACTTAGAAGCTCTTCCAATGTCCTATAGGATTTCATAGGACTTTTGGAAGAGCTTCTAAGTTAGCATGATGCTAAGTCTCATGCTATCTCAACGTGAATACAGGCCCTGGTGACCATTAAAGACTCAACGCCTCGTGACCATTTACAGATTAACATGTTATAAACAGTTTCCCATTCTCAGGCAAAATAAATTAAATCCAAATACGAAACCCCTGAAAACGGAGTGTGGCTGCCCACGTGACTGAGTATTCAGAAACGGTCGCACGCGTAATGTTCTCATCCGGAGCTGATGCAATTGCACCATAGTGTTCAAGTGCTTCCGCTTTTTGGATAATCCTTGGAGTCTCTTAGCCAGGGTTAGCCAACGACAACAACAAAATACGAAAGGCATAGAAAGCTGTTTGAAGTGGTAAGGAGACATTCATTAAGAAATTGAATCTCCAATAGTAATATTGTGAAGACGACGACGACGACGTAGAAGACGACGAAGAAGAAGAAGAAGAAGAGGAAGAAGAAGAAGAAAAAGAAGAGGAAGAAGAAGAAGAAGAAGAAGAAGAAGAAGAAGAAGAAGAAGAAGAAGAAGAAGAAGAACCATTTAAAACCGACAGTTAACCATCGTGTCTTTGGTTGTACGCATGAGGACAAAGAGAGAGAGAGAGGGCGAGACAGACACACAGACAGACAGACACACAGACAAACAGAGACAGACTCTATGCCTGACTGTCTGTCTGTGTCTGTCTGTCTGTCGGTCTGTCTGTCTGTCTGTCTGTCTGTATGTCTCTCCCCCTCTCTCTCTTTGTCAGCGTACCTGCGTATGTGAGTGAGATTGTGTGTGTGAGCGTGTGTGCGTTCGCGCGTATGTGCGCGTGTGTGTGTTTGCCATGTGTGTGTGTGTGCGCGCCTGCGCGCGCTCGCGCGCTTGTATGTATGTGTGTGTGTTCATCTGTCTCTGCGTGTGTGAGTCCTTCGATTCTGTCTGTTACTACTGTTCGCGTCTCTTTGCCAAACGCGTGTATATTATATTATTACCAGCAACGCAACGTTTTGTTTTTCAATAAACTTTCCTCACCAATTCCATTCGTTTTGACAATTGTCTAAATGCTCATCATTAGTTTTCTATCTCTACGTGTTCAATTTCATTTATTTTGACAATGTTTAATTCATCTTTTTTTTCTTCAGAAAACGTTTTCTCAAGACGCTTCTTGAGTTCAATTTCGTTTGTTTGGACAATGTCCTCTCCCCCCCCCCCCCCTCTCTCTCTCTCTCTCTCTCTCTCTCTCTCTCTCTCTCTCTCTCTCTGTGTTTTAAATTTGCACATTTCTAAGTTGATGTAATGATAATTATTTGGTTGGTATGATTTCGTTTCACACGTTTGATTAATGTTCTTTCAGTTATGTTGTATTTCTGTCAATGTTGTTGGCACCTAACCCGAATTTCTCTTTTGGCGATATTAAAGTATACTTGAACTTGAACTCTCACGATTTAAAAAAAAAATCCTATCTCTCTTGTGTTCGTTTGCAGAAGTGACGCTGTGTCGCCCAAAGTGGCTGACGTCCTCTACCATTCCGTAATGCCTCTCCAGGATCACACCCCTCCGCCCCAGGAGCACCCCCACCACAATCACCACCCGTCAGACTCATGCGGCTCCACCAGCCCCCAGAGACCGGGGCTCGAATCCCCTCGCCGACCTCGCGAAGTCCCGCGCCAACCTTTCCAGAGTCCTCCTCCCCCTTCGTCTTCTTCGCAAGAGCCGCGCGAAAATCCTCCGCCATCGCAGCCCTCTTTTCCTGGTCAAAGTCCGCCAAAGCTTGTCCAGGAAACTCCGTGCCAATCTGGTGGCCAGAGTGTGCCCCCGGTACCGGACAGCGGTGAAGACCCTAGCCACGGTTCAGTCCACCGCCACCAGAGTCCGCCGAAATTCCAACTGGAGAGTCCGCTACGCCAAGATTGTCATCAGAGTACACCACCACGCCAAGAATTCCATCGTCATCATCATCATCATCATCAGAGTCCCTCCAAGTTCCCCAAGGGCGATGTGTCAGGGGAGATCCACCAGCCCGCAGCTCATCTCAACAACGGGCCTCGGGCTCCCCAGGAGGAGCTTCATCAACAGTTCCAACATCTGATGAGTGTGCCCAACAGCCAGGCGCAGGGTGCCGTGGAGCATGGACATTCTCCTGACGGTCCACAGCAACGCCAACCAGTTCAGGACAGCTCTGTAGCATCTCCATCTTCATCAGCATCATCTTCTTCTTCGTCTTCACAACACGGCCGCGAAGAACCTCCTACGGGATTCCCCACACGAGAATCCGCACTCAAGCAGCAATCCCCGGGAGAGAGTCGTGGACGAAACCCTGATGATCCACCTCCTCGCCGAGAAGGAAGCATTGATCATCACCAGCCGAGGTCGTCCACGCCTCTGGAGACGTCCGCAGGCCCTGGACATTCATCAGAACACCCTCAAGGGCCAGAGTATTCTCAGGAAGGGAAGGTTCCGGGGTCGTCTTCTCGCTCGGGGGCAGTTCAGGGTGAAGGTTTTGGCGTCCACGAGGCTTCAGAGAATTCGGGGTCATCGGAGCAGAGTGGTTCCGAGGGTTTCGGGAGCCAGGTGGAGAGGGCCTCTGGTCGTGATGTGGTGTACCCCCCGGGACCATATCCTCCACAGCTCCATCCTCACCCGCAGCAGCAGAGCTACCAGTCGGAGGGAGAGTTTACGAAGCTGAGGAAGTTCTGGGCGCAGAAAGCGAGAGGTGAGTTTTCATGTTGGTGTTTTGCTAACAGTTTCGTGGATAACAGTTTCCGTTTCTCATTGTCTGTCTGTCTGTCTGTCTGTCTCTCTCTCTCTCTCTCTCTCTCTCTCTCTCTCTCTCTCTCTCTCTCTCTCTCTCTCTCTCTCTCTCTCTCTCTCTCTCTCTCTCTCTCTCTCTCTCTCTCTCTCTCTCTCTCTCTCTCTCTCTCTCTCTGCGCATTCATTTTTATTTTAAAACGCCCTATGTATATACAGAACTAAGACAGTAGTACACTCCATAAACAATATTTTAATCAACCGTCTGTTTCAAATCGACAATGCTTCTTTCATCCGAAAACAAACCGCTGATTATTAGGTTGTCTTTGTACCTTGAAAAAGCATTCAAATTACGCGACATATGTATGGATGATCTATGGTAACTTGATTGGTTGATCAGTGCATGTAACGGTTTTACTTTAAAAGCAAGAAACATTTCCCTTTTTCCTTCGCTTCTTTTACAATCATGTCTTCAGTGTTAATTTTCAGGCATCATGAATAGTCTTGCCTTTATAGCTATTAGACAATCACTGTTACATACACTTAGACTTGGAAATAATTCCAAATACCTGAGATACATCTGATTTTCACGTTCCAACTTTATACTATGTCGGCAGGAGTTGCTGTATAGCTATTAGACAAACCACTTTTACATAAACTACCGTAGACTTCACTTGAAATGATTCCAAATACCTGAGATTCATGTCTGATTTTCACGTTCCAACTTTATACTATGTCGGCAGGAGTTGCTTTATAGCTATTAGACAAACCACTTTTACGTAAACTACCATAGACTTCACTTGCAATGATTCCAAATACCTGAGATTCATGTCTGATTTTCGCGTTCCAACGTTGTGCTGTGTCGGCAGGAGGTGAGAGAGAACCTGACTTCTCGTACCCTCAGTGGGAAGCATCGTCATCCCATCAGGATCAGCAGCATCCGTACCAGCAACAGCAGCATCTGTCTGCCATGGGAGGAGAGGGAACAGAAGGAGGGTCTTCCAGAAAAGATACAGACAGGTACAGTGTTGATGGAATAGCTTTAAGGATTCTTAGGCTGTGTACACACATAAGCAGATACTCCATGCGGAAACCTGTACACAATCCATAAATAAGTGAAACAAAGAAGGGAAAAGATTTGCGCACATGTCCGAATTTCCCCTATCTGCGTAAACTGTTATCCTTTTTTCTCCCACTTATTTAGGGTTTTCCGTACGGCTTACGCGTCTAATGTGAGCCCGGCCTTAAACTCTTTCGTAAAAATAGTTCCTCCACCTTGTGGAAGTTCTGTGCTTGTAACTTCCTCTAATCTGCCACTCTCTTTGACTCTGCCTTTTCCCTTTGCTTTCTATCATCTACTATCTTTCTGACTTATTGGTCCATTCTCCTGCCTTTTTAAAAAGAACAACCTTCCAAATAACGTTCCCGTTTGAGCTCAGCCTCCTCTGAAATCGGAATGTGTCGGCTGCATGCTGTGGGAAGACCAGTGAAAACTGAAAACCGGACACACTTACGTACCTTACCCATTATGGCCTGGAAACGCGGGAGGAGAAGAAGACTAATTGATTTAAGAAGTGAATGAGGACCCAGAAAGAGGAGGAGAAAGATGGGGACAGAAATTGGCGACTGATGGAGTTTGTGAATGTTTTGTGTGATCGCTTATGTTGGCTTGCTAATATTTGTTCCCCCTTCTCTTGGTGAAATTAACTTCTTTTTTAAAACTTTAGAAGACGTCAGAACGAAAGGCTGATTGATTGATTTGCAAACATTTGACATTTACATTTTGATGAAAATTGATTGACAGACTTTAAGATTGTTTGATAGATTACACTTTACCTGCTGGTGCAATCGCTTCACTTTAAGATAAACTGATCTTACGATGGTCCTATATCTTATTACACAGCTAACTCGCATACATCGTAGGCCTATCAGTATATTTTGATCAAATAATACGGTAGTGGTCAATGCATTACTCATGTTTTTGCATATCACTCTCAGGTTTTCAAGACCTTGCAACTCTCCACCTCATCCTGACTCCTCTCGTTCAATGGACGTCGACAAGGAAGACGACGATAACGAGGAGAAGGAATTCCATCGACAAAGTCGATACAGAAACGGAGAAAGTTCCCCCTCCACTTCTACCTTCCCTTCCCCCTTCCCTCCCCACCCTATTCCTCCAAGGCACCCGGCAGATCCTTCTCGTACGGGTCCTGGATTCATCTCCACATCCCCTCATGAACAAAGTCCCAGCAAATACCATCCCTCAACTCCTCAAGCGGCGAGATACCCTCACGACTCTCCTCAGAAGATGCTGCACCATTCCACGGACACTGAAGCAAGCCCTCGAGGTTTTGAGGACCGACACATTGCGGAACACTCGGACAGAAAAGACGCCAAAAGCATGATGCCTACCATGTACAACCACCTCTCTCCAGAGTCGTACGAGGAGAGGCAGAGACTACTCTTCCAGTCGTACCTGCAGAACAACGCCTCTCCAAACAAGTACCCCTTAGAGTACCCGTTGAGGAACTACCCTCCGGTGCATCACCAGTCCACTCCGGATGGTACCCGACCTCAGGATCACTACCATGCAGGCATGCAGAGATCCACTCGCAAGGCCAGGTCCTCTGAAGGGGGTGGCGTAGAGGGGAACACCACCGAAGACCCTCTCATCAACCAAGCGCAGGCAGTCGTGATGAGAGACGCCTGGATGCGTGCTGCTGCGTATGACAGATCGCTGCACAACGGGCGCTCCTTCGCCGAGATGGAGAGAAGCATGCGGAACGCTGACACGAGCGTTGCGGCCGCCGCTGCCGCTACTGCTGCTGCTGTCGCTGCCGCTGCTTTCGGAGAAGGGCACGTGAAGAAGGAAAACATGTCGGATACTGGCGCGTACAACTCGCCTCCTGAACAACCACTTCCTTCCTCTTCAAAAAGAAAACGGCAATCCTCCTTCTCCGGAACACGAGATCCCAACGCTACAGGAGGAGAGATGCTGCCCTCTTACGCCATGGACATGTCTCCTCCTCCCCCGGTGAAAAAGGAACGTCTTTCTTACCTCACTCCAGAATCTTCGCCTACCAAGAACCCTGAAAGAGCTTTAGTGCCCGTGTCTTCCAATTCCCAC
Organism: Phymorhynchus buccinoides; assembly: GCA_017654935.2. Taxonomy (NCBI): domain Eukaryota; kingdom Metazoa; phylum Mollusca; class Gastropoda; order Neogastropoda; family Raphitomidae; genus Phymorhynchus; species Phymorhynchus buccinoides. The sequence goes on along the minus strand of CM065711.1, from coordinate 7,997,702 downwards.
CACCACGCTTCTCCTTCTTCATCCTCCACCGCCCTGACTAGGGTTCCACTGGAGCCTTACTCTTTCAATGGGGGAGGAGGATTCCAGGGGGAGTATTCCCCGTACGGCACCATGGTGGCAGGAGGAGGAGGGGAAGGAGAGGGAGGAGCAGGAGAGAGGGGAGGGCGTGGTCCCCGTGCTCTCCCTTCCTCGAGACACTGCACCGCAGTCCAACCTCACCTGTCCCGGGGCGTGTCCATGTTGCCCCATGGGGGGCAGTTTGACTGTCATCTGTGCAACTGGCTTGGTGAGTAAGGTGCTTGCGTACACAGAAACAGAGACAGAGAGAGAGAAAGAGAGAGAGAGAGAGTGTGAGAAGGCTAAGTCTCTAGGGAAGACTTTTAATGTGTTACATTTTCAAGTAGAAAATTTGCCTTTAGCCCACTTCTCTAGGGTATGGGAGGTGAGCAACTTTCCCGGCCCCTTTTCATCTAATAAATTTATATTTGTGCCCGGGTTCTGGCTCGTATGATTGTAAGAAATACAAGTGGTTGATTTGCTCTAAATGGCAGACAGAGAGAAGTAGGGTTTTACATGAAATTACAAGACTTCCACTCTCATCAGTCTGACCAAAGGGTTCAGAATTATTTGACACTTGTATTTTATTTACTCACAAAATCTGCATAAGATTATGCAACAATAATAATAAAGCAGCTCAATGGCGCCAAAACAAAATATGAATGAAAAAACCCAATGAAATCCGAAAGGATTTACAAGACTTTTGTCTTTCTAGAAGGTTAGCCCCAAGCGAGAAGGGTCACTTAGTGTCCTGGTTTCCAGTTAGTGTTCTTTGGCACTGTCGTAGTGACTTAGCTCATGGCTGTGCTGAAGTTCCTCCGTAGGGATTGGCGAGTGCTGGGTTGGCTGGGCTTGCTCGTCAGGTGAGAGTAGCTCCCAGTCGTTCCGGTTACGGCGTCGCGGGATGGCACGGTTCAGGCGTGGTCTCCTCGCGGATTCTGGGTGCGGGGCGTCTTGGCGGCGTTCCCGTCTTGGTGCTTGTGAGTCAGGGATGATCTTCCTGACCACGATGCCCTGCTGATAATCACAGGAGAAGGTGGATGTAGGTCTCTATGGCTTAGAGACAAGGGGCTTCAGTCGGCAGGGAATTAGTGGATCCCAACCGGCTAGAAGGCTGCCCTTGTACAATAGCACTAGTTAATAAATAAACTGAATTTCAGTTAACAAACTGAGATCAGTAAAACATAAAAGGTGTACAGGAATCAACTGGTATTAGTCAGTACCCGGCTAGATCAAAGTCTATGATCAAGCTAACATCACTCTCCATCCAACACCTGGAAAGGAATGGTATAAAGTGCAAGATTGCAACCCACAGGCTTCCTACTAAAAATATACAAAAGGGTTAGTAGGCATAAAATCCGGTTCTGGTACCAAAAGAGTTAAAGTCAACAACACACACACACAAATAATCAGTGCACATAAATAGAACAGAATGTTTACCACTTCTTTTCAATAACATATCTACTCCTTATTCATCATTGAACATAGGATCTAGATCAAAAATATGATCTAACAAAACAAATCTCAATCACCAGCCGTCAATAATACTCACTAGTTGGGCTATTAGGACTGGCTGGGAGAGAGGTTGAGTCTGCAATGTTGCTCTCGCCAGGTTTTGGAGGTATTATGAGAGAGTGTGTGTAGGCTAACTTTCCTCACTACTCAAATTTTCCCCTCCCATTTTCAAACAACGAGAGCCTGTCATTGGTTCATAGCAGTCGACAAGTCACAAGATGATGTCCTAGTATTATGCATAGTCGTACAGAACAATCACGCGCCGGTTACATCACTGGCACGTGTAACATTCCAATCCTTCTCGTGATCGGGAAAGGAAATACCGGGGAACAAAGGGAGACCGCCAGTGTGGGTGTTACATGCTGAAAGGGGAGGTAAACCGGGCTTCAAAGAGATAAGGCCCTTAATCGGCTTCGGGTTTGATGTTGAATGGTAATTAAAGTGGCGGCCCGAGAAAAGAAAAGGGGAGGGGGGGGGGTGTAGATAAAGAAAGAGGGGTCGTGCGTGAGAGAGAGAGAGAGAGAGAGAGAGAGAGAGAGAGAGAGAGAGAGAGACTCAACTCAACTCAACTCAACTCAACTCAACTCAACTCAACTCAACTCAGTTTACTGACTAGGCCTTCTGCCCATGTCACAAGGGAACAGTGGGGAGTGGGAGCATGAGCAATGCCATATAACTAATAATACATACAGAATTTATTTACAGAGAGAGAGATAGAGAGAGAGAGAGAGAGAGAGAGAGAGAGAGAGAGAGAGAGAGAGAGAGAGAGAGAGAGAGAGAGAAGGAGGGAGGGAGAGAGTGCGTGAGAGAGCAAGGACGACAGCAATAAAACGAAAACGAAAGTTGAGTGCTGACCAAACAAGGGAATAACTCTCGCCAATAACCCTATTTGAGGCCACATAATGGCTGCCAATTGCGAGAGTGAATGCCCTTTTGGATGCCGATCAATAAGGGATTAACTCTTGTCGTCAAGGGCATTAATAACCCTAGTTGCAGTGGCCAATAGATCTCAGTGTCAGTCATAGTGGGAAAGAGACAGGCAAACTGACACACCTACATTATATCAGGCATCAGAAATGCCAGAGGATCTGCATATTTCAGAGGATTGGCAATTTCTGAGAGAGGATTGGCTTTTCTTGTCAGAGGTTTTGCCCTTTTGTTTTAGTGTTATCCTTTTTGTTGAAAAGCATTTGTACAATGATTTCGCACTGAATCTGGCCTTCTTGGTGATATTGGGAAGTGATTTCAGTGTTGTCCCACAACATGTTTGGGCCCTGATGGCCGTCAGTTCTACCGCAGATTTCAGAGGATTGAACTTCAGACTATGCTGATGCCTGATATATGAAAATATGTCTACACGAATAATCTCTTGCAGGCAACACCATACAGGAACGAGACGAGCACATGACGATCCACTACGATTACTTCTGCGAGTACTGCGACTACAAGTCTCGCACGGAGGGCCGGCTGAGGAGGCACATCAAGGACTTCCACGGCAACAACAACACCCGCACTGTGCCCGGCAGGCCCAAGATCCTCAAGTGCAAGCAGTGTACCTTTCAGACCCAAGTCAAGGTAAAGGAAGGAGTGAGCGAGTCAAAGGGAAAGAGAGGATGCATGAATGAATGAAAGAAACAAAGAATGAATGAATGAATGAATGGAAAGAAAAACTCGTATTCATTCTTGCACCGTGCCTGGCAGACCCAAAATGTTGAAGTGCAAACGATGCAGTTTTCAGACCCAAGTCAAGGTAAAGGAGTGAGTGAAGGGAAGGATGAATGCATGAAAGAAAGAATGAATGAGTGAATGAAGGAAAGACTGAATGAAGGAAAGACTGAATGAATGAATGAATGAATGAATGAATGAAAGAACGAACGAATGCATAAATGAATGAATGAATGTTCAACTGGCAACAATTCCCGTACAGTCCCTGACAAACTGTTGAAGGTAAAGAATGAATTGTTGAATTAACCACCCATCCATGCACGAGTGTTGTTGGGGTGTTTTTTTTTTACCAGGCATCGTTCTTTCAGCAAAGTTATCTGGAAAGAATGAAAAGTGAATGTGGGTAAAACAAAAAAATTGTCAGACGTGGTTTGAAACTTAAATGAGATGATCTTTCCGCAATCAATGTTAACAGGATTATGCTCGTCTTCAAGAGGAGTCCCCCCCCCCCTGACTACACCAATAAACAACATCCAGCAACACCCAAAATGTTCAGACAAAAAAACGTGGGGGGGTTTCTCCAACAGTTAACAGAGGGTGCTGTTATGCAATACATTTATTCAAACTACGCCGTTTGTTTCGCGTGTGTGTGTCTTCTCACAGACGGAGTTCTACCTCCACGCCCGCGTGCACATCAAGGCGGACAAGATGCTGGAGTGCCCCAAGTGTTCCTTCGTCACCGAGTACAAGCACCACCTGGAGTACCACCTGCGCAACCACTTCGGGCACAAGCCCTTCAAGTGCCAGAAGTGCAACTACGCCTGCGTCAACAAGTCCATGCTCAACTCGCACATGAAGTCGCACACCAACGTGTACCAGTACCGCTGCGCGGACTGCAACTACGCCACCAAGTACTGCCACAGCCTGAAGATCCACCTCAAGAAGAACCGGCACCAGTCGGCCACCGTGCTCAACAGCGACGGGAGTCTCCCGCGAGCGATCGAATCCGCAGCCGCCGCCGCCGCGGCGTCCGGTCTGGGCGTCATGAGCAAGCGAGGTCCTCCGCGAGGTCCTCGGGGGATGAACCGGGAGAGGGAGGAGGTTGGGACGTCGTCTTCCGGGGGTCCGTTTCCTTACCCCGCCCTCCCGGCTCCTCCTCATCCTCATCCTCCGCTGCAGCATCATCCTCAGTACAACGGTTTGATGGGAGGGCACGGGTACTCGGGCTGGCCTCGCCACCCTCATCACCACCACCACCACCCCCCACCACCGCCTATGCTGTCCATAGGGGCGGGGCCCTTGTCCGCCACCATGATGGGACAAGGGATGCCGCCCAGTGTGGAAGAGCTGGACGCGGGCAGAGATCGACCTCAACCGCCTCCTGCCGGAGCAGCCTCCTGCCCCATGTGTTCCTTCAGAGCAGACACCTGGGACGAGGTGCAGGAGCATTTCTTCACGAACCACAGTTTGGATTCGAGGGGAGGAGGTGCTGGTGGTGATGCGTATGCCTCTCCCGAGGAGCTGGCGAACAGGATCTCAGGAAGACGCATGTCCGCCCCTCCGGCTGCCTCCGATCCTCAGGAGTCTCTGCAGGACGCGGCGGCGGCTGAAGCCTACCCCCGACGCAACACCTTCCCCATCCACTCGGCTCCCTTCAAGACCCGCTCGGAGATGATCGACCGCTACAGCTCCGCCCTGTGGGCCAGGAGGAACATGCTGGCCGAGATGGAAGCGGCGGAGAATATGTTCAGGGAGAGGGGCCTCGCTCCTCCAGAGAACCCTGACGCTGAAATGGAAGGTGCTAACATCATTCGTCAGATGACGCTCAAGTACGGCGCCGGTTCGTCCGGGATGGCCTCACGCATGCCGGCAGCATCAGCCACGATAACTTCAGACTCCATGGAGCAAAGTCTTCCAGAGAATGTGCAAGAGAGCGGGGCCGGAGCTCTGGACCTGAGCAACAAGACGTCCCCGCCTCAGGAAGAAGAGGGGGAGCACATCACCCCTCCTCCCCCTGCCCCTTCCCAGCTAGACCTGCCCCAACCTCCCTCCGCCTCCAGCACAGAGAGCCTGAAGGGCAGCACCAACTCCAGTGAGGACAACTTGTCCACCACCGAGGAGATCCAGCCCCGCAAGCGATCCCGCAAGGGCAAGGCATACAAGCTGGACACCATCTACCAGAGACGTCTGGAGCAGGAGCAGCGAAAGGAACAGCGAGAGCAGCAGCAGCAGCAGCAGCAGCAGCAGCAAATGGCCGTGTTCCCGGAACGCAGAGAAACCTCCCACCCTCAGAGTGTGTTGACCGACCCTGGTCAACATCAGTCCGAAGAATTAGGACAATCTTCACAAATGCAGGAGTCGGTTCCTAAAGTCACTTGCTCGGACAAACCGGCAGAGAACATGGACACGGATTTTCACGGCACGGGGAATGCTGAGATGGATCGCAGCGGGGCAGAAGAAGGGGTTCAGCACACGGCTGCGGAGATGAACCGTAGCGTGGCAGAGGATCGCACGAACAGGGAGACCCTAGATCACCTGAACCAGAGCGTGACTAACTCTGACGTCGACGACGACATTTTCCATCAGCTGCATAAACGCATGCAACGGATAAACAATGACGCCCCGGAAGAAAACGCTCCAGAGCCACCACCACCACCACCACCACCACCACCACCACCACAAAACTCTGTGCCCTCCCCTCCACGTGCAGTAGCAGCAGACCCTGATAACTCAGACCCTCCCATGGACTCCTCCCCACAACCAGGACCGAGTCAGCAGGAGCACGGTCCGCCTCCACCGCTGATCCAGAGCAGCAGTCAGGAGGAAGACACTGCAGCCGACATGGAGACACAGCAAAGCGAAATGCTGGAGGCCATCATCAAAGGTCGCAGCGAGGAAGCCCCGGCTTCTGTCCGACGCGGAGCAGAGCTGGCCCTGAGGCTGCTGAACGATCCCAACTCAGGTCTGGACCCCCTCCTGAAAAAAAACCCCGCGATCCAGAATCTCGCCAAAGCTTCTCGACAGAGCCTCAACGCTTCAGCCTCCTCCTCCTCTGTGAGGTCTGAAAACGTTCCTGGGTCTTCTTCTCTTCTTTCTGCCTCCTCCTCAACCACCTCCGCTTCTCTCCCTCCTCCCCATCCTCTGATCCCCTCCTCCATGACTCCAGTCTCCCCAGTAGCAGCAGCACGGTCTCACAATTTCCACCCTCACATGGTTCCACACAGCCTGCACAGCAGCATGATGATGGCCAGGGGGTTGCCCCCAGCTCGAGATGCCCTGAACCTGATGGACCGAGCCCCACACCCCAGGAGAAACACCCCGGAAAACGCCTTCCCTGAGAGGCACTCCACCTACGCCCAGACCCAACCCCTGGGTTTCCGTGCCCGGGAGGCAGCGGCAGCAGCTGCACCCCCACAACCCCCGGACCCTCGGCACACGATGTTCAACCCTCACTCGGCTCACCCGTACGAGTGCCAGTTCTGCGAGACCAGCTTCAAGGACCCGCAGATGTTCGAGATGCACATGCTGAGTCACCCTGACTACATGAACCCTTTCAAATGCGCCGTGTGCGGTCACCAGTGCCGCGACAAGATCGACTTCACCATGCACATGCTGAACCACCCGCGCAGGGACAAGTGAGGGCCTGGTTGATCAGAACAAAGCTGTCGCCAATACTTGCACAGTACAAGGAAGTTTTTGTGAACCCTTGTTCTTCTTTTTTGTAAAAACTAGAACTGAACTGTGACCAACCTTTTATAGCAGCTAGTGTTTGTCACTGTTTGTCGCATCATTGTGGTCAAAAGAATTACTTGTTTTCACAGACTGTTCATCTTGTATTCCATGATTACAGCTCTTGTTTGATTCACAGAGGGGGCAAGAACTTTTGTAATTCTTCGAACCCAACCGTACATACAAACGCAAGTGATTCCCTTCTTTACCTTCCCTGGCGTGTACATTGATAGTAAAACGACCAAAACGTGCAGCAAACATCTTTCTCTTCTCCCTTTATCATCTCTAGAAAAGATGAGACTAGTTCTTAACTTTATTCCTCTATTTGGCAGCAGGCTTGTATTTGACACACGTGGATGACTCGATTTCCAGAGCGAGGGATGAAGAGGTGTCTTGGGGCCACGAGGACAGACTTTTGAGCTAAAGCTAGAAGTCAATCTTGTGAACAGATTCCTTTTATTGATCTCTTATTACCTAGACACAAAACGTTTATGGATTTTATCAGTATTCTATGACATTGGGGGTACTGGTGAAGCCTCCTTACCTACAAACAAGAGGTAGGGAAAGGCACAAATCAAAGAACCTGAAATAGACCAGGGTCGTTTTGTGTCGTGGTGAATCGGCTAAAGTAGTTCCCCTTAAATAAAGAACCAAACCAAAGTCGACATGTGGACATTCACTAATCGATCTCAAAGTAACAGAGTGGGGAGGTCTCCAGTGGAATTGCTCAGTTTTGTTTTGGTTTTAATTAATCTTTAATTATTCAGAAGACGATGGAATCGATGAAAGAAGCGACTCGGTTCAAAGAGAATGTTTGTTCATTTTGACCACTGGTCTTTTAAACATTTTTTGCTCAATTCTTATTTGTGTGGTTTTAACTTCTGCAGAAAATGTCGAACTCTTGTTGGGTTGGCGCCAAGACAGAATGGGAACGCTCTTGATGTGCTCTTCCACCTTCGTTGGTTCGTTATCTTAATTGAACTGTTACTGTTTGATTCTTCCAGGCGTTACAGTCTACAGTTCCTTCACGGTGTGCTTGGCCATCCCTCTCAATCTTCCATTGAATTCAGCCCTGTGAACACGTAATCGTGATGCTTCCTAAGAGTCGCACACACACACACACACAACTTCTTGCCAGAATCAAAGAAAGCTAAGTCACTGAAGATTGGAAACAATTGCTTTCTTTTGTTTACACCACAAAAAAACCCCAACCTCAGTGAACATTTACCAAAACAGGAACGTGTGTACTGCAACGCGCTCTCCAAGTGGGAGCAATCCGAATTTCACAGAGACACCTCTGTGACTATAATGTATCTTACCTAACCTTTGTTTAGCTCTTCAAATACTTTGTTCTCTGGAAACTCGTGTGTGGAAAAGCTTTCTTATGCATACAAAAGACGGTTTTAGCACCAACAAAATGTCTGTAAAAGGATCACAAAAACCTGAAACACGATGACATTTGTATGTGGGGGAACGACATGACATTTGTGTGTGGGGGAACGACACAGAGTAACACAACATTTTTTCTCTGAACTATCAGAAATGGTGGGACCTTTCCTTTTCACTCATTTTGTCGAATCCCATTTCAAACCAGCACCATTGGTCTTGTCGGTGACACGGACACCTTTCTTATGTTGCTCCACGTTTACACAAATTTGAACATATTACATAGCCAGCAAATAAAGTTCCAAGTATGATCCTGAATGTGGTAATGATAGACGTTCATGATTGATTGGCTATCGCTCAAATCATTGTCTGATTGACCATGCGTGTTGTCTGGTAAATTTACTGTATGTGTTGTCTTTTAAAAGTCTGGTTTGCTTTGTCAATGTGTCTTTTTGTTTCTCGGGGTGGGGTGGGGGTATGAATGTGGAGAAAAAAAATGTCGTTTTTTAAAAATTATTCCAGGTTTGTGTGCTTTGTTTCTTGTTGTTATTTCATATTCTGAGAGAGAAGAGACTCAGTCTTGTTTTATTTATTTTATGTCGAGTGTGTAAATGTGTTGTATTTTATCCCACTGCTGTATTTTAAAAACAAGAGAGCCTTGAGTCTAAGAACATTTTGTTCAGATAACAAACCAACAAAAATCGGTACAGTAATAAAGGATCCTACCATTCCAGAAGCGAAACTACCATTTCAATTGAATTTACTTTGCACTGCCATTCCGTGTCAAAAAGGGCACTGCTGTGCCAGTTTGAGTAACACAACGATCATAGTACCATCTCAGAAATCCGATGATACCATTTCAGACATCCTGTTGTACCATTTCAGACATCCTGTTATACCATTTCAGACATCCTGTTATGCCATTTCAGACATCCTGTTATACCATTTCAGACATCCTGTTATACCATTTTAGACACCCTGTCATACCATTGTTTTTAAGCATAATCATACTTTCTGAAGCTTTAATATAAAAAAACAATGGTGGTTGCCATTCCAACAACACTCCCATCATCATTTGAGAGGCATGGTCATACTATTTCAGTCAAACCATACATTCTCTCATCCCATTTTTTGATCCCATCAGTTCCATTTCGTGCACCGTTTCTAATCCATTTTCAAAGCGTTGCTTGTATGTCAAGTTTTGACAAGGTAAACACTGTAATGCTGCTTGTGTTAGAATGATTGGTTTGATAGTGAAAAGAATCTACAGCAGTTAAAAGCTGGCTTTTCTGCCATCCCTTGGCATTGTTGTTATCATTGTTATTACGTATAATACGGTATTATTCATTGCTCACAAACTTGGCTCAGGAACTGGAACTCTTCTGTGGAGTAAGGAAGAAAAAGAGAGTGTTGAATAAACAGTTTGGGGTGATGATTATGTGGAAGCATTGATAACAGGGAGTGGGTGAACGTTTTTGTATTCCTTGCCAAAGTTATGTTGTTTTTTCCTGACTTGTATGTATTTATGTATATAAAATTATGTTGTGCTTTTGGAAATATTGTGTAAGTTCTCAAACAGCTTATATCGTTTTTGTTTCATTTTAAAAGCAATTCTTTTGGTTCGATTTTAAAAGCAATTGTGTGTGTAACTTTGAAGACTCAGGGAACCTGTCAGTCACCCTTTAATATTGAAATACCAAAGGTTATGCTTAATATTTTTTGACGTTTTAAAAACAAGTAAACCAGCATTTTACTTCTCTTTTCTGAATGCATGGGGTGTACTATAGATGTGTGTGAATTTATAACATCAAACATTGTATGTGTAAAGTAAAGAATGATTTGACAATAAATTCAGTGAACACTTTCTGTTTAGTTTCCTTAGAGATGTAATTTTGAAGTTATGTTTTATTTGTGTGCAAGCTTTAATTTTAGAGGGTTTTTTGGTGTGGTAAAGATGTTTTAATTATTTGCAAATGTTTAGTCCATTTAATATGTGTATTTTGTTTGTATGTGTTATGTATGGGGGTTTTCTGATGTAATTTGTGACTAAATGATATGTCTTTTGTTGTAAATAAATTGGTTGTTTTTCTTGCTATGTGTGTGCATTTGTGAAATAGTTACTGTTTGACATTTGATTTGTTTTCCATCATAACAATAGGAGCAATATGGAATGCAATCACTAGTCAAAAACACGTCTATGTATTATATAGTGACGTATCTAGCACTCCTATTGCTTAGAAACGATGCTTGTTGAAGAAAACAAAATTCAAAAACATTTACATGCAAAAAAAGTAATCCTTATGGAAACGTATTGGTTGGTTGGTTGGTTGGCTTACCCTGGCTAAAAGACTCCAGGGATCATCCCAACAGCGAGAAGCACTTGAACACTAAGGTACAAATGCATCAGCTAGGGATGAGAACATTACGTGTGTGACCGTTTTTGATTACCCCGCCATGTGGGCAGCCACACTCCGTCTTCGGGGGATTTTAGACTGATGATGTTATGCTGGGAGCTTGTCATGGCTTAGGACAATCCCCGCACAACCATTCAGAGCATAACAACATTTTGATGTAGCCTTGGCGTTCTAGCTTATGTCAACTGGTCTGAAACAGCCTCATGCCAAGGCATTAGAAACGTGTTATTGTTGCTGTTTTGTAAATTCAGTGCTGACCCAGTTTTTAAATTCCGTATGTTTATTTCTGGTTTGGCTCACGAATTAGATAAAACAAAACAATTAAAAAGCGTTTACAAACACAGAACATGCATACTTCAGTAGAACATTAATGTAATTAGAAATTTATAAAAAATCAAAATAAAACAAAATTGACGATAGAAGTGTTTACACACACAAAAATAATGATCAAGTCTGATCTGTGTAAGCAAAATAAAGTATCCCTTTTTGTTGATGATGACACTAACTTTTTTTTAATGTATGTTTATTAAAGCGTTTCCATGATCTGTTGACCCTAAAATACTGCCATACATGTATCACTTCATAGGGAGTTTTTGTGTAGTCTTGAAGGGGGTAATTGAAACCTTTCCAAGAGTTATGCGTATGTGTGGTTACTTTCTCTTGGACTTGTGCATTTGTTTGCTTGCTTGCTCGCGTTTGCATGGGTGCTACTCTTTCAGTTTTTACACTGATTTCAGTATTTTAAATTTTACCAGAAACTGAACTTCAGGTTTTTTTAATTCTTCCACAAAAAAGAAATACCACAAGCGATTTGGGGCGTTTTGAATTTGGTGGTTCTGTCTTGGAAGTTACAAAGGCAATGTAATAATTTTGCAAGGCTTGTCAGACTCAAACTGTCTCTGTCTATCATTTTGAACTGTCTGTCTATCTCGTTATCTCTCTCTCTTTAACTTGCTCCCCCTGAATCGTCCAACGGGGCTCTGCCCCTGTAACCTGCCGGGGTCATGGGTCCCTGGACCCCTGCCTTTCAGGTGGTTTTTTTCATTTGGGGGAGCTGCACCCATTCGTTTGTCATACTGTCTTTGAAAATGTAGCCTAGGTTTTTTTTAAATTTTAATGTTGTTGCCATAATGTGCCGGAGACGGTGCTGGGGAGGAGAAAGGTGCAATGAAATTCTGTAGGCGGCCATTTGCTTTTTTTATATTGTATTGTACTGCATTGTTTTTTGTTTTTTAATGTGTTAGTGTTTTGACTCAAAAAGTCTGTAGGCCTACTGCTAGTCATTATTACAAATATATAGCCACGAAAACGTTTAACTGAGTTTGTGTGTGTGTGTGTGTGTGTGTGTTTGTGTGTTTGTGTGCCTGTGCCTGTGCCTGTGCCTGTGTTTCAGGGTTGTCTACCTTTCCCCCTAAGGGGTATTTGTCCCTGGAAACAGTAACAGAAAAGGGCACCTTGTCCTTTCTGTCTGCTGTCCCTGGAAACTGAGTTGATTCAAAATTTTATGGAACCATCACTTGTCTTGTTAGCTGACCTTACTATTGATCACAGGAATGCCCAAAACAACAGGCCCTGTTGACATGTTCTTAACAGACATGTTACACATGGTTACTGAACACCAAAGGATCACGAATATTGAAGATAATGACACAAAAAGAATGAAGAAGACTACCAAACATTCCACCAGAGTCGCAGAAATGTTGCTAGATCACCAAATATAATCAACAGTTAATGTTCGTTTTGACTGTGATGCATGACATTGCAAAGTTTGTCCCTGGAAATAAGTCTCTGTCCCTGGGTTTGAAGTAGTTTGTCCCTGGAAACAGTTATTGCAGAGGGTAGGCAGCCCTGGTGTTTTCACGAGTCGTCCTACGCAGCAGCCCATAATTATAACAAAATAAACACGAGTGTTTTATTATACCAATGAAAGGGAGATTCAGAATTTTCCCCTTTTTGTGCATTCGTTTGTTTTTGTTCTTTGTGAAACAATTTTAGTCCCAGAACATGTGTGTGTGTGGTGATAGTCAATGCGATGTTGTACTTTACACTTGTACTATGACCAAATCCAAAGGACCATATACATTTTAGGTACATACATTTAGCTGACTTAAATGCAGAATAAAACCAATGCTTAAATTATGAAAGAAAAAAAGATGAATGTGTTGCTAAAATAGTTCCATTCGTCAAGATATTATTATACAATCTATCGTTCTGTATTTCCTCAACCCCCCCCCCCCCCCCACTCTCTCTCTCTCTCTCTCTTTCTCTCTCTCTCTCTCTCTCTCTCTCTCTCTCTCTCTCTCCCCCCCCCCCTCTCTCTCTCTCTCTCATATGTGTCTATATCTATTTGTCTCTTTGTCTTTCTCTTTTTACCCGTTCTCTCTCTCTCTCTCTCTCTCTCTCTCTCTCTCTCTCTCTCTCTCTCTCTCTCTCTCTCTCTCTCTCTCTCTCTCTCTCTCTCTCTCTCTCTCTCTCTCTCTCTCTCTCTCTCTCTCTCTCTTCTCTCTCTCTCTCATATGTGTCTATCTCTATTTGTCTCTGTCTTTCTCTTTTTATCCCCCCTCTCTCTCTCTCTCTCTCTCTCTCTCTCTCTCTCTCTCTCTCTCTCTCTCTCTCTCTCTCTCTCTCTCTCTCTCCTCTCTCTCTCTCTCTCTCTCTCTCTCTCTCTCTCTCTCTCTCTCTCTCTCTCTCTCTCTCTCTCTCTTTCTCTCTCTCTCATATGTGTCTATCTCTATTTGTCTCTGTCTTTCTCTTTTTATCTCTCTCTCTCTCTCTCTCTCTCTCTCTCTCTCTCTCTCTCTCTCTCTCTCTCTCTCTCTCTCTCTCTCTCTCTCTCTCTCTCATACTTCATATAAACGGCAAACGGTTTATCGTCTCATCCGAAAGACCACGTTCAGACCGTAAGACCTAGTGCAGAGGGAGAGGAATATCCTCTGTACCCAGGTACGAACTCGTGTTGTATTGTATACGAGGCGAACGCGTTACCTCTGTGCCGTGAATATAATACAAAGTGATTTATCCACCGCATCTGACTGAAGCCGTTTTTTTGTTTTTTTACTCCCATCCTTTCACCTACACTACAGGTGGGGATCATTGTGACCTCACTCACTGCCTACCGTTAGCATACTTAACACTTCCCACCACCTTCCACCTTTTCACCTTCCAGGTGGGGTGGGAAGTGCGAAAAGTTGGCTTCATTCTTTGCAAAGGTTGGTAGGCTGCGAGAGTAATCACTCTTTGTGACATGTAGGCTTTTTGACTTTGTTTTGTTAATGTACATATGTGTCACCAATGTACCTCAACGATTCAGATTTATGCCATTAGTGCTTTAAAGTTCAGGTATGATATTATGTGTTCAAAATAATTTAGTTTTTCGACTGTTGAAACTAAAGTAGTTAATTCATTCCTGAAAGAAATAACAAACAAACATGGATGCCCGTCAGTGAGGTTCCAATGATATTCCTTTGACATTTAGTTCTCTAAAGCTCCGAGAAGTCATGGGAAACCGTTGTAGCATTCTCAAAATGGATCTGTTATCAACATGTCTGCGCATGTGCGAAATCGATCACGACGTACCATCACATTTTGTGTATTCGACACGTAATTGACCCTGACTAAACCTACCCCTAACCCTATCCCTAACCCTAACCCTAAGCATATCCCTAACTCTTCGCACTGTTTTTGCAATTCACTTGAAACTTTGCCACAAATAATATGATGGATGTTTGTGCTTTTTGTTTAATCTTTAATATCGTGTTTTGTTAGTTTCGGCTTCTTTTGTTGCTGTTGTTACACAACATGATGATGATGATGATGATGATGATGATGATGATGATGGTGACGACGACGACGACGACGACGGGTTGGACGATTGCCTACATTCATAATTACTCTTAAGTGTCATTTTCACGTATGCCAATGCCATGTTCAAACATTTGCCATTCACTCACGATGACTCAATAAGCGTAATTATGCCAAATCAATCTTGTATCTTTTTTGAAATTTTTAAACAGCACTTTTTTTTTACGTGTTACTGTTATTGCGTATTCTTGTTTCTGTAATCGTTCCGCCATTGGACGGTGACGTCATGATCTTGCTCAGTCGTTCATTGTATTAGTAATTCATGTGTGTTTTTAAGTTCTTACTGGATTAATGCATTTTCTGAGTCATGCGTGTGTTTTTGCTAAGACACGATGGAGTCATTGATGCATTTTTTTTTGAGTCCGTAATAGTGCAAATTTGAATAATGTGTGCATTAATTAATTAATTAATAATCATGCATTTTTGGGAGTCGTTGGTGTCTGACATCTTTAAGCAATGTTTGAACCTTACAACGGCATTTTAATAAGTCACTGGTACATTCATTAAACCATGTAGGGGAAGACGGGGTAAAAAGCGCATGGGCGGGTAAGAAGCCCACCCCAATTATCTCATGAAATAAAGAAAATTTCAGTCAAATTTGCCCATGAGACGAATGCTAGACATTAACGCTCGTCTCATGGGCAAAATGAGACTGAAATTTGCTTCATTTCATGAGATAATTGGGGTGGGCTTCTTACCCGCCCATGCGCTTTTTACCCCGTCTTCCCCTATAAGTCACTCGTATCCAGACGTGCATATTTGTTTCGTTAGTCTGCTTTTTGCAGATTCCTTGCTTCACGCATTTTTAGATCAGCCATGTTTTAGTCAGTGACGCATTTTTAAGTCATGGTTTAGTCAGTGACGCATTTTCAGCCATGGTTTAGTCATTGACGCATTTTTAAGTCATGGTTTAGTCAGTGACGCATTTCAAGTCATGGTTTAGTCAGTGACGCGTTTGTTTAGTCATGTTTTAGTCATTGACGCATATTTTAGTCATGGTTTAGTCATTGAAGCATTTTAGTCACGTTTGATGCATTCTTAGTCATGTTTGACGCATTGTATGAACTATGTGTTGAGTTGCTGGTGTACTGTCTAAACCATTGATGTATTTCTGTATTATTGTCCGTCACCGAAGGGCTGGTTTGTATATTTTTTTTGTTTTTTTTTTTCTTTTCTGTCTGTCCCAAGGATATCTCCCGAACCGCTTGACCGAATCGCGTCAAATTTTGTGTGAAGGTGTGCCTCCTTAATAGGAAGAGATCGGCGCAAACAATTTTGCCGTCGTGACCTTGACCTTGACCGTTGACGTACGACCTTGAAAACCGAAAATCTATTTTTAGCCATATCTCTGGCACCGATCAACATAGGATGTTGAAACTTGGCATGAAGGTGGTTTGGCTTATGCCCGTTCTGTTGATGGCATACCGATCAAGGTCACGGTCAAGGTAAAAAAGATCGCTGGAGCCTGAAAATCGGAGGGTCATTTTTTTCTCCTTCTGTCTGTCCCAAGGATATCTTTCGAACGGGTTGACAGAAGCACGTCAAATTTTGTGTGCAGGTGTGTCACCATGAGAGGAAGGCATCCGCGCAAACCATTTTGCCGTCGTGACCTTGACCTTGACGTACGACCTTGAAAACCGAAAATATTTTAGGGGCCATAACTCCCACACCGTTAGTGTTAGAGTCTTCAAATTTGGCATGAAGGTACTTTGGCTTATGCCCGTTCTGATGGTGGCATACCGATCAAGGTCAAGGTCACGGTCCGGGCGATCAGTAGGCCTTGAAAGTGGTAGGGGTCTACACATTGGGTTTTAAGCCATATTTTCCACATTGGTACTTGACAGAAGCGCTTCAGATTGTGTGTGGTACTGTATACCCTAGAGAAGAAAACATCCGAGCATAAATTATCACCATGCTGACCTTGAACTTGAAGTGTGACCTTGAAAACCGAAATTTCCTTCTTTGCGCTGTATGTTTCTTCTTCAAGCTGTATCTCGTGAACTAGAAGACAGAATCCCTTCCAATTTTGTGTCCGGATGTGACACTCTACGGGGTGTCGCAAATGCGTGGCATTGCTGGTGACGGACATGTCTGCCGCTCGGCGACGCCCTTGTTAGTATTATTTTTATCGTTATAGCCAACTATGAATCGTGGTAATGAATCGCTGAGCTGTCCTTCTTGATTACAGGATTTTTGCTGCTTCATGGGTCTGCTATGCCAAACGTTTACAAACTCCGCATTCATTCTTTTTCTTTGAAACCGATTTTTCTTTGTAGCTCCGTATTAAGTGTATCATAACGATTGGTTCAGAAGGGAAGGAGTGGAGGGTGGAAAAAAAGGTATTTTTGCATTTGTTTATTTCCTGTTGCATGCATGGGAAGTTGAGAGAGAGAGAGAGAGAGAGGGAGAGAGAGAGAGAGAGAGAGAGAGAGAGAGAGAGAGAGAGAGAGAGAGAGAGAGAGAGAGAGAGAGAGAGAGAGAGAGAGAGAGAGAGAGAGAGAGATTCGCATTTTTCTTGATTGGACTGTATTTCGAAAATTATTCTGTGTTGATATAATGTAACTGTCAATGTTGCAAAACGTAATTATGAAAATGTATATTGAAAAAAACAAAAACATAACTGTCGTATCCTGTTCATAGTGCAAAGATCTCAATAGTGTCTTCACTGACAGTGTTTAGTGTTATGCTTCACTGTACCAATTAATATAATGTCTTTTTTTTAAAAAGTTAGTTAGTGTACGTTTATGTAGACACGTGAAATGCATGATTAAATTGAAGGGGAAAAACCCACCTGTAAGTCGTTTGTGTGTGTGTAATATTGCAGTTGTATTTATTGTTGCAGTTTTCGGTATATTTACCCCAAAAAACCCACCAAGAACTTTCTCAAAATAGTTGTAATTTCCCGAAGTGTAGTCCATGTAATCCTTCTGTGCTTTGTTTCTGTTCTTTTATATATTTCCCCCCGTTGCAGCCATGATTGTACATCCGGGTGTTTGTTAGTTCCCGGAACCGGAAGCTCAGGGTTTGTTTTGCCTGTTGGCTGCGCAGAACTCTATTAATGTTATCACTACGTCATTGCAAGGCTCGTCTGACGACTGAAATTAATATGAGCAGAAACTACCGATGTTGAGTTTTGTTTCTGAAACTGGTACATATGCATGACTCATAACATTATTTTTCCAGTGTATCATTGACTGTCTCTGTATGTCTATTTGTGAGTTTGTCTCTCAGTTTTGTCTGTCTTTTGTCTGTCTGTGTGTCTGTCTGCCCCTGATTCTCTCTCTTTCTCTCTCTCTCTCTCTCTCTCTCTCTCTCTCTCTCTCTCTCTCTCTCTCTCTCTCTCTCTCTCTCTCTCTCTCTCTCTCTCTGTGTCCTTCGCATGCACGCACACGCACATACATAGGCCTTCACCCAAACATTTGTTGTTGTTTTTTGTCTCTGGCACATACTGATGATTGGCATAGCTGCTTCCCAAATTTAGTAGAAAATGTGTTAAATTCTAGCTAAAAAAAAGAGATTTGTTTTGTACCAAAGTATATAATATTTTAATTTATTTATGCCCATTGCTGTTGCCTGTAAACAAATGTGGTGTCACCTTTAAAGTAAATGTCACACTTTCCGATTTGCTTGTGCGATTGATTGTACCACTGCATTACCTATTGATGCATCTTTTTTTCACATTATGGGATTTTGGAGTGCGATTGTGTTGTTAATAATATTGTTAGATTTAGTCCTTTCGTACGATCGATAGAATTTGATTCTATCTACGTCTCAGTACATTGAAGGATTTGCTCATGGAATTGACCGCAATTGCGTTTGAATGCTTGTTGTGTTAAATATAATGTGTGTGGGGGTGTTCTTCTCAAGGATGTGCGTTTCCTTGCTACTCGTTTGGATTTCTTTGTGCGACTATTTATCATTACTACGAGTGTATTCGATTGTTTGCCTCGTTTGTTACACTGTCAGATTTTGCTCGTTCTCTCGATTGCGACGTGACTTTACTTGCTTGTAACCCCTTCTTTTTTCTTCCTCGTTTAATGGTCGACTTATGGCGATTATTTGACCGCCAGGGGGCAGTCAAACCACTAGGGGCTTATCACGCTATATTCTTAGTTGGGCGTAGTGAGAATGAGAAGAGTTTTCTTTATTGAGAGAGCAACATTGGTCCAGTCCTCATGCAAAACTCCAAACATAAATACAAAGAACAACCCAAATGAGTGGAGAAAATACAATCTTAAACTCAATTGTCTGCCCCTCTCTCTCTCACCCCTCTATGTATAGGTATATGAGAGACAGAGAGAGAGGGTTGGACTCCTCCCTATCTCTCTCTCTCTCTTTATCCTCAACTAAGAATATTGAGAGGATTAGCCCCACTCGAGCGCTATGCCACCTGGCGGGCAAAAGAGCCAGCTAAGTCGCTCATTATGTACATCACCAACGTTAGGCAGCTGCGTACTTCAATGTAGAACACAAGAAAAGGGAGAGAGGGATGGGGGAAGAAAAGAGAAGGATAGGGGGAGAGAGGGGATAGTGAGACATTTTTAACCCTTTCACTACGATCGTCCCTTTTTGGCACCAAATATAATTTTAACAAAAAATTAAAAATGGCTTGCTAATGAACCAAAGGTTAATTATACTGGGACGGTATTCATGTCGAGATAGCATGAGACTTAGCATGATGCTAACTTAGAAGCTCTTCCAATGTCCTATAGGATTTAATAGGACTTTTGGAAGAGCTTCTAAGTTAGCATCATGCTAAGTCTCATGCTATCTCGACATGAATACCGTCCCTGGTTTTCAATGTTGGCGATTATTGTTATCTGTAACGTGTTTTGTTGTCAGTATTTGTATGTATGCACATTGTAGAATGATATAATATCGCATGTCAAGTCAAGTCAAGTCAAGTGTTTGGTCTTTTGTTTTGTTTCTTCCCAAAGTCCTTTCATGCGATGGAACTTTAACTAGTTTCGGTAATGTTTTGTCTATGCTTTGTGTGAGATATGAGTCTTGTCAGAGATTTAGGCGAATTGAACGATTGACAAATCTCAGTGTTTCATCTGTGCATGTGTGTGAGTCGGGCAAAGGAAAGACAGAAGGAAAGAAAGAAAGAAAGAAAGAAAGAAAGAAAGAAAGAAAGAAAGAAAGAAAGAAAGAAAGAAGAAAGAAAGAAAAAAGAAAGAAAGAAAGAAAGAAAGAAAGAAAAAGAAAGAAAGAAAGAAAGAAAGAAAGAAAGAAAGAAAGAAAGAAAGAAAGAAAGAAAGAAAGAAAGAAAGAAAGAAGAAAAAAAGAAAGAAGAAAGAAAAAGAAGAAAGAAAAAGAAAAAAAAGAAAGAAAGAAAAAAGAAAAAAAGAAAGAAAGAAAAAAGAAAGAAAAAAAGAAAGAAAGAAAGAAAGAAAAGAAAGAAAGAAAGAAAGAAAAAGAAAGAAAGAAAGAAAGAAAAAAAAGAAAAAAAGAAAAAAAGAAAGAAAGAAAGAAAGAAAGAAAGAAAGAAAGAAAGAAAGAAAGAAAAGAAAAAGAAAGAAAAGAAAGAAAGAAAGAAAGAAAAAGAAAGAAAAAAGAAGAAAGAAAAAAGAAAGAAAGAAAGAAAAAGAAAGAAAGAAAGAAAAAAAAAGAAAGAAAGAAATTAAAGAAAAGAAATGTTATGAAACTTGTAACCCAAAATCATTTTGTCAGGTATCCTGAATTTATCTTTTTTCTTTTTCTTTTAAATTTCATCTCTTTGTTTCAAATATCTAATCCTTGTATTTTTTGTGCTCATGCATTATAATTATCATAATATTGCCGTCGTGAGTGTTGTAATTTTTGTTTTGCTCTATTTTTCCTGTGTAACTATTGCAACAACCAAATCAAACTTGAAAAGTGTAATCATTGAGCTCATCACGTATTTGTAGTGACGTCACCATTATCTTTGTCATCATCGATATCATCATCATCGTCGTCGTCATCGTTATCATGATCATCATCATCATCATCACCAACGTCATTTCGGTCTTACAATAATTATTGTTCATTGCAATATTAAGGTTGGCACTATATTTGTTTTTTGTCTTGGCTGTTTGTAGTTCATGATCACATCTCTCTCTCTCTCTCTCTCTCTCTCTCTCTCTCTCTCTCTCTCTCTCTCTCTCTCTCTCTCTCTCTCTCTCTCTCTCTCTCTCTCTCTCTTGATTGTAAGAATTGGCATCGCCTAAACGTTTTATTCTTGTTAAATAAAGTTTTTCAGTGTTCAGTTTTCAGTGCTCTCTCTCTCTCTCTCTCTCTCTCTCTCTCTCTCTCTCTCTCTCTCTCTCTCTCTCTCTCTCTCTCTCTCTCTCTCTCTCTCTCTCTCTCTCTCTCTCTCTCTCTCTCTCTCTCTCTCTCTCTCTCTCTCTCTCTCTCTCTCTCTCTCTCGTGCACAGGTAACAATTACGATTTCACATGTTCTCGTGTTTTTGAGTTTTCATAATTTTTCCTCGATTTTCTCTGTGAGTTTAGTTTCTTTTTCCCCCCCTCCGATTTGTCCTTTCATTCCCATGTGTTTGGTTTTGTTCCGTCTAATTTTATCTTCCTTTCTGTAAGAGTACGAAACGTACTACATCGTAACATGTATTTGGCAAATTAATCCTTCCTTCTTCAGTAAAATCACGTGAATCGCCTCAATACTACTCGTGTGTCGTGTATACTTCTCCCTTGTCATACTGTAATTATTACTCATTATTATTTACTATTCATTCATAGCATTACGTAATCTTACTAAACGATCATTCCTGAGAAAAAAAGTTGATTATAAATCGTTAAAAACAAAAACAAACAAAAACGCGTAGCATTGTGTTGAGTATTTTTTGCAAACCCGGTGAATTTCAAGAAAACAAATTCCATTGAGTATTTATTTATTATTTTGTACTACAATTTCCAAATCATTCGTTTACCATACAAAATGCATTGTTCCCTCCCATCCAAATGTTCACTGTCTAACGTGGGTTGGATTCTATGGAAATGGTATTGTTGTTTCTAATTTCAACCCCTATTTTCTCTCTTTCTCTCTCTCTCTCTCTCTCTCTCTCTCTCTCTCTCTCTCTCTCTCTCTCTCTCTCTCTCTCTCTCTCTCTCTCTCTCTCTCTCTCTCTCTCTCTCCACCCCAGGGCAGGGTGGCAAAAAGCATTGTATTGCTTATCTCATGTTTCCCTGGTAAAATAAAATGTCGTTTTCGTCTTCTCTCTCTCTCTCTCTCTCTCTCTCTCTCTCTCTCTCTCTCTCTCTCTCTCTCTCTCTCTCTCTCTCTCTCTCTCTCTCTCTCTCTCTCTCTCTCTCTCTCTCTCTCTCCACCCCAGGGCAGGGTGGCAAAAAGCATTGTATTGCTTATCTCATGTTTCCCTGGTAAAATAAAATGTCGTTTTCGTCTTCGCTCTCTCTCTCTCTCTCTCTCTCTCTCTCTCTCTCTCTCTCTCTCTCTCTCTCTCTCTCTCTCTCTCTCTCTCTCTCTCTCTCTCTCTCTCTCTCTCTCTCTCTCTCTCTCTCTCTCTCTCTCTCTCTCTCTCTCTCTCTCTCTCTCTCTCTCTCTCTCTCTCTCCACATACAATATACACACCTAGGTATATTCCATTTAAGTCAATTATTCAAATCAAACGTGTGGTTTGTTGGGGGGTTTTCGAGCGTTATCACTAACTGTCGTAAAGTGAACAGTTTTAACCATTGTCGTTTTCCGTTCAACCGTCAGGTTCGGTAAGCATAAGCAGTCTTAAGCTTCTCTGCAAACCTGTCACCAAGTACAAAACAGCTTTTCGTTTCCGAACACCACA
>CM065711.1:7947797-7970297 GCA_017654935.2 Phymorhynchus buccinoides | reverse complement strand
TTATAATAATATAATATAATATATGATATAATATGATATAATACAATATGATATAATATAATATGATATAATATAATATGATATAATATAATATGATATAATATAATATGATATAATATAATATGATATAATATAATATGATATAATATAATATAATATAATACAATATAATATAATACAATGCAATACAATAGAATGCAATACAATGCAGTACAATACAATGCAACACAACACAACGTAATAATAATAATAATTTATATAGCGCACTCCTCCACCAAATGTGGAGCACTATGCGCTTAACAACAACTTGTGACAAAAATTAAAAGCAAGAAATTCAACAAAAACAAATTATAACAGCTGGTGCTGAATCGCAAAATTCGTAAGTGTGGAGTTGTTGTTCACACTAAACCATGCAACACCATACGCATCATGCTCGTCGCCCCCAAGGACAAAACAGACAAACTAGACCAGTCCGGTGTTGTGTACCGCATAGATTGTGACAACTGCAGCCAACTTAACATCAAAGAGTTCTATGTGGGAGAAACTGAAAGACCTGTAAAGAAAAGACTGGGGAAGCACCGACGGGAGTTGTCATCGGTAGGCGAACATCTTGACCGGGCAAAGCACGACTTCTCTGAAGACTACTAGGGGAAGACAGGGTAAAAAGCGCATGGTCGGGTAAGAAGCCCACCCCAATTATCTCATGAAATAAAGAAAATTTCAGTCAAATTTGCCCATGAGACGAATGCTAGACATTAACGCTCGTCTCATGGGCAAAATGAGACTGAAATTTGCTTCATTTCATGAGATAATTGGGGTGGGCTTCTTACCCGCCCATGCGCTTTTTACCCCGTCTTCCCCTACTACTCTCGGTGCTGGAACGCGAGGCGAACTGGTTCCGCCGAGGAGTGAATGAGGCCATGCATATCGCGGCCACCAAACCCACACTGAACAGGGACAAGGGCAGACACGTCCTGCCAGCAGCCTACAACTCCCTTAGTCAGTCACACGTCGTGAGTTCATCTCACCGGCGTGTTGACTGGACTCCAAGTCTCCACCTTCAGTGTCCAAGCGCTGTATGGGTTGAGAGAATAAGTTTAAATGTTCTTCATTAAATAATAACAAGCAATACAACAATGCAGTACAACACAATTCAACATAACGCGATACAACAATGCAGTATATCACAATACAATGCAACGCATCACAACATAATAAAATACACAACAACATACAGTATTTATACGGCGCTGAATCTAGATAGAAATCAAATCAAAGCGCACACACACGTTAGCATAACGCATTCAAACAAAAACGCAATACAAAGCGAACATACACGGATGACATAATTGGAATACAGCAAAAACAGACCTAAAGGCAAGAGAGAGAAGAGAAAGAGAGCGGAGCTTTAATGACGGAAGAACAGGTGGGTCTTGAGGTTAGCTTTGAAAGCAGAGAGGGTCGGTCGCTGACGGAGGGAAAGAGGAAGTTTGTTTCTGGAGGTCGGTCCTGAGACAGCAAAAGAGCGTCGACCAACAGTTGAAAGCTTATACCTAGGGATCTGGAGAGAACGAGGGTCAGAAACTGAACGTAAAGTGCGAGCAAAGGGTGCTTGATTTATACTCAGTTCTGTCGGCGACAGGACGCCAGTGCAAAGAACGGAGAAGAGGGCTAACATGGTCGAACTTTTTCTTCCTAAGGACAAGACGAGCAGCTGTGTTTTGAATACGCTGGAGACAAGATAGAGAAGAGACTGATAGGCCAGAAAGGAGAGCAGTACAGTAGTCAATACGAGATAGGACGAGGGAAGTAACAAGCTTTGCTGTGGCTTCATCTGAGAGGTCATTACGAAAATAGCCAAATGCGACGAATTTGATAGTAGCAGGACTAACGGGTCTGAGTCAGGAAGCTCTGCATGGAAAGAGTATTGTCCAAAGTGACACCTAAGATTTTGGCAGAGGCTGAGAGGGGAATTATATTGTTACCCAGTTGGATTGACTCTATAGATACAGAGGCTAGTTTGGTTTTTGTCCACAACAGAACACAATGCAGTACAAAAATACAATACAATACAATGCAATGCAATACAAGAACAGACAAAATAAGACAAATCAACACAACACAACACATTATAACACAATACAATCCAACACAATGTAATACAATACAATACAATGCAATGCAATACAGTACAGTACAATACAGTACAACACAACTCAACACAATACAATACAACACAATGCATCACAATACATTTCAATGCCATACAATGTCTGTAAAAGAGTTGCGATCAAGACAAGACAGCATCATGATTTTCAGTAAGTAATTCTACTTTTAAGCCGTTGTTCTCATTCTACTTGGAGATTTTGCCATTACACTCCCGCGCTTATGTGAAGAATTCAGTTTACTGCAGTGATTTTCTCTGTCCCACAGAATATGCTATGAAACTCCCGTGCTATTTTCAGGAATTCCTCTCTGAACTTGCTACCAGTCAAAATGTAGAGGTAGAAATTGATTCCACTGTTACACCTCAGCATCACAGAGGTTATTGTCAAAAATATCATTGTTCGACCATACCCAACGGGGCCGTTTATATCCATAAAGCTTTCTATTATTGTATATATAGCGAAAGGTGTTGTCAGGATGAAAAAACTCACATTAGCAACAATCATGGTGACCGTCAGTGAAGACACTTTTTGTTGTCTGTAATCCTGGCTGGCTTGTTGTGTTGAAATATGTTTGTTGATTCTGACAGATCTGACCAGCGTCAACATAAGAACGCTGTTACTGACTAGCAATAAAATGAACGGTAGGAAACAGAACTGGATCAGGTTAATCCAAGGATGTATTCTTGCAGCATACCATATGTACATTTCTGATCCACCCTTAAAACAGAAACCCCGTTTATTAATGTTAAACCCATACAGAAAGTGAGAATACGATAATATTAAAAAGATGATCACTGTACCAGCAATGACTCGTGACTTTCTCTTCGTCCACGCAGAATTCACGCGAAGTGGCCACAGCACAGACGCAGCTCTGAGCATCGTGAGTGACACCAGCATCCACGACGATACAGGTGGCACTAAGTTGTATGCGAACCTGACAATCTTGCACTGCCAGTCGCCCTGGTCCTTTATAAACGTAAATTCAAACATATACATGAGGACGACCTGGAATGGAAGTACAAGCATAACCTGATCAGACACAGCCAGAACTATGAAGAAAACACTGGACGTGGACGAAGGAAGACGAAGCATGATCAGAATGACCATCACATTTCCGAACGTCCCAAAGACAACAACGATAGGATCACCGATGCTAAAGATGAATCCAGTCAGTTTGAGGTAGGGTATGAGTATGGCATTATACGAACCCCGTTTGAAACGGTCAGAGTCATCCATTGTGCCGCTCACTTTCATGTGTTGCGAACTGAAAGTAGCTAGATTCACTGTAGTTAGTACTACTGGTTTAAGTACACGCTTCGCGTGTACAGACCCAATCCCAAAAAGAAGAAGAAGAAGACAAAGAACAACAACAACAACAACAACAACAACAACCAACAAAAAACAACAACAACAACAACCAACAAAAAACAACAACAACAACCAACAACAAGACGCGAGGTTTGAACTCTACACCTCTAACACTCTATCAACCAGCTGTTTGGGTCCAGTTGATGGTCCAGTACGGTCACCCGTTTGTAAGTCACGTGACGGATGAGAACCGGTGTAGGGTAAAATGTTCCTACATATAAATTGACCCCGGTCAAAATGAAAGACGGATGTTGATGAATTTATAAACCGCTTAAAGGCCCCGCCACACAATAGTCCACCAGTATACCATAAGAAACGCTCATGCGTGCATATTGCTAAATTCAACGGCGCTGAGTTCCACAGATACATAGATAGATAGTCGGCTTCAGAATGCACTGAAAACATTACCAGCTTGGCTCACTACGTTCGCGGCTGGTAAACATGTGATCCAAGTGACTTTTCTTTGTGGTGATCGAGATACTCTGACCATGGGCCCGTGACTGGCTTGCTGTCATAATCATTGACCCTAACTGACCCAAAGCTGGCACAGCTCCATAGTCTCAGAACAGGTGTTCGCCGGGGGGAAAAGACTTCAGGAAAACAACAACAACAACAACAACAACAACAACAACAACAACAACAACAACAACAACAACAACAGCGGAAGTCTTATGTTTCTAGACACAAATACTGGGACTGTTATTTTCCTATAAAAAAAAGACTTAAGGAAAATTACAACCACTGCGGGAGTGTTATTGTTTTTAGGAAACAAATACTGGGAGTGTTGTTTTCTTAGGAAAATAAACACTTCCCTTGCCAGGTAATAAAAAAGACTCCGTCTAGGAAATAAACACTCCCCAGGAAAAATAACACTGCCACTCAGTTTATATGTCTTTCTGTCTGTTTATAAGTCGGTTTGGTTTATAAGTCAATTCAATTCAATTCAATACAACTTTATTCATCCTTACGGACTTTGCGATGGGCTGGTTTGTCTGTTGTTGTTTTTTTGGGGGGTTTTCTGTCTGTCCCAAGGATATCTCCCGAACCGCTTGACCGAATCGCGTCAAATTTTGTGTGAAGGTGTGCCACCTTAATAGGAAGAGATACGCGCAAACCATGTTGCCGTCGTGACCTTGACCTTGACGTACGACCTTAAAAACCGAAAATTTATTTTTAGCCATATCTCGGGCACCGATCGACATAGGATGTTGAAACTTGGTATGCAGGTGGTTTGGCTTATGCCCGTTCTGATGATGGCATACCCATCAAGGTCAAGGTCAAGGTAAAAAAGATCGCTGGAGCCTGAAAATTGGAGGGTCATTTTTTCTCCTTCTGTCTGTCCCAAGGATATCTCCCGAACCGCTTGACCGAATCGCGTCAAATTTTGTCTGCTGGTGTGTCGCTATGAGAGGAAGGCATCCACGCAAACCATTTTGCCGTTGTGACCTTGACCTTGGCGTACGACCTTGAAAACCGAAAATCGTTACGGGGCCATTACTCCCACACCGTTGGTGTTAGAGCCTTCCGATTTGGCATGTGGGTACTTGGGTGTATGCCCGTTCTGATGGTGGCATACCAATCAAGGTAAAGGTCACGGTCCGGGAGATCGTATGCCTTGAAAGTGGTAGGGGTCTACAAATTGTGTTTTCAGCCATATTTTCCACATTTGTACTTAACAGAAGCGCTTCATATTGTGTCTGGCACTGTATACCCTAGAGTAGAAAACACCCGAGCATACATTATCGCCATGCTGACCTTGACCTTGACGTGTGACCTTGAAAACCGAAATTTCCTAGTTTGCGCTATATATTATTGTCCAAGCTGTATCTCGTGAACTACAAGACATAAGCTCTTCAAATGTTGTGTCAGGATGTGGATGAATGAAAATTTGTTTAACGTCCTCCAGAGAGAGAGGGGGCGGGGGAGAGAGAGAGAGACAGACAGACAGCGGACAGACAAAGACACACACAAAGAAAGACAGACAGACAGAGAGACATAGACAGAGAGCAAAGAGGACAACTGCTGTACCAGTTGGATGAATGAAATTTTGTTTAACGTCCTCCGCCCCGGAGCAGGCACAGAGGCAGAGAGAGAGAGAGAGAGAGAGAGAGAGAGAGAGAGAGAGAGAGAGAGAGAGAGAGAGAGAGAGAGAGAGAGAGAGAGAGAGAGAGAGAGAGAGAGAGAGAGACAGAGACAGAGACAGATAGATAGACAGAGGGAGAGAGAGACAGACAGAGAGAGAGAGACACATAGGCATACAGAGACATGAGACACATAGAGAGAGATAGACAAAGACAGAGAGAGAGAGGGGGGGGGGGACAGAGACAGAAAGCGAGAGAGAGAGACACAGACAGACAAACATACACTGAGAGCGCCACCCAGATCAAAGGAACCGTAAGTTACGGCACGCCGAAGGGGAACGTTGCCCGTTTTACCCCCCCCCCCCCCCCCCCCCCCAACTATACCGCTCTCCGGATTCTCTTCGAAGTCTCTCTCTCTCTCTCTCTCTCTCTCTCTCTCTCTCTCTCTCTCTCTCTCTCTCGTCTCTCTCTCTCTTGTATTAATCTTTGTACGTAAAAAACCCAACTCTTTTTATTAACATCTTTGGGACAGACAGAAAAGAACAACAAACAAACAAGCAAACAAGGGCGTCGCCGAGTGGCAGACATGTCCGTCACCAGCAATGCCACGCACTTGCGACACCCCGAAGCATAATTGTCCGTCACCATAGGTGATCGGACTTTGCAGTGTCTGGTTTGTATTTTTGTTTTTGTCCGTCACCATAGGTGATCGGACTTTGTGGTCGTCTGGTTTGTATTTGTCCGTCACCATAGGTGATCGGACTTTGTGGTCGTCTGGTTTGTATTTGTCCGTCACCATAGGTGATCGGACTTTGTGGTCGTCTGGTTTGTATTTGTCCGTCACCATAGGTGATCGGACTTTGTGGTCGTCTGGTTTGTATTTGTCCGTCACCATAGGTGATCGGACTTTGTGGTCGTCTGGTTTGTATTTGTCCGTCACCATAGGTGATCGGACTTTGCATGGGCTGGTTTGTGTTTTTTTTTTTTTTTTTTTTTTTTTTTTCTTTGTTTTTCTGTCTGTCCCAAGGATATCTCCCGAACCGCTTGACCGAATCGCGTAAAATTTTATCTGCTGGTGTGTCACCATGAGAGGAAGGCATCCGCGCAAAATGTTTCGCCGTCGTGACCTTGACCTTGAAGACAGAATCCCTTGCAATTTTGTGTCAGGATGTGACACTCTACGGGGTGTCGCAAGTGCGTGGCATTGCTGGTGACGGACATGTCTGCCGCTCGGCGACGCCCTTGTTGTTTTTGCCACCAACTGCGCCACAGCAGCTCCCAGTAATTGTGGTGAACGCTTTCAACGTAGGCCTAATGATGGCTTGGTTTTTGTCATGCTGTAGCACGAGTCATCTTCAAAAACAACTTTTTAAGTTTCGAAGGTGCTGAAGCTCCCTGACTAAAAAGCACTACTACCCCCCTCCCTACCGTTTGATCATCGTGACTTGAAGGCTTACGTCAAAATCAAACATCATGCTAACTTTAACCCTCCAACGCCTTATACTTTTAGAGAAAACGACAACGTTAAGGTTTGGATTTAAATTGGAAGGTTAAAGGTTAAAGGTTGGACCACGGACGCAACACACACACACACACACACACACACACACACACACACACACAGACACACAACCGAACATGTACGATACAATAGACTCACTTTGTTTTTAAAAAACGACGTGAGCCAAAAACATTCAGATTACATAAATCGAAACACCACAGTTAAAACAATAAGATGCATACAACATAATCCAGGAATTAAAAGAGGGTGAGAATTTGATTAGAATTATGTGAAAAACTTGACAAAACATACACTCATATAAAAACTACTAATATTTTCCTAAAATAGATGAACCAATTAAGATTAATATTAAGATTAGGGATGCCTCGTCAGCGACCAAGGCCATGCCAGGGCTGTCACCACGTTAAACTTCACCACAAAAATTAAAAAACAAATAACTCAATTAATAATATATACATAAGTATCACAAATTAAAAACAACAGCAGCAACAAAACATAGCACCGAAGTCGGTTTATACACACACACATACACACACATACACACACACACACACACACACACACACACACACATATATATACGACTCAGCACACACACGCGCCCGCGTGTGTGTGCGCACACCCAATCACACGTTAACACAGCTGGTCTACATTCGAATTATACAGACAGATGACAGAGGGAATGAAAGAGTTTAAGTGCCTTGATGTTCTTGCACGTGGGGCTCGCAGTCTGTTGCTTCTGTCGGATCGTCTGCTGTCAATATCGTCATGTAAGGGGTGTGTCTCGTCAGTCATGATCGTCCTCAGTTTGGCAGTCAGTTTTTTGTTGTACCTGTCGTCAAAGTGTTTTTATTGTTTGCCCACCACCCCACCCGCTTTCTTTATAACTTTATCTACTCGACCTTTGTCTTGTTTCGAAATGTTCCCTCCCCAACACACAGCCTCAAAGGTTAAAACACTACACATCACGGAAGAAAAAAACATTTGAAGGATTTCAGTACGAACGTTAAAAGATCTCATTTTACGAATACGACTGTTGAGTTTTCTTAAAAGAGCACTAGACTTTTCACACCAAGAGAGGTTTTTATCTATAGTCACACCAAGATATTTGTAGGTATCAACCTGTTCAACAATTTCATTTTTTATCGTGATCCGACTTAGTATTGGGGACTTTTTCCTGAAATCAATAACACGTTCCTTCGTTTTCTTTACATTTAGTACAAGGTAATTATCGTCACACCATTGGACAAAGTTGTCGACTTCGTTCCTGTAGTCAGTGTCGTCATCGTTAGTTATCAGTCCTGTCAATGCCGAGTCATCTGCGAATTTTGCAAGGGGACAGTTGTCAACAGCATTTCTACATTCATCTGTGTAAATAGTAAACAAAAAAGGTGACAGCACTGTACCTTGGGGCGCACCTGTGTTAGTGGCCAAAACATTAGAAATGGAATTGTTAAGTTTCACGAACTGAGGCCTATTGGTCAAATAATCAAGTACCCATGAAATAGATGGAAAGGGCAGTTTCGTGTTCATGAGTTTCTTGGCTAAACTGGGAGGCTGGATGGTATTAAAAGCACTAGAAAAAGAAGAAAAAACAGAACACGAACAAAGGTATTGGCTTTGTCAAGGTGTTCATACACTTCGTTCAAGACAAACAGAATGGCATCATCCACACCTCTGTTCCTTCTGTAGGCAAACTGCATGGGGTCAACAAAGGGTTTAACAAAATCATGCAAATGGACAAGTACAGCTCCTTCAAACACTTTCATGACTGCGGAAGTTAATGCTACAGGACGGAGATCATTCATACATGTCACAGGCGTTTTCTTTGGCACAGGTATAATGCATGAAGATTTCCAGAATGACAGAATTTTGCACTGACTAAGATACTGATTAAAAGGGATTGTTAAAATCTGATACAGTTGGGCAGCGCAGTATTTCAGTGTGTTTGTTCGAATCCCATCAGGGCCAGGCGCTTTATTGCCTTTCACTTTTTTCAAGTGAGACAGAACTTCATATTCAGAAAGGACAAATGTTTCGTGGTTAGTTTGATCTTCACTATCGCTTAATAAATCAGTTAATTCTTTTCGTTCTTGGCTGAAGTCGTGATCATCAAAGCGAGCATAGAAAGCATTCAATTTATTGGCTTCAAAAGACGACGACAGAGTGGTTTCTGTCTTCCCGTTCTTACCGTTGTACCCACTCATCAGCTTCATCCACTCCCACACCCCCTTCATGTTACTGCACACTAGTTTATCTTCTATCTTATGCTTGTAGTTTTCTTCCCCCCCTTCTAAAACCTTCTTCACTTGCCTCTGAGCTTCCTTCATATCCTCTTTTACTCCACTGCAAAAAGCCCTTATCTGGCTATTCAGAGTGGTCTTCATCTGTTTGGAGATCCAAGGTTTGGCATTGGCATATATTTTCACATTTTTAGTTGGAATCACATTATCTTCACAAAATTTAATATAATCCGTGACGGTATCTGCCAACGCACACGCATCATAACACGCCTCAACAAACACATTCCAATCCGTGCACTAAAAACACCCTCTCAACGCATCAACAGATTCAGTCGACCAGTCACGCACTGACACACTCGCAGGCGGTTGACGTTTAACAACAGGTCTGTACCGTGGCAACAAATGAACCAAATTGTGATCAGAACGTCCCAAAGGTGGCAGCTGCACAGAAGAATAAGCGTCATGTACGTTAGAATAAAACAAATCAATCGTCTTGTTTCCACGGGTAGGAACAGTTACATGCTGGGTACAATTCGGAAGCATCTTTGTAAGTATTAGTATTATTAGTATTAGGTACTTTATAGTCACAGAGGCGTCTCTGTGAAATTCGGGTTGCTCCCACCTGGAGAGAGCGTCGCAGCCAGAGGCGCGCCACCCAATTTTTTTTTTGGGGGGGTTTGCATGCGATTTTTGTCACTGATGAGGGGGGGGGGGGATTTTTACCAAATGACAACTTTTTCGTTGCCACTGGGTTTAACGTATGCTAAGTGCATGGGCACACGGGACCTCGGTTTATCGTCTCGTCCGAAAGACTCCACGTTCAGACCGTTAAGGCCTAGTGCAGAATGAGAGGAAAAAATCCCCTGTACCCAGGTTCGAACTCTACACCACTCTCTCAAGAGAGACGTGATTAAAATCACCAGTGATAAGCTTTAAAGAGTCAGGTGCCTTTGCTTCCTGGGACGGTATTCATGTAAAGATAGCATGAGACTTAGCATGATGCTAACTTAGAAGCTCTTCCAAAAGTCCTATTAAATCCTATAGGACATTGGAAGAGCTTCTAAGTTAGCATCATGCTAAGTCTCATGCTATCTCAACGTGAATACCGTCCCAGGTCGTTAATGTGGCTGGCTATCGCGTTCGCTGCTTCACTCTCGTTGGTTTCGGGGTGCACGTGCACGACTGAGTTTGGGTGAGATAGATGTGATTATGAGGTTTACTCATGTGTTGTCTCGCTCTCTTTTCTCTTTCTCTTTCTCACTCACTCAGTTCTCTCTCTCTCTCGCTCTCTCTCTCTCTCTCTCTCTCTCTCTCTCTCTCTCTCTCTCTCTCTCTCTCTCTCTCTCTCTCTCTCTCTCTCTCTCTCTCTCTCTCTCTTACTCACTCTCTCTCTCTCTCTCAATCTCTCTCTCTCCCTCTCCCTCCCTCTCTCCCTCAACATTTTTCACTTTTTACATGCTATGCATGGTTCTTGTTTATTATTTTATTTCATTGCATTGGTTTTTTTTCAATTATTGTTTATTCGATATTTTTGTTTACCACAGGGCTGGGTGTAAAAAAGTATGTATGCTTATCTCATTACCCTGTATAAATAAAATTTCGTTCGTTCGTTCTCTCTCTCTCTCTCTCTCTCTCTCTCTCTCTCTCTCTCTCTCTCTCTCTCTCTCTCTCTCTCTCTCTCTCTCTCTCTCTCTCTCTCTCTCTCTCTCTCTCTCTCTCTCTCCCCCTCTCCCTCCCTCTCTCCCTCAACATGTTGCACTTTTTACATGCTATTCATGGTTGTTGTTTATTATTTTCTTTCATTGCATGTTTTATTTCTTCAATTATTGTTTTTTCGATATTTTTGTTTACCACAGGGCTGGGTGTAAAAAAGTATGTATGCTTATCTCATTACCCTGTATAAATAAAATTTCTCTCTCTCTCTCTCTCTCTCTCTCTCTCTCTCTCTCTCTCTCTCTCTCTCTCTCTCTCTCTCTCTCTCTCTCTCTCTCTCACAGAGTGAAATAAAACATACACACACAAAAACCGAATTACATTAATTTTGATCTTGCGTTGTCCAGTGCTGGAAAATATCCTCCACAGCCTTAATCCACATAAATATCAACACCATGACTGTGTAGATTGTGTATTCTTATGAGTTCCAACAAACATGATGATATTTACAAGTTCTGCGTGTTGTTTTTGTTTGTGTTTTGGTTGTTGTTTTTTTGGTGCGCAAAGCATTGAAATAAAACCCCGCCCTGACTTCATAAACACAGATTTGAATATATCTGTGTGTTAGTCTTAAATGTTTGGTTGTTCAGTTTGATGTTAACTTTCATGTAGGCTTAAATTCCCATTAAAATGGGCAAATAACACATACAGACGGAGATAGACGGACAGACAGAAAAACAAAATCTTCTTCTTCTTCTTCTTCGAACGCTCAGTTTCCTGTCAATTATGAGCGAAGATGCGTCATGCTGCCGTTATATGCCTAACTAAGAAATAGTTATGCCCAGTAAATCCCATTTCGACTGGAAGAAATCTTTTTGAAAGTGTTTCTTCTTTTTTTGTTTAAAGGCAGGAGAATGGTCCGGTAAGACAGAAAGATAGCAGATGACAGTAAGCAAAGGGAAAAGGCAGAAGCAAAGAGAGTGATAGATTAGGGGAAGTTACAAGCACAGAACTTCCAGAAGGTGGGGGAACTATTTATACAAAAGACCCCCCCCCCCCCCCCCCCCCCCCCCCCCATGGGAAGAATTTCTTTTTTAATCAATTGGACTTTTTTACCCCCCAAAAATGTGATTCATATCCATTTGTGTTATCCCCTTTGGGGGTAAATCTAAAATCTGATGTGTTTTTTGTCTTATTGATTAAGCTTCTCTGTCTGTATCGATATTTGTTATCAACATAAGCAAGTGTACACTAATACAAATTAAACCGAATCATCACATACACAATAATCCATAAAATGGGAGAAAATAAATTGCGTTAGCTTTTTGGTTATTTGTTTTCTTGTTTAATATTTATTGTTTAATGTTTTCTTTTTAATCTATGTAAATATGTTTTATAAAGCACTTAGAGACCTTACTGAGAATAGGCGCTATAAAAAAAACACCGCATTATTAGTATTTATGCATAACAACGTATGCACAAAATCCTGCAGTGAATGTTCCCAGGTGGCAGCCCAACAGGGGGATACAATGAAGACTGGGAACAGAACATGCTGACTGCTGAACGTGTCTCAGACCAGTGAGTGCTACTGGAATACAGACTGTATTTTTACTCAATAAAACACTTCGCATTCGTATTCGTACTCTCTCTCTCTCTCTCTCTCTCTCTCTCTCTCTCTCTCTCTCTCTCTCTCTCTCTCTCTCTCTCTCTCTCTCTCTCTCTCTCTCTCTCTCTCTCTCTTTGGAAATTAAAGATAAAACTATAGTTGTTTTTTCTCGTTTAAGTGTGTGTTTCAATGTGGAATACATCGCAATATTATTACTGTCAAATGGCACATATTTAATTATGCGAGGTTACGTTTAAGGATGTTTATTTTTTACTGCTAATAAAAGAGGGTTTCATCCTGGGGCATCATCATTCCAATGCTCTATGTGTGATGCAAGCATTGAACACGAATTACATCGTCTATTTTAATGTAAAGCATATGACACTATTCGTTAAAAATAGTTTCTAAATTGCAGATTGCCGGGAGGAATGAAACTGTGATGATGAATACAACACAACACAATACAATACAATACAATACAACACAACACAACACAACACAACACAACACAACACAACACAATACAATACAATACAATACAATGCAACACAATACAATACAGTACAACACAACACAACACAACACAACACAACACAATACAATACAATTTAACACAACACAATACAGTACAACACAGCACAATATAATACAATACGATACGATATCATGCAGTACAATATAATACAATGCAACACATCACAACACAATACAATGCAATGTAACAGTACAATGCGATACAATACAAGAGAAGTCAACCCAACTCAACACAACACAATACATTACAATCCAATCCAATGCAGTACAACTCAAAACAGCGCAACAGAATATTTGTAAAATGGTTATGCTCCATACAGGACAGCATTTTTAGAAGAAACAAATATAAGATATAACCAGGGAGTCCTAGCAATTAAAATTAACTCAGCATTTACAACAATTGAGTAATATCTTTAAAGGGATAATGCTCGAAACTTTGTGCCAATGTTCAAAACAGCAAACGTTACTCAAGATCATATCTGGACTTTGTTTTTAAACATTAAAAATGTACGTGGCACAAAACTAGTCTAAATATGCACGTTCTTGCTAACACAGAACATGCCTTAAATCTCCAATGCTGTTTTCAACAATTGAGCTCTGGTGTCACTGTCTGGGTGTTGCAAAACACGCAGTTTAAAACTACACCCAAAGCTAATTTCAAAAACCTGCCCTGAAGGTTGTTTTCGCCTCTAAGAATGAGTCCATCAGGTAGGGGTTTTCATTACCATCTGGGGTAGCAATTGCCATCATCTATTGTTAACACATGTAGCCCCCGCTTACCAACATATATGATAGCAATATGACAGTGGTAGCTTTCTGTCAGTTATCACGTGATTTATAGCCATACGCATTGTTATGAAGCATGTCACAAATGCCTATTAGAAAACAGAAACTAACGTAAAAACAAAACGCTGTACATTGTAATTGCTCATGCAACCATAGCGAGGTTACCAATTTTATATTATGCTTATCATACACATATCATAACCGGGGATAATGTAGCTTCCACAACTCACCATGACAATTGCCCCCAGGTGGCAACAAAATACCCCCCCCCCCCCCCCCCAACCCCCTAACCTGATGGACTAAATTTGCCATAAACCTTCAACGATATTTTCAGAATGTCTACTCTGATTTTACTTTCCTGATTTGAAAGAACATTATCTCACTAACCCAGTGCGGGTTTTAATTAATTCTGCATTTAATCTGTTGTTCTCATTCTACTTGGAGATTTTGCCATTACACTCCCGCGCTTATGTGAAGAATTCAGTTTACTGCAGTGACTTTCTTTGTCCCACAGAATATGCTATGAAACTCCCGTGCTATTTTCAGGAATTCCTCTCTGAACTTGCTGCCAGTCAAAATGTAGAGGTAGAAATTGACTCCACTATTACACCTCAGCATCACAGAGCTGATTGTGGAAAATATAATAGATTGACCGTTCTCAACGGGGTCCTTTCTATCAGTAAAGTCGTCTAATATTAAATATATAGCAAAAGGTGTTGTCAGGAGGAAAAAACTCACATTGGCAACAATCATGGTGACCGTCAGTGAAGACACTTTCTGTTGTCTGGAATCCTGGCTGGTTTGTTGCTGTGTTGAAAGATGTTTATTGATTCTGACAGATCTGACCAGCGTCAACATAAGAACGCTGTTACTGACTAGCAGTAGAACGAAAGGTAGGAAACAGAACTGGATCAGGTTAATCCAAGGATGTATTCTTACAGAATACCATCTGTACATTTCTGATCCACTCATAAAACAAAAACCCTGTTTATTAATGTTAAACCCATAGAGAAAGTGAGAATACAACAAGATTAAAAAGATGATCACTGTACCAGCAATGACTCGTGACTTTCTTTTCGTCCACGCAGAATTTACGCGAAGTGGCCACAGCACAGAAGCAGCTCTGAGCATGGTGAGTGACACCAGCATCCACGACGATACAGGTAGCACTAAGCGGCCTGTGAACCTGACAATCTTGCACTGCCAGGTGCCCTGGTCCTTTATAAACTTAAACCGAAACATAAATTTGAGGACGACCTGGATTGGAAGTTCCAGTGTAAACTGGTCAGACAGCGCTAGAGCTATGAAGAAAACACTGGACGTGGATGAAGGAAGACGAAGCATGATCAAAATGATCATCACATTTCCGAACGTCGCAAAGACAACAACGATAGGATCACCGATACTAAAGATGAATCCAGACAGCTTGTAGTAGGGTATGATTATAGCATAATACGAATCACGTTTGAAACGGTCAGAGTCATCCATTGTGCTGCTCACTTTCATGTGTTACGAATTGAAAGCAGATAGATTCACTGTAGTTAGTACTACTGGTTTAAGTACACGCTTTGCGTGTACAGACCCAATCCCAAGAAGAAGAAGAAGAAGACGAAGAACAACAACAACAACAACAACCAACAAAAAACAACAAAAAGACGCAAGGTTTGAACTCTACACCTCTAACACTCTATCAACCAGCTGTTTGGGTCCAGATGATGGTCCAGTACGGTCACCCTTTTCGTAAGTCATATGACGGATGAGAACCGGTGTGGGGTCTAAACTGACCCCGGTTAAAGGCCCCGTCACACAATAGTCCACCAGTATCCCAGAAGAAAAGCTCATGCGTGCATATTGCTAAATTCAACGGCGCTGAGTTCCGCAGATAAGTCAAACGTGGGTAACATGAGAAGGCCTCTCAGTCCTCCTTTCATAGTGAAACACATTTATAAATGATACATAGGGGTCTGTAAGTTTGAACAGCCTCACACGATCTATAACAAAATATTTCTCTCGTAACCACTCCATCACGGACAATGGAAGTGAATGATAGACAAATAAAATCCTTTAAATACTGACATTGGACAACACTAAGAGACCAGCATGTCTTTCTGCTACTGTATATGTCAACCCAGACTATCTTGTACTACATGCTACCCACCACCCACCCGTCCCCTTTTAATATTTTGCATCTAAAATGTTCACCAAGAATCAGCCTTCTCCCATTCTCGAGAAAAGGGATAGGGTTAGGATCAGCCTAGGATTATCTTAATAAAACTGAAAGAAGCAGACTTTGAGACCAAGAGTCGTAAACGTGAGGGAGTGAATAAACTACTGCTTTGCTCCCCCCCCTCTCTCCCTCTCTCTCTCTCTCTCTCTCTCTCATTATTTTGTTCGTCCTTCTTATTAATTTAACTTTTTTTTCAATTATAATTTTGCATGCAAAACAAAACAATATACACACGCATAAAAACCCCCACAATAACATGTAAACAAACAAAACAAGAAATGGCAAAAGAAACATAAGCAAAAATGAGCAGATCATGACAGGATTATTCGTGTGTCTAGTATTGTGCTGTTAGAAAGAGATAGAGAATGAGAGAATGGAAGGAAATGAGAGAGAGAGAGAGAGAGAGAGAGAGAGAGAGAGAGAGAGAGAGAGAGAGAGAGAGAGAGAGAGAGAGAGAGAGAGAGAGAGAGAGAGAGAGAGAGACTCTCTGAGTGTAGATAGTGGCATAACAAAAACAACTACTTTTTTCAAGGACAAACTTTAAAAGTCCAGGTTAGCATTGAGTTTCCTTTTTGGGGGTAATACCCTTTTTTCACTACAAAATGTGAAGCGATTCTGAGCTGGAAATCTTAGTGCATTTAGAAAAATAACAACAAATTACCAGGTAGCTGAATAAGAATTGAGATTGTAATATGTGCATTCAAATGCAATGTGTTTGCATTAGGGAAGAAAATACTTTTAGGAATTGGTTTTTGAAGGCTTGTGACACAAGCCATAACATTGTTGACATATCTGTCGCGACTCTGATCTGAACTTGCTGCTGGCCAAACAGTAAATGTAGAGGTTTACAGCACTGTTGCAGTAGAACAAGAAGTAACTGACAGCACTGAACATTGAATACTGTCCGTTTTGTATGAGACTGTCCATATCAAAATAATTATATTCATATGCCACGATACGTACAGCTAAAGGTGTTGTCAGGAGGATAAAACACACACTGGCAGCAATCAAGGTGACAGTCAATGAGGACACTTCCTGATCTCTGAAATCCGTGGTGCTTTGTTGCCTAGGAACACGTTTTCTTGTTCTGATTGATCTGACCAATGTCCGCAAAAGAACACTGTTGCTGATGGTCAACACTACGAAAGGTAAAACCCAGATGTTGAGCAATCGAACCCAAAACATGTAGAGTCTTGATCCAGACAAATTGCAAAACCCTTCTTCAAAAGGATACTCTCTAAGAAGGTGCCAGTTATTCGCAATGATAAAGATGATCACTATGCCAACAGTAGCCCGTGACTTTCCCTTGGTCCACACAGCACTGACACGACGTGGCCACAGCACAGAGGCAGCTCTGAGCACGGTGAGTGCAACAAGCATCCAAGACGATAGAACTGTGACAGTGCGAAAGGCAATTCTATACAACTTGCACTGCCAGGTTCTGTCATCTCTGGAGTATTCTCCATCTAAGGTTTTGTAAAGCAGTCGGTCCAGAGGCCCTAGTATCAGCATCCACTGGTCAGACAGGGCCAGGGTTTTGAAGAACACACTAGACGTGGACGAAGGAAGACGACGCATGACTATGATTATCATACAATTGCCCCCAAATCCTAAAACAAAGAGAACAGGGTCACCTATTTGCTTGATGAGATGAGCTAGGACTATATAGACTTGATGTAGATCATCCAAAGACACAGAATCCTGTGTGGAATGGTCTGAGTCCTGTAATGAACTGGTCACTTCATAGACTTGTTCATTGAAGGTGGCTGGACTGCTAACACTCATCATCATGGAATGTGCTGATGATCTTTGTTTAATTCATTGCATCTCGTGGAATTTAGAAGGTAATCTGTTCTGCCATTCAAAATACAATTATTTAGATGTATGTTTTAGTGAGCACAATTTTCCTACTGCTTTACAGTAGTGTAAAAGTTGTAACGTTATTTTGTGAATATTCACTAGTCTGATTCATTATAGTTTGAGGTAATTACTTTTCAGGTAATAAATTTAACTCTTTCGATACAAACTAATAAAAATGAGAAGTAGTAGCAGCAGCAGCTACAGCAGCAGCAGCTACAGCAACAGCAGCAGCAGCAGCAGTAGTAGTAGGTCTTTTCTCAAGAAGAACAATCTGGATCCCAATAATCTGACAAACTACAGACCTGTATCTAACCTACCCTTTCTCGCCAAACTCCTAGAGAAACTGTTCGGAAACAACGTAGCGATCATCTATCCTCAAACAATCTTCATAATCCTTATCAGTCTGCCTATAGAGCCAACCACAGTACTGAAACATCCCTTGTTCAAATCGTCAATGACCTCCTACTTGCTTCTGATGCTGGTCAAATCTCTCTTTTGACGCTTCTTGATATCTCTGCTGCCTTTGATACCATAGACCACTCCATTCTTCTGTCTCGTCTTGAACATACTTTTGGAATTAAGGGCCCTGCTCTTTCTTGGTTTTCCTCTTACCTCTCTGGTCGTTTGCAATCAGTTCTGGTCAATCATGGTCGTCAGTTCGAACAGGTTAGGCTTTCTTGTAGTGTCCCGCAGGGGTCTGCGCTTGGTCCTGTCTTGTTTACTTTGTATACGTCACCTCTTGCCAATATAATCGACCAGCACAACATGAAACATCACTTATATGCAGATGACGCACAACTCCAAAATAGTACAACCCCTGAAGATCTAGATTCCATTCTTTCAGAAAGTAACAACTGCTATATTGATATTCAAAATTGGATGGTTCAAAATAAACTTCAGTGAAATGGGCAAATAACCGAAGCAATGCTTGTAGGAACAACAAAAACTAGCCTCTGTTTCCATAGAGTCAATCCAACTGGGTAACAATATCATCCCCCTCTCAGAGTCTGTC
The DNA here is from genome assembly GCA_017654935.2 of Phymorhynchus buccinoides. Taxonomy (NCBI): domain Eukaryota; kingdom Metazoa; phylum Mollusca; class Gastropoda; order Neogastropoda; family Raphitomidae; genus Phymorhynchus; species Phymorhynchus buccinoides. The sequence continues at coordinate 7,951,237 of CM065711.1, read as the reverse complement.
AAAAACTTAGGTGTCACTTTGGACAATACTCTTTCCATGCAGAGTTTCCTGACTCAGACCTGTCAGTCCTGCTACTATCAAATTCGTCGCATTGGCTATATTCGTAAATATCTCTCAGATGACGCCACAACAAAGCTCGTTACTAGCTTCCATCGTCCTATCTCGTCTTGACTACTGCAATGCTCTCCTTTCTGGCTTATCATTCTTTTCTCTATCTTGTCTCCAGCGTATCCAAAACACAGCAGCTTGTCTTGTCCTTAAGAAAACAAAACGTTTTATCATGTTAGCCCTCTTCTCCGTTCTGTGCACTGGCTTCCTGTCGCAGACAGAATTGAGTATAAACTAAACACCCTTTGCTATAAATCTATCCATAAAGCTACCCCATCTTGCCTCTGCGACAATATTTCCATCTATGCGCCAGCTCGCACTTTACGTTCAGTTTCTGACCCTCTTTCTCTCCAGATCCCTAGGTATAAGCTTTCAACTGTTGATCGGCGCTCTTTTGCTGTCTCAGGACCGACCTCCTGGAACAAACGTCCTCTTTCCCTCCGTCAGCGACCCACCCTCTCTGCTTTCAAACCTAACCTCAAAACTCACCTGTTCCCCCGTCATTGAAGCTCCGCTCTCTTTCTCTTCTCTCTCTTGCCTTTAGGTCTGTTTCTACCGTATTCCATTTATGCCATCCGTGTGTGTTCGCTTTGTATTGCGTTTTTGTTTGAATGCGTTATGAATGCTAATGTGTGTGTGCGCTTTGATATGATTTCTATCAAGATTCAGCGCCGTATAAATACTGTATGTGTTGTTGTAGTAGTAGTAGTAGTAGTAGTAGTAGTAGTAGTAGTAGTAGTAGTAGTAGTAGTAGTAGTAGTAGTAGTAGTAGTAGTAGTAGTAGTAGTAGTAGTAGTAGTAGTAGTAGTAGTAGTAGTAGTAGTAGTAGTAGTAGTAGTAGTAGTAGTAGTAGTAGTAGTAGTAGTAGCAGTAGTAGTAGTATTTCAGCCAAACTTGTGTTGTTTTACATTGCAACTTTTAAAATGTAACAGTGCTTCACAATGATCCGGAAACTTTCCTGCCAAACTATTGAACTTTTTACCAACACACTCCTTTTTGACCTGAGCCAGAGTAAGGGCAACAAAAACCAAAAGTTAGTTTTGTGACGTCACTTCCAGCTGCACGTCCATAGCAGGGGCTTTTCTGAATTTTGTCTTTTACCAATGGTGTTTCAAATTAACATATTAGTAAATATTCAAAGTATCAACACATTCCGCCAAGCCCTTTTTTTATTTTTTCGAGACTGAAACTGCACCAAATGTGTTGTTTTAGGGTTGTATTTCCATGAACGTTTGGAAAAATCAGTTATTATTGCTACTTTTGCATATTCATACTGCCTCTCAACTTTCCTGAAAATGTCATTGAAATCCGAAGTAAATGTGGGCAGGAAAAGAAGAAGAAGAAATAAAACAGAAAGTGAATAGACAATTTTGTACAATAACAACAATGCTTCCACCTTAATGGGAGAAGTCCCAACAATAATATTTTATTTTGTATGTCAGAGCGAAGCTCTGCTCGGTACCTGATCGGAAGATGGGAAGTTTGAGAAGTGTGTAATCTAAAGCGTGGGGTATAGGATTATTGGATATTAAATTGATGAGTAAAGATGTGTAAATGTGGGAGTGCGAAAACACCATCAGAAAGGGCTCAAATCAGAAGAAAGAAAAAAGAAAGAAAGAAATCAGCGTTGTGTTTAGGCATAGTGATAAGGGATAGGGTGAGGTTGATATTTAGAGAGAAAGAACATAAATAGCAAATAAGGTATAACATTTAATTAGAGGGAGGTAGAAAGAGAGACGAGGAAGAAAAGAGATAGGGGAAATATAAGGCTCTGCGTGATCTATCCTCCTGGATTTGTACAATAACAACAATGCTTCCACCTTAATGGGAGAAGTCCCAACAATAATATTTTGAATCATCACAATCCATCGTTTTGCTATTGTCTATCTGTTGTTTATATTTTGTTTTGTTTGTTTGTTTGTTTATTGTTGTTGTTGTTTGTCTGCAAATACATGTTCTCAAAAAGTTCGAAATGGTTAATTTACACAGCTTCTCAAACGAACCACTGGCGTGCTATATTTAGTACACAAACACACGCATCAGTAGCCAGTTTCAGACAAAGCCATGTTTGACCAGGTGTGACTCCCATACAAATGCCCCCGAATTAAAAACGAAACAGAAACTTTGAAGAGCAGCCTCAATTTGAATATTGGGCCCTTTTGTATGTGGGTCACACCTGGTCAGAAAAAAAGTCAAGGGACTTAAATGTGCTGGATTAGTGTGTCTTTAAATGTTACTCTTGCCCACGTTTTTCAACTAATTGTCCTTTGCCGATCTACGATTGCAAAGGAGTATAAATTCGTTCGTGTATGTTTCTTTGTTTTTGTTTTTTCCTGTCTGTTCCAAGGATATCTCCAGAACCGCTTGACAGAATCGCTTCATATTTTGTGTGGTGGTGTGTCACCATAGGAGGAAGGCATCCGCGCATACATTATTGCGGTCCTGACCTTGTTATGTCTTGATTTAAAATGTATTTGAAATGCGTTCTGCTTTTACTGGATTACTTTTTAAAATGTGTCTGGTTTGTGTCTTCATTGTAGTGTTATCAGTTCATATTCTTTGTTATTGATAAATGTGTTTACTGTTATTCTTATGTGCATCTGGTTATTTCTCTGTTATGAGATAACAAAGTTGATTTGGATTTGGATTTGGATTTGGATTTACTCCCAGAACAATTGAACTCTATATCACACCATCTTCATTATACCCAATTTCATGTCTGGTTTGATTTCATGGTGCCCTTCAGGATATCTCCAGAACCGCTTGACAGAATGCTTTATTTTGTGTGGTGGTGTGTCACCATAGGAGGAAGGCATCCGCGCATACATTATTGCGGTCCTGACCTTGTTATGTCTTGATTTAAAATGTATTTGAAATGCGTTCTGCTTTTACTGGATTACTTTTTGAAATTTGTCTGGTTTGTTTATTACGATATTGTAGTGTTATCAGTTCATATTCTTTGTTATTGATAAATGTGTTTACTGTGGTGATTCTTATGTGCATCTGGCTGCGATTTCTCTGTTATGAGATAATAAAGTTGATTTGGATTTGGATTTGGATTTACTCCCAGAACAATATAGAACTCCATATCACACCATCTTCATTATAATCATCCTCATTTCCTTCAGCAATCATAAACATATTTCACGTTCTATGACCCTTGCATGTCCTGATTTCATGGTGCCCTCAGTCACGATTTTCCATCCAGTCTATGCTCTTGGTGCATTCGGGTCAAAGTCACGGGGATCAGTATGTTCATGGGAACTGTGAATGGACGGTCGTGGTGGCGCCATCGGAGGAGGACCTCACTCACGTTTGGCTCCACGACTAAA
>CM065711.1:7940297-7942797 GCA_017654935.2 Phymorhynchus buccinoides | reverse complement strand
ACTTTAAGGCTTTATTAGATAAGGAGATAACAGATGACCCTAACGTAATTTTAACAGATAGTGACGACGAGTTTATGAATCGTCCGATCTCTCAAGAAGAAGTTTTGTTTGCACTAAGAAAAATAAAAAATAAAAAAGCAGCAGGTCCTGATGGGATAATTGGGGAAATGTTTAAAACTCATTGTGAAAAGACTTGATTTTTTTGTCAAATTTTTTAATGCCGTATTTAACGAGGGAATTTTTCCAGAACGTTGGTGTGAGTCAATAATCGTCCCACTTTTTAAGAAAGGTGATGTTAATAACACTAATAACTATAGAGGAGTGTCTTTGTCTGATATAAGCGGTAAGTTATTTGGTACAATAATTAATAATAGACTTAAGGAATATGTAGAAAATAATAACATTACTGGTGACCATCAAGCCGGCTTTAAAAGTGGATATTCAACAGTTGACCACATGTTCACTCTTTTGGCTCTCGTACAAAAGCAATTCTCGTTTAATCGTAAATAATACATAGCATTCATTGATTTTGAAAAGGCGTTCGATTCTATTAACAGACATTTATTATGGCCTATAATGATAAAAAATGGCATTGCAGGTAAGCTTCTCAAATGTGTAAAATCTATGTATAATGTTGTTAAAACAAGGATTAGATGCAATGGAAATTTCACTAATTATATTAATTGTACACGAGGCGTAAAACAAGGAGATGCATGCAGTCCTATTTTATTTTCCCTCTTCATAAACGAGTTAGCTGCAGAGATAATTAGTAAGGGTAGGCATGGTGCTACATTCACTGGTGAATATTTTGAGCTGTTTATTTTATTACTCGCTGATGATATAGCACTGATTTCAGAAACTGTTGTGGGTTTGCAGAACCAACTGAATAATTTAGGAAACACTGCTAGAAAACTACAGTTAACAGTTAATTTAGGGAAAAGTAATATAATTGTTTTCAGGAAGGGGGGATATTTATCAGCAAGGGAAAAATGGCTGTATGATGGTAAACCAATGGCTGTTTTGAATATCTATAAGTACCTTGGGATTTTCTTCTCTACTCGTTTGAGTTTTGCAGCTGCTTGTAGGGATTTATGTAGTAAAGCTAAGAACAGACTGATCAATATTATGAAAAAACTGCGTGTGTTGAATAACAATTCATTAGATCTTTTTGTTAAGATTTTTGATAGTCATATCCAGCCTATTATTTTATATGGATCAGAGCTTTGGGGACTTGATGCAAGAGCTGTCATGCACTGTGTGAGTCTGCCCATCTTTTTGCTCTTAAGACATTTATGTGTGTTGATATGAAAACACCAAACGACCTAGTTTATGGAGAGACTAATAGGTATCCTATATTTATAAATTCTAGAATTAAATGTATTCGCTTTTGGCTTAAACTTTTGAGAATGAATACTGATCGCTTACCACGGAAATCTTATAATATGTTATGCAAATTAGATCAAAGAGGAAAAACTAACTGGGCGTCAAGGGTTCGATTATTTCTTTTCGAGTTTGGGTTCGGATATGCGTGGGAATATCAAGGGGTGGGTGATGAAAAGATGTTTATAAACATTCTCCGTCAAAGGCTGATAGATTCAAGATGGTAGGACTGGCACAGTCATATACAATCCAGTGAGAGGTTTAGGATGTACAGGAATTTTTGCACAACACATATAGTTAAAAGTTATTTGTCTGTTAATATGGATAAGAATCTACGTTGTGTTCTTACAAAATTCAGATTTGGGGTGTCCGTCATCAATGTACACGCTTATCGTTATAAAAATGTGACGAATGCAGAATTGTTATGTCCTTTTTGTAGGGAATCAGCAGAAGATGAAATCCACTTGCTCTTGACGTGCCCTGTATTGTATGATCTTCGTATAAAATTCATTGCAAGGAAATGTTATGCTAATCCATGTTTGTTTAGATTCTCTTTGTTAATGGCATCAGAAAATGAAAAGACTGTACGTGGTGTGGCTCTGTTTCTTTATAAAGCTTTTCAGTTGCGAGAAGCGATTTTGTCATGAATAATTTGATTGCTAAACTGGTTACGTTTATCTTATAATGTACTTTGTATTCAGTGGTTATTGCTTATTATGTGTACAATGTTCATATGGGGCTTTGGCCTTTTTGTGAATAAAAAATTCAATTCAATTCAATTATCTCTCTCTCTCTCTCTCTCTCTCTCTCTCTCTCTCTCTCCTCCTCCTCTCTCTCTCTCTCCTCTCTCTCTCTCTCTCTCTCCTTCCTTTGCTCCTTCTCCCTCAGCTTTCCGTTTATGTCTTTGCTGTGTCGCTTATACTATTTATTTCTCTACCCCCAGCCCATCTCATTCCTTTCCTCTTTACTCCCCCTCCCCCTCCTATTCTTCTTATCTTTCTTTTCTTTTCTTAGTTCATTTTTTTGTTTTGTTCCTAGATGCTCACTTATTTTCGGTCCCTCCACATCCCATTTGTTAAGTATTTATGTATAATGCCGAATTTATTATGTGTCTGTTTAT
>CM065711.1:7922745-7937745 GCA_017654935.2 Phymorhynchus buccinoides | reverse complement strand
GGGGGGCAGAAATCAAATACAAACAAATACAAAAGCAAATAAAAAGCAATAAAAAGAAACGGGGGACGGTTTAACCCTTTCACCGCAGCCATATTTCAGGCAACAAATGTCAATGGTCAACTTATGGCGATATTTTTCACGCCAGAGGGCAGTCAATGCACTAGGGGGCTTATCACGCGATTTTCTTACTTGGGCGTAGTGAGAGAGAGAGTGATGGTAGGACCACTCACTGTCTCTCTCTCTTTTCTTTATCCCCAACTAATAATATAGAGAGGATTAGCCCCACACGCGCATCATGCCCTCTGGTGTGAGAAAAATCGCACTAAGTCTCTCATTAGATTTACCTGGGTAGAGAACAAACTCCATCTGCAGTATTGGGGATACGTAAAATAAGGTCTATCCTTACTTCCCAAAACTGAGACAATAGGGTCTTTGGATAATATACCCCAATTTGATGCCTTTTAGCGACATAGGTGTTAAATCACTGTGGTGCTAAAATGAAACGGTGAAAGGGTTAATACTCTTTGTGTCCGTCACCGAAGGAGACGGGCTTTGCGTTGAGGGGCGTCTGTTACTTTTTTTCCTTTGCCGATCGACGATCACAAAGGAGTCTGAATTCGTTCGGTCGTGTATGTTTATTTTTTGTTTTTTGTTTGTTGTTGATTTTTTGTCTGTCCCAAAGATATCTCCTGAACCGATTTAAAATAAAAAAAAATTATTATTTTTTTTTAAAAGACTTTTGTAAATTTATTCGGCAAATATTTCGGGCTACTGCCCTTTTTCTGAACCGATTGTTGTCCTTTGCCGATCTACGATCGCAAAGGAGTCTAAATTCGTTCGTGTATGTTTCTTTGGGTTTGTTTTTCGGTTGTCGTTTTTTCTTTCTGTCTGTCCGAAGAATATCTCTGAAACCGCTTGACCGAATCGCTTCAAAGTTTGTGTGGTGGTGTGTCACTATGAGAGAAAGGCATCCGCGTATAAATTATCGCGGTCCTGGCCTTTATCGTGGCGTATGACTTGAACACCGAAAATCTTTAAGGGGCCATAACTTCTACACCGTTGGACTTAGAGCCTTCGAACGTGGCATGTAGGTGCACTGGCGTATGGCGATTCCGATGATGGCATACCGAGTCAAGGTCAAGGTGAGGGAGATCGGTAGGCCTTGAAAATGGTAGGGGTCGAAAATTGGGTTTTAAGCCATATTTTCCACATTTGTACTACTTCTCAGAAGCGCTCCAGATTGTGTGTGGTTGTGTATCCCCTAGAGTAAACAACATCCGAGCAATACATTACTGGCATGCTGACATTGACCTTGAAGTGTGACCTTGTTTCTAGTTTGTTTTGCTGTCCCCTCGTTTGGTGTTGCTCCCACGCTGTTCATTATCAGTCCCATCACCCTGGTTTGTGGGGTTGTTGAATCCCAAACCATCAGTAACAAAGTAAGCAAATCTATGTTAAGTCCGTCAGGAGGCAACCAGCAGAGGAGACACTGCACTGTTGCTGCGTCACTTCGGTGGAGTTCAGTGGAGTCTGCTCTGAGCTAACATACGCAGGACACCACCTATTTAGCCTCTTTCTTTCAACAATACTGTCTTTTTAGTCGTGGAGCCAAACGTGAGTGAGGTCCTCCTCCGATGGCGCCACCACGACCGTCCATTCACAGTTCCCATGAACATACTGATCCCCGTGACTTTGACCCGAATGCACCAAGAGCATAAACTGGATGGAAAATCGTGACTGAGGGCACCATGAAATCAGGGCATGCAAGGGTCATAGAACGTGAAATATGTTTATGATTACTGCATGAAATGAGGATGGGTATAATGAAGATGGTGTGATATAGAGTTCCATATTGTTCTGGGAGTAAATCCAAATCCAAATCCAAATCCAAATCAACTTTGTTATCTCATAACAGAGAAATCGCAACCAGATGCACATAAGAATCACCACAGTAAACACATTTATCAATAACAAAGAATATGAACTGATAACACTACAATATCGTAAGACACAAACCAGACACATTTTAAAAAGTAATCCAGTAAAAGCAGAACGCATTTCAAATACATTTTAAATCAAGACATAACAAGGTCAGGACCGCAATAACGTATGCGCGGATGCCTTCCTCCTATGGTGACACACCACCACACACAATATGAAAAAGCGAATCGGTCAAGCGGTTCTGGAGATATCATTGGAACAAACATAAATGAGTTCAGGAAAAAACCAAAAACAAAGAAACATACACGAACGAATTTATACTCCTTTGCAATCGTAGATCGGCAAAGGACAATTAGTTGAAAAACGTGGGCAAGAGTAACATTTAAAGACACACTAATCCAGCACATTTAAGTCCCTTGACTTTTTTTCGCCATGTACTGACCAGGTGTGACCCACATACAAAAGGGCCCAATATTCAAATTGAGGCTGCTCTTCAAAGTTTTATGTCTCGTTTTTTAATTCGGGGGCATTTCTGTATGGGAGTCACACCTGGTCAAACATGGCTTTGTCTGAAACTGGCTACTGATGCGTGTGTTTGTGTACTAAATATAGCACGCCAGTGGTTCGTTTGAGAAGCTGTGTAAATTAACCATTTCGAACTTTTTGAGAACATGTATTTGCAGACAAACAACAACAACAATAAAACAAACAAACAAACAAAACAAAATATAAACAACAGATAGACAATAGCAAAACGATGGATTGTGATGATTCAAAATATTATTGTTGGGACTTCTCCCATTAAGGTGGAAGCATTGTTGTTATTGTACAAAATTGTCTATTCACTTTCTGTTTTATTTCTTCTTCTTTTCCTGCCCACATTTACTTCGGATTTCAATGACATTTTCAGGAAAGTTGAGAGGCAGTATGAATATGCAAAAGTAGCAATAATAACTGATTTTTCCCTTCCCACGTTCATGGAAATACAACCCTAAAACAACAATTTTCTGTGCAGTTTCAGTTCGAAAAAACATGGTGCAGTTTCAGTCTCGAAAAAATAAAAAAAAGGGCTTGGCGGAATGTGTTGATACTTTGAATATTTACTAATATGTTAATTTGAAACACCATTGGTAAAAGACAAAATTCAGAAAAGCCCCTGCTATGGACGTGCAGCTGGAAGTGACGTCACAAAACTAACTTTTGGTTTTTGTTGCCCTTACTCTGGCCCAGGTAAAAAAGGAGTTTGTTGGTAAAAAGTTCAATAGTTTGGCAGGAAAGTTTCCGGATCATTGTGAAGCACTGTTACATTTTAAAAGTTGCAATGTAAAACAACACAAGTTTGGCTGAAATACTACTACTACTGCTACTACTACTACTGCTACTACTACTACTACTACTACTACTACTACTACTACTACTTACTACTACTACTACTACTACTACTACTACTACTACTACTACTACTACTTTTACTACTACTACTACTACTACTACTACTACTACTACTACTACTACACGACTACTACTACCTACTACTACTACTACTACTACAACACAACATACAGTATTTTATACGGCGCTGAATCTTGATAGAAATCAAATCAAAGCGCACACACACATTAGCATTCATAACGCATTCAAACAAAAACGCAATACAAAGCGAACACACACGTATGACATAAATGGAATACAGTAGACACAGACCTAAAGGCAAGAGAGAGAAGAGAAAGAGAGCGGAGCTTCAATGACGGGGGAACAGGTGGGTTTTGAGGTTAGGTTTGAAAGCAGAGAGGGTCGGTCGCTGACGGAGGGAAAGAGGAAGTTTGTTCCAGGAGGTCGGTCCTGAGACAGCAAAAGAGCGCCGATCAACAGTTGAAAGCTTATACCTAGGGATCTGGAGAGAAAGAGGGTCAGAAACTGAACGTAAAGTGCGAGCTGGCGCATAGATGGAAATATTGTCGCAGAGGCAAGATGGGGTAGCTTTATGGATAGATTTATAGCAAAGGGTGTTTAGTTTATACTCAATTCTGTCTGCGACAGGAAGCCAGTGCAAAGAACGGAGAAGAGGGCTAACATGATCAAACTTTTTGTTTTCTTAAGGACAAGACAAGCTGCTGTGTTTTGAATACGCTGGAGACAAGATAGAGAAAAGACTGATAGGCCAGAAAGGAGAGCATTGCAGTAGTCAAGACGAGATAGGACGATGGAAGCTAGTAACGAGCTTTGTTGTGGCGTCATCTGAGAGATATTTACGAATATAGCCAATGCGACGAATTTGATAGTAGCAGGACTGACAGGTCTGAGTCAGGAAACTCTTATATGGAAAGAGTATTGTCCAAAGTGACACCTAAGTTTTTGACAGACTCTGAGAGGGGGATGATATTGTTACCCAGTTGGATTGACTCTATGGAAACAGAGGCTAGTTTTTGTTGTTCCTACAAGCATTGCTTCGGTTATTTGCCCATTTCACTTAAGTTTATTTTGAACCATCCAATTTTGAATATTAATATAGCAGTTGTTACTTTCTGAAAGGATGGAATCTAGATCTTCAGGGGTTGTACTATTTTGGAGTTGTGCGTCATCTGCATATAAGTGATGTTTCATGTTGTGCTGGTCGATTATATTGGCAAGAGGTGACGTATACAAAGTAAACAAGACAGGACCAAGCGCAGACCCCTGCGGGACACTACAAGAAAGCCTAACCTGTTCGAACTGACGACCATGATTGACCAGAACTGATTGCAAACGACCAGAGAGGTAAGAGGAAAACCAAGAAAGAGCAGGGCCCTTAATTCCAAAAGAATGTTCAAGACGAGACAGAAGAATGGAGTGGTCTATGGTATCAAAGGCAGCAGAGAGATCAAGAAGCGTCAAAAGAGAGATTTGACCAGCATCAGAAGCAAGTAGGAGGTCATTGACGATTTGAACAAGGGATGTTTCAGTACTGCGGTTGGCTCTATAGGCAGACTGATAAGGATTATGAAGATTGTTTGAGGATAGATGATCGCTACGTTGTTTCCGAACAGTCTTCTCTAGGAGTTTGGCGAGAAAGGGTAGGTTAGATACAGGTCTGTAGTTTTTCAGATTATTGGGATCCAGATTGTTCTTCTTGAGAAAAGACCTACTACTACTGCTGCTGCTGCTGCTGTTGCTGTAGCTGCTGCTGCTGTAGCTGCTGCTGCTACTACTTCTCATTTTTATTAGTTTGTATCGAAAGAGTTAAATTTATTACCTGAAAAGTAATTACCTCAAACTATAATGAATCAGACTAGTGAATATTCACAAAATAACGTTACAACTTTTACACTACTGTAAAGCAGTAGGAAAATTGTGCTCACTAAAACATACATCTAAATAATTGTATTTTGAATGGCAGAACAGATTACCTTCTAAATTCCACGAGATGCAATGAATTAAACAAAGATCATCAGCACATTCCATGATGATGAGTGTTAGCAGTCCAGCCACCTTCAATGAACAAGTCTATGAAGTGACCAGTTCATTACAGGACTCAGACCATTCCACACAGGATTCTGTGTCTTTGGATGATCTACATCAAGTCTATATAGTCCTAGCTCATCTCATCAAGCAAATAGGTGACCCTGTTCTCTTTGTTTTAGGATTTGGGGGCAATTGCATGATAATCATAGTCATGTGTCGTCTTCCATCATCCACGTCTAGTGTGTTCTTCAAAACCCTGGCCCTGTCTGACCAGTGGATGCTGATACTAGGACCTCTGGACCGACTGCTTTACAAAACCTTAGATGGAGAATACTCCAGAGATGACAGAACCTGGCAGTGCAAGTTGTATAGAATTGCCTTTCGCACTGTCACAGTTCTATCGTCTTGGATGCTTGTTGCACTCACCGTGCTCAGAGCTGCCTCTGTGCTGTGGCCACGTCGTGTCAGTGCTGTGTGGACCAAGGGAAAGTCACGGGCTATTGTTGGCATAGTGATCATCTTTATCATTGCGAATAACTGGCACCTTCTTAGAGAGTATCCTTTTGAAGAAGGGTTTTGCAATTTGTCTGGATCAAGACTCTACATGTTTTGGGTTCGATTGCTCAACATCTGGGTTTTACCTTTCGTAGTGTTGACCATCAGCAACAGTGTTCTTTTGCGGACATTGGTCAGATCAATCAGAACAAGAAAACGTGTTCCTAGGCAACAAAGCACCACGGATTTCAGAGATCAGGAAGTGTCCTCATTGACTGTCACCTTGATTGCTGCCAGTGTGTGTTTTATCCTCCTGACAACACCTTTAGCTGTACGTGTCGTGGCATATGAATATAATTATTTTGATATGGACAGTCTCATACAAAACGGACAGTATTCAATGTTCAGTGCTGTCAGTTACTTCTTGTTCTACTGCAACAGTGCTGTAAACCTCTACATTTACTGTTTGGCCAGCAGCAAGTTCAGATCAGAGTCGCGACAGATATGTCAACAATGTTATGGCTTGTTTTACAAGCCTTCAAAAACCAATTCCTAAAAGTATTTTCTTCCCTAATGCAAACACATTGCATTTGAATGCACATATTACAATCTCAATTCTTATTCAGCTACCTGGTAATTTGTTGTTATTTTTCTAAATGCACTAAGATTTCCAGCTCAGAATCGCTTCACATTTTGTAGTGAAAAAAAAGGGTATTACCCCCAAAAAGGAAATTCAATGCTAACCTGGACTTTTAAAGTTTGTCCTTGAAAAAAGTAGTTGTTTTTGTTATGCCACTATCTACACTCAGAGCGTCTCTCTCTCTCTCTCTCTCTCTCTCTCTCTCTCTCTCTCTCTCTCTCTCTCTCTCTCTCTCTCTCTCTCTCTCTCTCTCTCTCTCTCTCTCTCTCTCTCTCTCTCTCTCTCTCATTTCCTTCCATTCTCTCATTCTCTATCTCTTTCTAACAGCACAATACTAGACACACGAATAATCCTGTCATGATCTGCTCATTTTTGCTTTTGTCCTTTTGCCATTTCTTGTTTTGTTTGTTTACATGTTATTGTGGGTTTTTTTTATGCGTGTGTATATTGTTTTGTTTTGCATGCAAAATTATAATTGGAAAAAAAGGTAAATTAATAAGAAGGACGAACAAAATAATGAGAGAGAGAGAGAGAGAGAGGGAGAGAGGGGGGGGGGGAGCAAAGCAGTAGTTTATTCACTCCCTCACGTTTACGACTCTTGGTCTCAAAGTCTGTTTCTTTCAGTTTTATTAAGATAATCCTAGGCTGATCCTAACCCTATCCCTTTTCTCGAGAATGGGAGAAGGCTGATTCTTGGTGAACATTTTAGATGCAAAATATTAAAAGGGGACGGGTGGGTGGTGGGTAGCATGTAGTACAAGACAGTCTGGGTTGACATATACAGTAGCAGAAAGACATGCTGGTCTCTTAGTGTTGTCCAATGTCAGTATTTAAAGGATTTTATTTGTCTATCATTCACTTCCATTGTCCGTGATGGAGTGGTTACGAGAGAAATATTTTGTTATAGATCGTGTGAGGCTGTTCAAACTTACAGACCCCTATGTATCATTTATAAATGTGTTTCACTATGAAAGGAGGACTGAGAGAGGCCTTCTCATGTTACCCACGTTTGACTTATCTGCGGAACTCAGCGCCGTTGAATTTAGCAATATGCACGCATGAGCTTTTCTTCTGGGATACTGGTGGACTATTGTGTGACGGGGCCTTTAACCGGGGTCAGTTTAGACCCCACACCGGTTCTCATCCGTCATATGACTTACGAAAAGGGTGACCGTACTGGACCATCATCTGGACCCAAACAGCTGCTTGATAGAGTGTTAGAGGTGTAGAGTTCAAACCTTGCGTCTTTTGTTGTTGTTTTTTGTTGGTTGTTGTTGTTGTTGTTGTTCTTCGTCTTCTTCTTCTTCTTCTTGGGATTGGGTCTGTACACGCAAAGCGTGTACTTAAACCAGTAGTACTAACTACAGTGAATCTATCTGCTTTCAATTCGTAACACATGAAAATGAGCAGCACAATGGATGACTCTGACCGTTTCAAACGTGATTCGTATTATGCTATACTCATATCCTACTACAAGCTGTCTGGATTCATCTTTAGTATCGGTGATCCTATAGTTGTTTTCTTTGGGACGTTCGGAAATGTGATGGTCATTCCGATCATGCTTCGTCTTCCTTCGTCCACGTCCAGTGTTTTCTTCATAGCTCTAGCCCTGTCTGACCTGTTTACACTGGCACTTCCATTGCAGGTCGTCCTCAAATTTATGTTTCGGTTTATGTTTATAAAGGACCAGGGCACCTGGCAGTGCAAGATTGTCAGGTTCGCATACAACTTAGTGCCACCTGTATCGTCGTGGATGCTGGTGTCACTCACGATGCTCAGAGCTGCTTCTGTGTTGTGGCCACTTCTCGTGAATTCTGCGTGGACGAAGAGAAAGTCACGAGTCATTGCTGGTACAGTGATCATCTTTTTAATTTTGTTGTATTCTCACTATCTCTATGGGTTTAACATTAATAAACGGGGTTTCTGTTCTAAGGGTGGATCAGAAATGTACAGATGGTATTCTGGAAGAATACATCCTTGGATTAACCTGATCCAGTTCTGTTTCCTACCGTTCATTTTATTGCTAGTCAGCAACAGCGTTCTTATGTTGACGCTGGTCAGATCCGTCAGAATCAATAAACATATTTCAACACAGCAACAATCCAACCAGGATTCCAGACAACAGAAAGTGTCTTCACTGACGGTCACCATGGTTGTTGCTAATGTGAGTTTTTTCATCCTGACAACACCTTTCGCTATATATAAAATATTAGAAGGCTTTATGGATAACAACGACCCCGTTGAGTATGGTCGATCAATTATATTTTTGACAATAACCTCTGTGATGCTGAGGTGTAACAGTGGAATCAATTTCTACCTCTACATTTTGACTGGCAGCAAGCTCAGAGATGAATTCCTGAAAATAGCACAGGAATTTAATAACATATTCTATGGGACAAAGAAAGTCACTGTAGTAAACTGAATTCTTCACATAAGCGCGGGAGTTTAATGGCAAAATCTTCTAGTAGAATGAGAAGAACAGATTAAAAGCAGAATTACTTATAACTCGCACTGGAGTAGTGCGATAATGTTATTTCAAATCAGGAAAGTAAAAGCAGAGCAGACATGCTGAAGACAACGTTGAAGTTTTATTACACGTTTAGTCCATCAGGTTGGGTGGGGGGGGGGGTGGGGGGGTGTATTTTGTTGCCACCTGGGGGCAATTTTTCATGGTGACTTTTGGAAGCTACATTATCCCCGGTTATGATATTTGTATGATAAGCATAATGTGAAAGTGGTAACCTCGCTATGGTTGCGTGAAAATTTGAAAAGTAGAGCGTTTTCTTTTTCATTGTAGTTTTTTTGGTAATAGGCATTTGTGACATGCTTCTTAACAAGGGGTTTGACTATACATCACGTGATAACATACAGAAAGTTACTACTGTCAGATTGCTATCATATATTTTGGTAAGTGGAGGACCCAACAGATGTCAAAGATGATAGCAATTGCCAACCCCAGGTGCCAATGACAACACCTCTTTGGGGGATCTACCTGATGGACTAATTCTTAGAGACCAAGAAAATATAATACTCAGGGCAGGGTTCTTGAAATTAGCATTGGGGTGTAGCGTTAAACTGTGTGTTTTGCAACACCAAGACTGTGAAACCAGAGCGCAATGTGTATGTAAAACAGCATCGGGGTGTTCTGTATGAGAAAGCACGTGAATAGTTAGACAAGGTTTGTGCTACATGAACTGTTTCTGCTTGAAAAATAAATTGTCCAGATATGATCTTGAATAAATGTTGCTGTTTTGTTCAATGGCACAGCATTTCGAGCATTATCCCTTTAAAGAGTTTACTCAATTGTTGCACATCCTGAGTTAATGTTAATTGCTAGGACTGCCTGGTTATATCTTATATTTGTTTCTTCTAAAACTGCTGTCGTGTCTCGAGCGTAACCATTTTACAAATGTTCTATTGCGTTGTCTTGAGTTGTACTGCATTGGATTGTATTGTAATGTATTGTGTTGTGTTGAGTTGTGTTGACTTCTCTTGTCTTGTGTTATATTGTATTGTGTTGTATTGTATTGTACTGTTACATTGCATTGTGATCTGTTGTGTTGTATTTTATTGTGTTGTGGTGTGTTGACTTGTATTATATTGTACTGCATTATATCGTATGGTATTATATTGTGTTGTGTTGTGATGTGTTGCATTGCATTATATTGTATTGTGTCGCATTGTATTGTATTGTGTTGTGTTGTATTCATCCTCACGGATTCATCTCTGATGTAAGAAGAAAAACAGTTTCATTCATCCTGGCAATCTCCAATTTAGAAAATAAACATTTGCGAATAGAGTGGTATGCTTTACATTAAAATAAACGATGTCATTCGTTTTCAATGCTTGTACCACACATATGGCATTGGCATGTGGATACCACAGAATGAAACCCTCTTTTATTAGCGTTAAAAACCCAAAATCCTTAAACGAAACCTCGCATAATTAAATATGTGCCATTTGTCAGTAATAATATTGAAATATATTCCACATTGAAACACACACTTAAACGAGAGAAAAAAACAACTATATATATTTACTTTCCAGAAGAGAGAGAGAGAGATAAGAGAGAGAGAGAGAGGAGAGAGAGAGAGAGAGAGAGAGAGGAGAGAGAGAGTGAGAGGAGAGAGAGAGAGATAGAGAGAGGGAGAAGAGGGGGGGAGAGAGAGAGAATGTGATCTAATACACACGTTACACACACACAGGATGAAGGAGGGAGAGAGAGAGGATGAGGGAGGATAATGGGGAGAGTGATGGCACATACCGGGTGGGACACGTACGCGAGATGGAGAGAGGGGGGGGAGAGAGAGAGAGGATCTAAACACACACACACACACACACACACACACACACCGCACACACACAATACACACACACACACACACACATGCACCCACACACATGCGCGCGCGCACACACACACACACACTATGTAAGGCATCACGAATTCAGTAGAATTGCAGACAAACTCTGTGGCTGACGGATAAGTGAAATGACAGATAAGTCAAACGACGGATAAGTCAAATGACGGATAAGTCGAATGACGGATAAGTCAAATGACGGATAAGTCAAATGAAGGATAAGTCAAAGTAAAATAAGTTTCTTGTACAATTTTGACTTAAGCGTATATGACTGTATTAAGAAAATATACAAATCATTGACCATTCTTCTTCTTCTTCTTCTTCTTCTTCTTCTTCTTCTGTGTTCCTGGACCATGCCTAGATCCTTAAAACGGTCATGTGGGTGAAGCTCACTGTCTTCCTCAGTGATTCGGTGGTGGGTCCCCAGAGTTTTTCCTGAAACACCATCCCCTCAGGCCAGGTTTGACAGAGATGTCACGGTATGTTCTGGGCAATCTGGAAGGATGTGCTCCAGAGTCTGTGTTCCGGTACCACAGGAGCTCTCACTGGTATGAGACACGTTCAGGAGTCAGCATGTTCTGTTCCCAGTCTTCATTGTATCCCCCTGTTGGGCTGCCACCCAGGGACATTCACTGCAGGATTTTGTGCATACGTTGTTATGCATAAATACTAATAATGCGGTTGTTGTTTTATAGCGCCTATTCTCAGTAAGGGCTCTAAGGGCTTTACAAAACATATTTACATTGATTAAAAAGGAAACATTAAACAAAAAATATCTATGAAACCAAACCAAAGAGCTAACGCAATATCATTTCTCCAATTTTATGGATTATTATGTATGTAAGTGATTTGATTTAATTTGTATTAGTGTACACTTGTTTATGTTGATAACAAATATCGATACAGACAGAGAAGCTTAATCAATAAGAAAGAAACCAACAACAAAAAGATTTCAGATTTCTCTCCAAAACGGATAACGAAAATGGATATGAATCAATTTTTTTTAAAAAGCCCACTTGATTGAAATATATATTTTTCCCCGTGGGGATACCGGGGGGGGGGGGGGGGCTTTGCATAAATAGTTCCCCCACCTTCTGGAAGTTCTGTGCTTGTAACTTCCTCTAATCTGTCACTCTCTTTCTGCCTTTTCCCTTTGCTTACTGTCATCTACTATCTTTCTGCCTTACCAGTCCATTCTCCTGCCTTTTTTTTGTTGAAAGAAACTTTTTAAAAGATTTTTTCGAGCCGAAGTCGGATTTTTTTGGTTAGGCATATAACGCATCTGCGCTCATAATTGACAGGAACATGTCTGAGCGATCGAAAAAGAAGAAGATTTTGTTTTCTATCTGTCCGTCTTTCTCCGTCTGTATGTGTTATTTGCCCATTTGAATGGGAATGTAGGCCTACATGAAACACCAAACTGAACAACAAAACAGTTAAGATTAACACACAGATATACTCAAACCTGTGTTTATGAAGTCAGTGCGGGTTTTTATTTCAATGCTTTGCGCAAAACCCCCCCACAAAAAACACGCAGAATTTATAAATGTCATAATGTTTGTTGGAGCTCATAAGAATACACAATCTACACATACATGATGTTGATATTTATGTGGATTAAAGCTGTTGAGGATATTTTCCAGCACTGGACAACGCAAGATAAAATGTAATTCGTTGTTTGTCTCTTACTCTGTGTGTGTGTGTGTGTGTGTGTGTGTGTGTGTGTGAGAGAGAGAGAGAGAGAGAGAGAGAGAGAGAGAGAGAGAGAGAGAGAGAGAGAGAGAGAGAGAGAGAGTGAATGTGAGTGAGTGAGAAAGAGAAAGAAAATAGAGTGCGAGAGAACACACGCGTACACCTCCTTATCACATCTATCTCACACAAGCTCGCAGACTTATAAACCTCACAGACTTATAAACCAAACAGACTTATAAACCAAACAGACTTATAAACCTCACAGACCTATAAACCAAACAGACTTATAAACCAAACAGACTTATAAACAGACAGAAAGACATATAAACCGAGTGGCAGTGTTATTTTTCCTAGGGAGTGTTTTATTTCCTAGGCGCAGTCTTTTTTATTTCCTGGCAAGGGAAGTGGTTATTTTCCTAAGAAAACAACACTCCCAGTATTTGTTTCCTAAAACATAACACTCCCGCAGTGGTTTTTTTTTTCTTAAGTCTTTTTTTTGTGTGGAACATAACAGTCCCAGAATTTGTGTCTAGAAAAATAAGACTTCCTCAGTTGTTGTTGTTGTTGTTTTCCTGAAGTCTTCCCCAGTCTTCCCCCAGCCCCCCCCCCCCCCCCCCCCCCCGGCGAACACCTGTTCTGAGACTATGGAACCGTGCCAGCTCAGGGTCACTTAGGGTCAATAATTATGACAGCGAGCCAGTCACGGGCCCATGGTCAGATTACCTCGATGACCACAAAGAAAAGTCACTTGGATCACATGTTTACCAGCCGCGAACGTAGTGAGCGAAGCTGGTAATGTTTTCAGTGCATTCTGAAGCCGACTATCTATCTATCTAATAGACTATCTATCTACTATCTCAGTATTTGCTTTAATAACAATTGTGTCCAATGTCTGTATTTGTGAACCTCAGAAACATACTCGGCTAACGTTAACTTTATCAATTGTTCTGTGTTCTGAAAAGAAGAAAAATAATAAAATGTGCTGATTTACTTTTTATCCCAATGGGGGAGGGACAGTGCCTTATGCAAAGACAGTTGTTTCGATAGGAGAAGTTCTCATCAGTTTGCATGATCGGCCTGCAATCTGACTGTCCAATTTATGCACGATCTCTCTTTTATCTACAGTTTAAATAATAAAGTTCGCTTTAAACAAGAATTTGTAAGAACAGAGAGAGACAGAAAGAGAGAGAGAAGAAGGGAGAGAGAGAGGGAGAGAGAGAGAGAGAGAGAGAGAGAGAGAGAGAGAGAGAGAGAGAGAGAGAGAGAGAGAGAGAGAGGAGAGAGAGAGAGAGAGAGAGAGAGAGATATATATCAAACTGTATAATGTATTTTTTTGTATGTACAAAGTAAAAGAGACAGAGAGAGAAAAAAAAACACCCAAACAAACTTGTAGTGAGAGAGTAAAGTAATGTGAAGTGATGATTTCCGTGTTATGTATGTTTTGTAGTGAGAGAGTAAAATAATGTGAAGTGATGATTTCTGTGTTATGTATTTTTTGTAGTGAGAGAGTAAAATAATGTGAAGTGATGATTTCTGTGTTATGTATTTTTTGTAGTGAGAGAGTAAAGTAATGTGAAGTGATGATTTCTGTGTTATGTATTTTTTGTAATGAGAGAGTAAAGTAATGTGAAGTGATGATTTCTGTGTTATGTATTTTTTGTAGTGAGAGAGTAAAGTAATGTGAAGTGATGATTTCTGTGTTATGTATGTTTTGTAGTGAGAGAGTAAAGTAATGTGAAGTGATGATTTCTGTGTTATGTATGTTTGAAGGGAGAGAGCAAAGTAATGTGAAGTGATGATTTCTGTGTTATGTATGTTTTGTAGTGAGAGAGTAAAGTAATGTGAAGTGATGATTTCTGTGTTATGTATGTTTTGTAGTGAGAGAGTAAAGTAATGTGAAGTGATGATTTCTGTGTTATGTATGTTTTGTAGTGAGAGAGTAAAGTAATGTGAAGTGATGATTTCTGTGTTATGTATGTTTTGTAGTGAGAGAGTAAAGTAATGTGAAGTGATGATTTCTGTGTTATGTATTTTTTTGTAGTGAGAGAGTAAAGTAATGTGAAGTGATGATTTCTGTGTTATGTATGTTTTGTAGTGAGAGAGTAAAGTAATGTGAAGTGATGATTTCTGTGTTATGTATGCTTTGTAGTGAGAGAGTAAAGTAATGTGAAGTGATGATTTCTGTGTTATGTATGTTTTGTAGTGAGAGAGTAAACTAATGTGAAGTGATAATAAATAAGACTGTCCAGTGGATGTGAACTTGAGCAAGAAGACATTCTACAGGAGAATGGTGTCCACGAAAATCCACAATAAAAGGAAACCAGCACTATGTTAAACCAGAAATAGTAAAACTCTTATGAAAAAACACGAAAATAATAATGTTCTGAAATTTTAATTTAATAAACTAATAGACATGACTAGAGAGGGCCA
>CM065711.1:7917745-7920245 GCA_017654935.2 Phymorhynchus buccinoides | reverse complement strand
GAAGGGGTTGTACATACAAATAAACAACATTCATAGGTACACATACAATAATGGTAAAGAGCATCAAGAGGAAATATATACTGTCACATTAGTTACATAGCAATGCAATGCATTCTCTAATATGTATTCATTTTCATAGAGATGTATGGTGAGGATGCGTGAACCAGTTTGTTAGAAATGTTTGTACGAATGGTGAGTGAAAAGCGCATTGAGTTGCTTTGCAAGATTATGCGCTATATAAGCATTATTCATTTTTTTAAATTATTATTATGGTAATAGAATCTGCGCTTCATAAACATACAAAGCCAAATTGTGCATAACGCTTTCAATTCTAGGCGATAACAATAAAACTAACTTAAAGAGACAAGGGTCATTGTAATATTTTGGCTTAATAAATTTTGTTCTAAGATCGTGTAATGCAGGACAACACAGTATAAGGAGTGAAGTTCATCTTCTTGTGTTGCACCACAAAAACGATAAGCTAATTCGATAGAAATTGGACAATAGTGCCTATGGCTCCCCCCCACCTGCGTGCGCATCCAACGGAAGTGTCGCCATCTTAGTCAGATTTGTGTGTAAACAGCATCGATCTGGCATTTTTCAAACAAAGTTACTGACTAAGATGGCGGTCTCACATAATATGGCACGCTCCTTGTGGCCGGATATGACTGACGACACGTGGGTACCAGCCATAGTACGATGACAGCAAATGTTAGAAACACCAAATTTAAATTTCGTAAGCGCACTCTTAATATATCTGTTCAGATTTAAATTTATATAAAGAGAGAGAGAGAGAGAGAGAGAGAGAGAGAGAGAGAGAGAGAGAGAGAGAGAGATGGATGATATGAATGAATAACTTTTATTTTCTAAGTATAATAGAGTAAGTATAAATACTATTTTTCATTCAGTCCTCAAGAAAAAAAAAAAAGAAAGGAAAAGAAAATCAAAAGCAAAGAATTCAATAAACAAGAAAGGCATGCAAAGCAAAGACAACGAACACACGTTATAATCATAAGCAGGCACATTATCAATATAAACAGACACATAATAAATTCGCCATTATACATACATACTTAACAAATGGGATGTGGAGGGACCGAATATAAGTGAGCATCTAGGAACAAAGCAAAAAAATGAACTAAGAACAGAAAAGAAAGATAAGAAGAATAGGAGGGGGAGTGGGAGTAAAGAGGAAAGGAATGAGATGGGCTGGGGTAGAGAAATAAATAGTATAAGCGACACAGCAAAGACATAAACGGAAAGCTGAGGGAGAAGGAGCAAAGGAAGGAGAGAGAGAGAGAGAGAGGGCGAGAGAGAGAGAGAGAGAGAGATGAGAGAGAGAGAGAGAGAGAGAGAGAGAGAGAGAGAGGGACGGAGAGAGAGAGAGGTTTCAAGGTTTCAAGGTTTTTATTTCCCAAAAAGCCCCTTGGGGGTACATGGAAAAACAAAAGCAAAAATATATAAACAATGAAAAAAGAAAAAGTAAAATAGAACAAACAATAAACGGACAAACAAACCTTTGACGACAACAACAACATACAAAAACAAACAAACGAAAAAACAGAAAATATAGATCAATATCCAGTCACACCCCATCCAACTAAACCACGATATACCAAATTGTCATATCACACATCACTACAATCAAACCTTTTACATATCAGTTACACTGATGTCAGTATGACCCCCACATGGTAGGCGATCGAACCATCCTCATGAAATGCATTGAAATAGTGGCATAATAATATATAACCAAACAATATATTAAATTTACAAAGGCAATGCGCACACCAGCACACGCACATTCATGCTCTCTCTCTCTCTCTCTCTCTCTCTCTCTCTCTCTCTCTCTCCTCTCTCTCTCTCTCTCTCTCTCTCGTCTCTCTCTCTCTCTCTCTCTCTCTCTCTCCTCTCTCTCTCTCTCTCTCTCTCTCCCCCTCCCTCTCTCTCTCTCTCTCTCTCCCTCTCTCTCTCTCCCTCTCTCTCTCTCTCTCTCTTCTCTCTCTCTCCTCTCTCTCTCTCTCTCTCTCTCTCCTCTCTCTCTCTCTCTCTCTCTCTCTCTCTCTCTCTCTTAATACACATGTTTACCTACATGTGCGCACAAATACACACGTATGCTCATACACATACGCACACATACGTACACACACGCACAAGCACATCCATAATGATACAATAGACAAAGAGCAATGAAATGTGAACAATCAGTGGCTATGCATAATAACTTTAACAAATTTTGCTACATTTTGCAGAGTTTTCTTATTACGTGTGTGTAAAACAGTTTGTTGAACTTAATAATATTAGGGTGTTTGTAATAAAAAGGCTTCAACAACAGTTTTCTGCTATTGCTAAAGAAATTACAATTGAAAACAAAATGAAATTCATCTCCCAAATCATTTGATTCACACTTATTGCACATTCTCTCTCCATGAACAATTCCCTGAAAACGTCCTTGCTGAATAGGTAACCTGTGATTTAATACTCTAAATTTGAGAATACA